>CM055827.1:15629945-16000806 GCA_029582265.1 Zoroaster sp. YZ-2022 | reverse complement strand
ATCAAATAATCAAAACAAAAAAAGAAAGGGCACAAAGAGGAAGAGATACTGTGTATGCCAGAAACCATATGATAAGAATCAAAGTATGGTGGCTTGCGACAAATGTGGTTCATGGTACCATTACAAATGCCTTGATTTAAAGCCAGAGAGACAGGGAGATTCTTTTATGGAATATGTTACTTTTTATTGTGGCATTAATGGCTGCAATGACAATAAATTAGTATTTATACACAAGTCCAATGAAACAACTGATGACATAAATATGGGGGATCGTGCCCCAATTAACGCCGTTGATAATCATAATGAAGAGATTGATAATTCAAATAGAGTTGGTGATTATCGTTCTAAAGATAACAATGGTTCTCAGGACACTGACGTTTCTAATGACAACAACAGCTGTCATGGCAACAATAGTTCTATCGACACCGACAATTCTCGGGGCAAGAATAGTTGTAATTACAGCGGCGGTTCTCACGACAACGAAGGTTGTTATGAAAACGCTGGTTCTAATGACAACAATTGTTCAAATGACAGCGCTGGTTCTAATGACACCGACGGTTCTAAAGACAACAACGGTTCTCGTGGCAATAATGGTTCTATCGACACCGACGGTTCTAATGACAGCGACGGTTTTCAGGACAACAATGGTTCTATTGACACCGATGGTTCTAATGACAGCGACGGTTTTCAGGACAACGACAACGCTACTGGTTATTTATCTTCTAATTCACTAGACTTTACTGACGAAGATTCTTATGCAGCGTATTACGAAAACAGGAAACACCCGACAGACATAGACAGTTCTGAAAATACCAGTGACAGTGACAGTTCAGGCAAAATGTATGGTGACATTCCAGACGATGTAATTCAACAAATGTGCACCAAAAATAAAAATGAAAAGTTGCATTCCAAGAAAATTAACAAATTTTGGAAAGTAAGATTACCCCCCTCTCAAGATTGCTATATTCATATTGATAGAAGAAAATGGGCGAAATTAAGAAAACATCAAATAGGCCACATTGCCAGCAAATTGGATAAATGTTTTTTCAAAACCCTTAAATAAAATCCATCCTTATTGCTCACTACAATTTAGACGACATTACATAAGTGTCCCAAATCCAAAAAGGATGTCAACATTTGCATTTTCTGCCAATGGATATTGTAATTTTCGTGATTGCAATGTAACCTTTAAAATAAAGATGAGTAATCAGAGTAATTTAAAAGTCCATGTACAATTTTCAGGTCATCCAACACATCATAAATCGGAAACAAAAGGTAGGTATGTTCGTTCCAATCAAGGGAAAAAATGAAAAGAAAAACTAACACAAAAAACCCAGAAGGGAATATTTAGACAATCTCCGCGGTATGAAAGATGATGTTTTTTTCTCAGGTTGTAGGAGTGATGCACCAAGTAAGTCTGTTTTGCAAAAGATTTCCAGTGAGGCAAAGGCAATCAAGGGCATTTCAAAGGATGAAATTCAAGGTCTTTTAGAAATATCAAATAATCAAATGTGAAAGGGGGGATATAATTCCAGGCATTCTAAGAAGGTAAGTATCATTCCACCATCATTAATTATGTATTCTCATGACAGCGTCAATATTTATCATCAGATATCTAGACGACATTATTTATCTGGACATAACTGGATCCATTTAAAAATAATTCGTGTTTTGGGAGTTCAAAAAAATACTTATTATATGATTTAGTCATTAGACACCCCTACGTGGCAATCCTCCCTTGGTAGTTGCTTCGTTAGTAACAAACCGATCAAAAGCATTGTTTCTGTTTCCTATTTTTTATCATCATTTTTGTATTCGGAGCAACGTTTGTATGGGCACAATGGGGTTAGAAATCCCCTGTTGTTTATGATAGACGGTAGTGCCATGTTACTATTAGCAGTGCTCCATTCTTTTACTGGTGAGTCGGTTTCACAATATCTCAAACGGTGTTACCGAATAGTCACCGGCAAGGCAGTAACAAATGATTTCAACCAATTATTTATACACCACTGTGTTAGCCACTTTATTAAAAATGCATCGCGAAAGTGTCGAAAACTTTATCCATCCAATTTTAAAGATGGCATGTACTGGATCGGCATTCTCGTTAAGTCTACTCATATTGAGGAGGTGGATAACATCATTTACAATTTAGCCATTTTGCTTCTGTCGAATTATAGTTCCAATGAAGTAATTCAAAGTTATCATAAATTGAAGGAAAAAATTGAAACTCAAAAAGATGATGTTAATTTTATTTTCAATGATGAGGATCCAAACACTGATGAAATAGACTTAACTGATGATGCAAATATAACACAAACAGAATTTATTGAAAAATCACCAAACTCCCCATTCAAACAACGGTTTGAACAAATCATAGAAAAAGCAAAACGTCAAATTAATAGCACGAATGTCTTAAATAACCAATCAAATGTAGGCCTACCCCGAAATGCTTATCGCAGTAAAAGTTTTATGGAATATCTCATTGATTATGCATTCCCTTCCATCGCTAATTGGTCCGGGCTTATGCTTGGTAATTTGGGTCGTCATGGTAACGGCGAATCATATACACGCTATACAGACATGTATACTAAATTAAGTAAATCTAAATATCAAAATATTACATCCAACAACAGAACACAGGGTATAATAGAAAAAAGTATGGGTGAGGTTAAACGTGTAAAACTGCAATACGAAAGATGTAGTCATCTACATGTACTAGTTTCAATTTTTCTAAATGATTTATTGCCTCTTCACAGAGAATTTGCAGAGAGTTTCTGCAAGAAAAATAAAACAAATAAAAAAACACAGCCACAAAAATTAGCATCAGAACGATGGTGCAAAAGGGTTCGCCGCCCAGGTAAAGAAGGTGTATACCTAACGCCCCCAACTAAAACAATGAAGTTTAAAGAAGGTTTGGCATCTCACAAATGTATTCCTACACAAAGCATTCCAAAGACAAGCACTCCAAAGACGAAACATAATGAATTACATAGAGATACACACCACATTCAGTCAACTAAACCAGCAACAACTAGACCAACTGATTACCAGCATCCACATAAAGATGTACAACATGACAATCAATCAAGTAAACCAGCAACAACCTGCACAAATGATTACCGGCCACTCTATCCATTTGGGACAGGAATATACAACAACTCCGTTTCATGTTGGTGGATATCATCTATTCAGGCGCTTCTGCCATTGTACATGAAAATTCATAAGAATGCTAGTCAGATAGCTAATTTAAACGAATGTAAACGTAATCTAATACTTATTTTTGACAAAATCAAAGACCCAATGGGACCCCCAGTTACTTTCAAATCAGTTCACAAAATTATCCGAGTATGTGCTACATCTCTGTTTCTTAATCACCGTCAACAGCAAGACGCAGCTGAATTTTTAACCTCCCATGATGTTTGTAGCTTTTTCCATGATGCGGGAGTATCGCCACGTTTTGTAATTCAAAAGACATACAAATGCGTGCTGTGTAACAACGTGTCAACAGTGAGCACAACCAATGCAACAGTTTTGCCTGTTGCAGCGACACACCCACTTTTGAAGAACAACATTGAAAATTATTTTCGTTGCGTGCGATATTTGGGTCAATTCTGCGATCAATGCATTAATAAGGGAGTAAAAATCCTAAGAACAAACATTCTTGATGCCCCTTTAATATTAATTGTTCAAATAATGCGTTTCCAATGGGTAAATTCCAGAGCAGAAAAAATATCGTGCAGAATCCAGGTCCCAGATGTTGTTGATCTTACACACGTTTGCATCATTCAAGATGAACAATCAAAATACCGTTTGGTTTCAGTTGTCGTCCATTTAGGAAATAGTGTGCAATGTGGTCACTATGTAACATATATTCATAACCGCATCAACAATAAGAAGTTCGTATATGATAACCATGTAGTTCGTCAAGTGACTGATCAAGAATTTCAAGAAGCAGTGGATTTTGGAGCGTATTTACTCATATATGAGAAATACAAAGATGTTGTACATCACTGTTCATCACATCATTTGATTTCGCCTTCACAACCTACTGATACTGATATAACAGCAAGTCACGATCTTTTCTCCAATTTCAACAGTGATAGCGATCGTGAATCCCCAATTCACCATTACGATAATACTTTCGATCAAAGCAAGTGTTTCCATGTAACACAAAATGAACAAATATTTGTAGAAAATGTCTGGGGTTACATAGACGAAAGTATATTGAACAAAGAAGCACTAAAATTGAAACATTGTAATGAAACAATTACATTTAGCCATATTGCCATGCTCGATGTCAACATATCCCACAATATATTTCTATCAATCCTTAAAATTTCCCCAGAATTCCATAGGGGTTGGATGAGCAATTTTTTTGTCGATTTTTACATACAGCAACTAGCTGAAAGTAATGAAGTTACACAAACATGTGCTGCACTTTTGTCTTCTGAAACGGAGGTAATTGTTGATGGCAAAGAAACAATCGCAACCTACCGTTCAGTCAAGAGAAAATGTTATACAAATGGTCAGTGGAGCAATATAATACTATGTCCCATAATTCAGAATTATCATTTCATTTTATATGTTATTGACCAAAGACAACACTGTATACTATGTTACGATTCATTGTATCGATCTTCATCTAGCTCAATGAAACAAATCGAGAAATCTTTCTATAAATTCTTTTCTTCTGGAATGAATTTTAAATATTGGAATAGATGGCCCGATGTCATTGGAAAGGGAGGAGATATAACAATCAAAGATGCTTCATCTGTTACTCAACGTGATTCCTCCTCATGTGGTTTATATTAGGTAAAACTTGTAGCTTTGCATGGTGAGGATGATAAGTAAGACTAATTGCGGTGACACCATGTGGAATCTCAATTGAGTAGTAATTAGTTCTGAAAAGAACTGGGGGTACAACTCGACGTTTCGATCAGTATGCTCTGATCGTCCTCAGGAGAATGCCGGACTCTGGAAAATGCTGCTGCTTAAGTAGGCTGCTGGAGGATCATCCCATGAATGGATGCTGGAGGATTAGTTCGTTGAGGCGCGCAGGCGGGAAACTGTGAGACTATGAGACTAGGATCCTAGGGGTTGGGGGAGAGGAGTGTGTGCTCACTGAACTGAATCAGTTGTTAACAAGCACAGGGGAAGGAGGGTGGTTGACTTAGGATATAGGGGATCCCTCAGTCTGGGGTGGGTTTTGGATATAGAAGATCCTTCAGTCTGTAGTATAGGTCGCCAAATGTCGCTGATGAAGAAACCGATGTCCTGTGGCACAGTGTCGTGTTTGACGATCTCGATGGCCTCTCTGATGCGTCTGGGGTGCCATGCGTCGATGGGTGTGATGAGTTGGGCTGCCTGCCAGTCTATTTGGTGGTCCTTGATGTGCGAGTGCTTGACGATGGCGGACTTCTCGAAATCTCCTCTGCGGCCGTGTGCTCGGTGTTCCTTCAATCTGATGGGGAGGTTGCGTTTCGTTTCGCCGATGTACACCTTACCGCACTCACAGGGGATCCGGTAGACTCCCGCTCTGTTGTTTGGGTCCGGTTTGTCCTTGTGGGTATGTAGAAGTCCTTGGAGTTTGCTGGGGGCTGAGTGGAACACATCGATGCCTGCTTGTCGGAGGATGCGTTGTAGTTTATATTGCTGTATTTTTGCTGAACAGGTCGCTCTTGCAAAAAGAGAAGTTAGACAAATGGATACAACAGATGATTTTAGGATGTATATTACACTTTGTGCCATTCGGAGAAGTGAGATCGTAGACCCCGGATTGAAACAGCTTTTCGATCAGACTTTTCTGAAACATCAGTAAATAATAGAATAATGAAGTAATAGCATCTATTAACCATAACAGTAAGAGGTGCATAACATTTCACTAATTATGAGCAGCAAGTTTTACAAGAAAATTTTATACTAATTTTTGTTTTACAAACATTGTTATTTTACATATTTTGAAAACCGGTGATAAAAAGTTATTACAGAATATTAGCAATTTATTTATTTAAAAGTAAATTTAGGATACGTGTAACTGAAACTGTATATTATTGGTTACCCTTCAGACAAAAAGGTCATAATTCATGGGTGGTGCATCATCTTCGTCGACATTATTGTCTTGACACAATAACGGCCGAACTTGACATATAGAAAAGAATCCTCGTGACACCATGAACAAACTCATGATGTTCTGTACATAAAAGACCGTAACATACCGGTATGACCATAAAAGACAACAGACTGACAGACCTATATATGTAAATACATGGAAATACTTATCTTATTATTTTCGGTATAAACTACATTCACCATTTTCCCTTGATCTTGACATATTCTTTTGAATCCCCTTTCTCTCTGAAACAAATGTTATTAATATTTCAACTTTATACATTTCCAAACTGCTTAAGAGGTTAACAAACTATTCAGACACATTTATAACAACTTATAAATGTTCTTAACACCTAGACTATACAGCTATTTACGATGTAACTGGCTTTGTGTATTCCTAAACCAGATGAATGAAGAATTTAAGAAAAAAATATCAGTGAAATAGATCAGAAATTCCTGCATGATAAAATAACTGTGCTATAGTAAGTTCAGAATTATTAAATTAGACAATATTAATTTCAATAGGTTTTAGTTATTTCCATTTCCACAAGTAATCTACATTGTAAGCCTATTAAGAATATCACTGAAATGCTATCATCTGCTTAAACTACAGTTAAACATTGTTACGCGTTGACGATTGTAATTGCAGTTTTTGTTATAGAACAATACATACCCGGTAGGTTATTTGTAATGTTCGTCGTGACAAATACAATGTCACACATTTATTTCCATGTTGGCAACAACTTAATCCATAACGGGTACAATAGTACATTACAGATTAGTAATATTACGCTGACAATATGTTAAGTGTAAATTATAGGATTTATACATAGGAACTTGGCAGTATACATAGGAACTTGGCAGTATTACCAACATGTAGGGGAAAATAAAGCATAATGCTTTTAAATCTTCCCCTATGACAGACAAAGACTTAGACATGACAAGGACATGTAACAGGCATGTGAGACCTGACTACTAAATAATTCATAACAATAATAACATTTTGATAATAATTTGAATCAGGTTTGTTTTTTACTGCATATATACATATTTAAAAAGTATTGTTTAAGTTTTTTTGAGAATGAACCAAGTGTAAGAGGTTCTTTTAGATCCGGTTTGAGATGATTCCAAAATATAATACCACGAGAAAATACACTGTTTTTAGATAATGACGTTCTGTTATAATTAATGTAAAGATTACCCTTCGATGCACCACGGGTGCCATATGTACATGTATGTACCGATGAAGATAGCGTGCAAAAATCTTTGAAATCAGTAGGAAGGAGGTCATTTTTTGTAATAATTCGAACAGCATTCTTCTGTAGAAGAAAAACTTTATTAGATTGTGAAGTTGAGCTACCCCAATTTAATATACCATAATTTATATATCGAAAAATGAGGGAATTGTATAACGTTAAAATAATATGTTGAGGTAGAAAAAATTTCAATCTGTTCATGACACCAATGTTTTTGGAGATTTTGCTGGTCAACATATCTATATGTTTATTCCAAGAAAGATTCTCATCAATAACAATTGCTAAGAATTGTGTACTCTTTACTTGGTTCAATGTAGTACCATTTATACGTATATTAACATTGCGGTTGTATTTGTTCTGTCGAGTACTAAAAACTATATAATTGGTCTTAAGTAGATTTACAGATAGTTTATTGGATGAGAGCAATGTCTACATTGTGGTGGTTATAATAATACATTTGTATCATCTGGAAATAAACAGAATGAAACCATATTAGTCGAATTACATATATCATTAACATAAATAATGAACAATAAAGGACCCAATACAGAACCTTGGGGAACTCCACAGGAAATTGAGTTATGTAATGAATTTGATGAATTATATGAGACAAATTGTTTTCTTTGTGATATAAGTAACTCTTAAACCAGTCCAAGGCTATTCCGCGAACACCAATATGTTCCAATTTATGAAGAAGTATATCATGATTAACAGTATCAAAAGCCTTGGATAGGTCCAGGAAAATACCGATTGATATTTGCTTGTTTTCACTGGCATTAATAATTTTATTAAGTACACTCGTAATTGCTAACTCAGTGGAGCGTTGTGCTGTGAATCCATATTGCGATTCTGATAACAACCCATACTTATTTATGAAGCAAATTAAACGAGTATAAACAATTTTTTCAAATACTTTAGATAGCACAGGTAAAATCGAAATAGGCCTGTAATTACTAAAATCGTGTTTGCTACCATTTTTGTATATGGGTACAACTTTACCTATTTTTAAACTGTCGGGGAAAATCCCTGACGTAAATGACTGGTTGAATAACAGTGTCAGTGGCTTTGCTAAAGCATTCCTGGATTCTTTTATAACAGAAGAGCTTAATCCATCAAAACCAGGGGCTTTTCCAGAAGGGAGTTTAAGAATAACAGTGGCAATTTCTGCTTCAGTCATCGGGGCCAGAAATAACGAATGTGGACACCTGTCACCAAGAAAGGTCTCAAATGAGTGGTCAGGTATTGGTAGTTTTTACCAATGTTATTACCAATATTGATAAAATAATTATTAAAATAATTATTTTGTACAAAATAACATGGGTTAGATTTAGTTTTGGATCTACATAATAATGAATTTATAAGCTTCCATGTACCCTTAGGATTATTTTTCTCTCTATTGATCTGTTCACAAACAAATTCTTTTTAGCTGTTCTAATAATGGATGTAAGAACGTTTTTATACTGCGCATAGGAAGATTTGTTTTGAAAAGTGGGACTCTTAAGATATTTCTTATATACAAGTAATTTTTACGTCTAACCGAATTGTAAATGCCTTCTGTTAACCATGGAGACTTGTCTTTATTAACTCTGCATTTGAGATCCCTTTGTGGAAAATGTTTGTCATAAAGTTTTATTACATAATCTATGAACTGGTCGTACATTTCATTCACATCTTTTGTAGAAAGTAACAAATCCCAGTTAGTGTCATTAAGTTCTTGGTTAAAATTCGGAATATTTGTTTTATTAAAATTACGTTTGGTATAATTCAGTGCTTTTGGATCTCGTGCTTTACATTTATCTATAACCATGAATACAGGAAGATGGTCACTTATATCTGTGATTAAAATACCTGCTTTATGACTGGAAAAATCATTGGTGAATATATTGTCAATCACAGTTGCACTATTACTGGTAATTCGTGTAGGTTTGTTAATAAGGGGATAGAAGGAATGAGAAGACAATGTGTCAATAAAATGTTGCACATTGATGTCTGTCTCAGAGTTCAGTAAGTTTATGTTAAACTTAAAGTCACCCATTACGTAACAGGGTTTGTTTCCTGTGAGTCCTATAGTGTTTCAATGAACTTTTCTGTAAAAGTTATGCATGATCCATCCGGTATTAACATTCCGAGGATAATAAATAAACATGAATCAAGATATGAAGATGTCAATGACTATTCGTACAACTAAAATGTTGCATATAAAAATATCAATGACCGAATTGTGTGAACTTTTAATTGGTTGGGCTGGGCTCATTAGTGGGTCGATTAATTTGGGGCGCTAATAGATTATAGCTAGAGATGTGATGAACACATCTATGAAGAAAAAATTGCAATTTTGCCATTTTATAATGGAAACCTTTCGGTCAAAGATAGGTATGCCGTTCGTACATTGTACATATGGATATGCAGATTGGATAATTGTATGCATTTCTTAATTAGTTAGGCTGGGTTAATTAGTGGAACGATTAATTGGGGGCGCTAATATATTATAGCTAGAGATGTGATGAACACATCTGTGAAGAAAAAAATTACAATTTTGCCATTTTACAATGGAAACATTTCGGTCAATGATAGGTATGCCGTTCGTACATTGTACATGTGGAGATTCCGATTGGATAATTGTATGCATTTTTTATTAGTCGGGCGGGGCTAATTAGTGAATCGATTAATTGGGGGCGCTAATAGATTATAGCCACAGATGTGATGAACACATCTATGAAGAAAAAAGTTGCAATTTTGCCATTTTATAATGGAAACCTTTCGGTCAAAAATAGGTATGCCGTTCGTACATTGTACATATGGATATGCCGATTGGATAATTGTATGCACTCTTAAATTAGTCCGGCTGGGTTAATTAGTGGATCGATTAATTGGGGGCGCTAATAGATTATAGCTAGAGATGTGATGAACACATCTATGAAGAAAAAAAATAACATTTTGCCATTTTATAATGGAAACCTTTGGGTCAAAGATAGGTATGCCGTTCGTACATTGTACATATGGATATGCCGATTGGATAATTGTATGCACTTTTTAATTAGTCCGGCTGGGTTAATTAGTGGATCGATTAATTGGGGGCGCTAACAGATTATAGCTAGAGATGTGATGAACACATCTATGAAGAAAAAAAGTTGCAATTTTGCCATTTTATAATGGAAACCTTTCGGTCAAAGATAGGTATGCCGTTCGTACATTGTACATATGGATATGCCGATTGGATAATTGTATGCACTTTTTAATTATTCCGGCTGCGTTAATTAGTGGATCGATTAATTGGGGGCGCTAACAGATTATAGCTAGAGATGTGATGAACACATCTATGAAGAAAAACATTTCAATTTTGCCATTTTATAATGGAAACCTTTCGGTCAAAAATAGGTATGCCGTTCGTACATTGTACATATGGATATGCCGATTGGATAATTGTATGCACTCTTAAATTAGTCCGGCTGGGTTAATTAGTGGATCGATTAATTGGGGGCGCTAATAGATTATAGCTAGAGATGTGATGAACACATCTGTGAAGAAAAAAATTAAAATTTTGCCATTTTATAATGGAAACCTTTCGGTCAAAGATAGGTATGCCGTTCGTACATTGTACATATGGATATGCCGATTGGATAATTGTATGCACTTTTTAATTAGTCCGGCTGGGTTAATTAGTGGATCGATTAATTGGGGGCGCTAACAGATTATAGCTGGAGATGTGATGAACACATCTATGAAGAAAAAAGTTGCAATTTTGCCATTTTGTAATGGAAACCTTTCGGTCAAAGATAGGTATGCCGTTCGTACATTGTACATATGGATATGCCGATTGGATAATTGTATGCACGTTTTATTAGTCCGGCTGGATTAATTAGTGGATCGATTAATTGGGGCGCTAACAGATTATAGCTAGAGATGTGATGAACACATCTATGAAGAAAAATTACAATTTTGCCATTTTATAATGGAAACCTATCGGTCAAAGATAGGTATGCCGTTCGTACATTGTACATGTGGAGATTCCGATTGGATAATTGTATGCACGTTTTATTAGTCGGGCGGGGCTAATTAGTGAATCGATTAATTGGGGGCGCTAATAGATTATAGCCACAGATGTGATGAACACATCTGTGAAGAAAAAAATTAAAATTTTGCCATTTTATAATGGAAACATTTCGGTCAAAGATAGGTATGCCGTTCGTACATTGTACATATGTATATGCCGATTGGATAATTGTATGCACTTTTTAATTAGTCCGGCTGGGTTAATTAGTGGATCGATTAATTGGGGGCGCTAACAGATTATAGCTAGAGATGTGATGAACACATCTATGAAGAAAAAAGTTGCAATTTTGCCATTTTATAATGGAAACCTTTCGGTCAAAGATAGGTATGCCGTTCGTACATTGTACATATGGATATGCCGATTGGATAATTGTATGCACTTTTTAATTAGTCTGGCTGGGTTAATTAGTGGATCGATTAATTGGGGGCGCTAACAGATTATAGCTAGAGATGTGATGAACACATCTATGAAGAAAAAAATTACAATTTTGCCATTTTATAATGGAAACCTATCGGTCAAACATAGGTATGCCGTTCGTACATTGTACATGTCGAGATTCCGATTGGATAATTGTATGCATTTTTTATTAGTCGGGCGGGGCTAATTAGTGAATCGATTAATTGGGGGCGCTAATAGATTATAGCCACAGATGTGATGAACACATCTATGAAGAAAAAAGTTGCAATTTTGCCATTTTATAATGGAAACCTTTCGGTCAAAGATAGGTATGCCGTTCGTACATTGTACATATGGATATGCCGATTGGATAATTGTATGCACTTTTTAATTATTCCGGCTGCGTTAATTAGTGGATCGATTAATTGGGGGCGCTAACAGATTATAGCTAGAGATGTGTTGAACACATCTATGAAGAAAAAAATTTCAATTTTGCCATTTTATAATGGAAACCTTTCGGTCAAAAATAGGTATGCCGTTCGTACATTGTACATATGGATATGCCGATTGGATAATTGTATGCACTCTTAAATTAGTCCGGCTGGGTTAATTAGTGGATCGATTAATTGGGGGCGCTAACAGATTATAGCTGGAGATGTGATGAACACATCTATGAAGAAAAAAGTTGCAATTTTGCCATTTTGTAATGGAAACCTTTCGGTCAAAGATAGGTATGCCGTTCGTACATTGTACATATGGATATGCCGATTGGATAATTGTATGCACTTTTTAATTAGTCCGGCTGGGTTAATTAGTGGATCGATTAATTGGGGGCGCTAACAGATTATAGCTAGAGATGTGATGAACACATCTATGAAGAAAAAAATTACAATTTTGCCATTTTATAATGGAAACCTATCGGTCAAAGATAGGTATGCCGTTCGTACATTGTACATGTGGAGATTCCGATTGGATAATTGTATGCATTTTTTATTAGTCGGGCGGGGCTAATTAGTGAATCGATTAATTGGGGGCGCTAATAGATTATAGCCACAGATGTGATGAACACATCTGTGAAGAAAAAAATTAAAATTTTGCCATTTTATAATGGAAACATTTCGGTCAAAGATAGGTATGCCGTTCGTACATTGTACATATGTATATGCCGATTGGATAATTGTATGCACTTTTTAATTAGTCCGGCTGGGTTAATTAGTGGATCGATTAATTGGGGGCGCTAACAGATTATAGCTAGAGATGTGATGAACACATCTATGAAGAAAAAAGTTGCAATTTTGCCATTTTATAATGGAAACCTTTCGGTCAAATATAGGTATGCCGTTCGTACATTGTACATATGGATATGCCGATTGGATAATTGTATGCACTTTTTAATTAGTCCGGCTGGGTTAATGGTGGATCGATTAATTGGGGCGCTAACAGATTATAGCTAGAGATGTGATGAACACATCTATGAAGAAAAAAATTACAATTTTGCCATTTTATAATGGAAACCTATCGGTCAAAGATAGGTATGCCGTTCGTACATTGTACATGTGGAGATTCCGATTGGATAATTGTATGCATTTTTTATTAGTCGGGCGGGGCTAATTAGTGAATCGATTAATTGGGGGCGCTAATAGATTATAGCCACAGATGTGATGAACACATCTGTGAAGAAAAAAATTAAAATTTTGCCATTTTATAATGGAAACATTTCGGTCAAAGATAGGTATGCCGTTCGTACATTGTACATATGTATATGCCGATTGGATAATTGTATGCACTTTTTAATTAGTCCGGCTGGGTTAATTAGTGGATCGATTAATTGGGGGCGCTAACAGATTATAGCTAGAGATGTGATGAACACATCTATGAAGAAAAAAGTTGCAATTTTGCCATTTTATAATGGAAACCTTTCGGTCAAATATAGGTATGCCGTTCGTACATTGTACATATGGATATGCCGATTGGATAATTGTATGCACTTTTTAATTAGTCCGGCTGGGTTAATTAGTGGATCGATTAATTGGGGGCGCTAACAGATTATAGCTAGAGATGTGCTGAACACATCTATGAAGAAAAAGTTGCAATTTTGCCATTTTATAATGGAAACCTTTCGGTCAAATATAGGTATGCCGTTCGTACATTGTACATATGGATATGCCGATTGGATAATTGTATGCACTTTTTAATTAGTCCGGCTGGGTTAATTAGTGGATCGATTAATTGGGGGCGCTAACAAATTATAGCTAGAGATGTGATGAACACATCTATGAAGAAAAAAATTACAATTTTGCCATTTTATAATGGAAACCTATCGGTCAAAGATAGGTATGCCGTTCGTACATTGTACATGTGGAGATTCCGATTGGATAATTGTATGCATTTTTTATTAGTCGGGCGGGGCTAATTAGTGAATCGATTAATTGGGGGCGCTAATAGATTATAGCCACAGATGTGATGAACACATCTATGAAGAAAAAAGTTGCAATTTTGCCATTTTATAATGGAAACCTTTCGGTCAAAGATAGGTATGCCGTTCGTACATTGTACATATGGATATGCCGATTGGATAATTGTATGCACTTTTTAATTATTCCGGCTGCGTTAATTAGTGGATCGATTAATTGGGGGCGCTAACAGATTATAGCTAGAGATGTGATGAACACATCTATGAAGAAAAAAATTACAATTTTGCCATTTTATAATGGAAACCTATCGGTCAAAGATAGGTATGCCGTTCGTACATTGTACATGTGGAGATTCCGATTGGATAATTGTATGCATTTTTATTAGTCGGGCGGGGCTAATTAGTGAATCGATTAATTGGGGGCGCTAATAGATTATAGCCACAGATGTGATGAACACATCTGTGAAGAAGAAAATTAAAATTTTGACATTTTATAATGGAAACATTTCGGTCAAAGATAGGTATGCCGTTCGTACATTGTACATATGTATATGCCGATTGGATAATTGTATGCACTTTTTAATTAGTCCGGCTGGGTTAATTAGTGGATCGATTAATTGGGGGCGCTAACAGATTATAGCTAGAGATGTGATGAACACATCTATGAAGAAAAAAATTGCAATTTTGCCATTTTATAATGGAAACCTTTCGGTCAAATATAGGTATGCCGTTCGTACATTGTACATATGGATATGCCGATTGGATAATTGTATGCACTTTTTAATTAGTCCGGCTGGGTTAATTAGTGGATCGATTAATTGGGGGCGCTAACAGATTATAGCTAGAGATGTGATGAACACATCTATGAAGAAAAAAGTTGCAATTTTGCCATTTTATAATGGAAACCTTTCGGTCAAATATAGGTATGCCGTTCGTACATTGTACATATGGATATGCCGATTGGATAATTGTATGCACTTTTTAATTAGTCCGGCTGGGTTAGTGGTGGATCGATTAATTGGGGCGCTAACAAATTATAGCTAGAGATGTGATGAACACATCTATGAAGAAAAAATTACAATTTTTTATTTATAATGGAAACCTATCGGTCAAAGATAGGTATGCCGTTCGTACATTGTACATGTGGAGATTCCGATTGGATAATTGTATGCATTTTATTAGTCGGGCGGGGCTGGTGGTGAATCGATTAATTGGGGGCGCTAATAGATTATAGCCACAGATGTGATGAACACATCTGTGAAGAAAAAAATTAAAATTTTGCCATTTTATAATGGAAACATTTCGGTCAAAGATAGGTATGCCGTTCGTACATTGTACATATGTATATGCCGATTGGATAATTGTATGCACTTTTTAATTAGTCCGGCTGGGTTAATTAGTGGATCGATTAATTGGGGGCGCTAACAGATTATAGCTAGAGATGTGATGAACACATCTATGAAGAAAAAAATTACAATTTTGCCATTTTATAATGGAAACCTATCGGTCAAAGATAGGTATGCCGTTCGTACATTGTACATGTGGAGATTCCGATTGGATAATTGTATGCATTTTTTATTAGTCGGGCGGGGCTAATTAGTGAATCGATTAATTGGGGGCGCTAATAGATTATAGCCACAGATGTGATGAACACATCTATGAAGAAAAAAGTTGCAATTTTGCCATTTTATAATGGAAACCTTTCGGTCAAAGATAGGTATGCCGTTCGTACATTGTACATATGGATATGCCGATTGGATAATTGTATGCACTTTTTAATTATTCCGGCTGCGTTAATTAGTGGATCGATTAATTGGGGGCGCTAACAGATTATAGCTAGAGATGTGATGAACACATCTATGAAGAAAAAAATTTCAATTTTGCCATTTTATAATGGAAACCTTTCGGTCAAAAATAGGTATGCCGTTCGTACATTGTACATATGGATATGCCGATTGGATAATTGTATGCACTCTTAAATTAGTCCAGCTGGGTTAATTAGTGGATCGATTAATTGGGGGCGCTAATAGATTATAGCTAGAGATGTGTTGAACACATCTATGAAGAAATAAATTAATATTTTGCCATTTTATAATGGAAACCTTTCGGTCAAAGATAGGTATGCCGTTCGTACATTGTACATATGGATATGCCGATTGGATAATTGTATGTACTCTTTAATTAGTCTGGCTGGGTTAATTAGTAGATCGATTAATTGGGGGCGCTAATAGATTATAGCTAGAGATGTGATGAACACATCTGTGAAGAAAAAAATGACAATTTTGCTATTTTACGATGGAACACTTCTCGTCAAAATTGTGCGAATCATCATCGTGTATTTTTCTATGGTACTGTACGTTTACACTTAATGACGTATATTGACGGTCTTTTGCGGTATTTGAAATTCGGTGCCAGCACCAAATTTCGTGCTAGCACCAAATTCGGTGCTGACTTCAGCCTGGTATTCGCGGCTAGCTTCAGTCTGGTTATTATCATCATGTTGCAATTGATTTTTAACACATCACTGGTACCCCGTTCTCCGAATAGTGTGTGCAGCGCAGATCGTTGCGCATCATATCAGCGCAACTAGCAGCTTAAAAAGCGGCGTGCGTGACGCTTTCATGCTATAGCTTTGTAATTGTAGTGTGTGAACTGTGATATTGTTGTGTGCGTACAGTAAGCTCTGCCTCTAGCTCACCAGGAAAGAAAACTCGTCTCAAAACTTTCCAGATAAAAACAATCAAACTCTACCATGACGTCACTTAAGCATGATGCAAAAGTAAGTTAAATTTTTTAATGTCGTCCAATGTGGAAAAAATGATTAACTGCTGACGTTAGTGGCTAACTCACTGTTAATTTTAGTCACAATACCTGACAAACATAACCAAGTCGCCCCAGCATGTGATTACATGAAGTCGCCCCATGCCCAGTCGACCCATGTCAGGCCTGAAAAAAATTTCAGTCTCAATCTCAAGAGTTAAGTCAGCAGGGTCGCAATATTTTGGTAAAATATTGTTTTCTAATTCTATTAATAAGGGAATAGACCTTTATGCAGATGTCACAAACTGATAGTGATAGGCCTATCGCCCTCTACACAGCGAAAAATGGCGGCTACATGAAATGGCACGGAGCGGCCGCGAGAGGGTGACACAGCACTACGAAAAATGGCCTACATGAAATGGCACGGAGCGGCCGCGAGAGGGGGCCACGCAGTACCTCATTATATGACGTCATACGCGTCATGGATACTCGCCATATATGGCAATTTTCATGAATGAAATTGCTGCTCATGCGCATATACTTGCCATGAGTCACTCGCTGCATCTTTACTTCGATAGAGCTCGTGACGATCTTTCCAATGGTACCAAAATCTTACGATGTGGGCGTTTTCTTCAATTTTTTCTGGAATTTCTTTAATTTCAACCTAAGGATCAACAACTTGCGGATTCGTTGGTGATATTGTGAGTTTCGCAAGTTATATTTTTGTTACCATTTTACATGTTTTAGTATGAAACCGCGCCACCCTCCAAATGTGTTCGGGATGTATTAAATAATCATTGACGACATGTATTACATGTATGGGATGGATGGATTGAGTGCGCCGCGGGATTATGCATGGAATTGTCATGAGCTGGATGGAGATTTTGATGCGCGCGTCCGTGCGTGCGTGGTGTGCATAGGTGTTTGCGCATGCGTACTCGCCATGTTGACTACCGCGGCACCGAAAATCACTGTGCGTGCGGCATGCGAGTTTGCATGCGCTTGCCAACGCGTGTCTGTGACGTCACGAGCTGAGGAGCCGACCAATCAGCACCGTGCTACGTTTCGTGGCGCACAGTGGCTATCCGTGGTACATGTCTAATGGGAAATTTTTCGATGTGCACGGCCACCTCATTATATGACGTCACGGATACTCGCTAAATATGGCAATTTTCATGTGTTTACTTCGATAGAGCTCGTGACGATCTTTCTATCCCTTGTACGCATTACTAGGCAGATTCACGCAAGCCGCCGCTGGCGGCGCACTTCAAAAGCTAACTTTAGACATCGCGATTGTGACCGACTCACTCACATCCGGGTTCTCGCGAAAACGTTCCCCCTGGCTAGCTGTTTATATGTCGTCGCAGCTCGCGTTGTCGCTGTGCGGATTAATCGTTAATCTGTAGACGCCATCTTAGATTAATTCATAAATTTTGCTTCGTTTCAATCTAAAATATCCGAACTTGGACGTTAGAAATATCGCCGTGTTTACGACCCGTTTTCATCATTGTGCATGACGGAAATTCATCATCAATTTAGAGGTATTGGATGGTCTTCACGAAACTTGAAACCACGAAAAAGGATACAATCATTATCGTGGTGCCAACTGTAACGTTGGTGAAAAACAGTGCAACTCGCGGAAAATGATCCGACAGCAAATTAAAAAAAAATCACCTCTATCGGCGATTTGACTCGGTGAATCGGGGTGTCACGCATACGCTTAATCGGGGTGTCACGCACGGGTGGATTTTGGTATTCAATGAGATTTTTTTGTTATAAAAGGGGTACATGCTATCATGGAGGTAGAATTACCTCCATGATGCTATATAGACACTTTGTTAGTACTACAAGGATACGTTGCAGGCAAATGCGGTCACAACTTTTCAAATGAAACTGGCCTCCAAAATGACCAAATATTTAAATCAACAAAAAATCGTAACTTTGCACAGGGTTAACCTATCATGACCATTGACCCCTCATTTTCTTTCTAATTTTTTGCTCTATCCAGTGATATGACATTTAAAAGAATTGAAGCAACTTCAAATTTTCATGAAACTGCCTAGCATTACTTGTTTTCTACCTCTTGGCCAATTTTGACGGTGATTGGATGATTCCCAGTTATGTTTTTTGGATTCCCAAACATCGATGTCAACCAAAGATTGTATTGCGCCGTGTTCAGCGTGCTACAGACCTACCAATTCGTCCGTTTAACCAGTTTGCGTCGGAGGACAGCGGATCGAAGAGCGTCTAAACACGCCACAGGATTCTCGGGAATTTTGTATAGATTCCCGGTCGACGTGGCAATGAGCCGTAAGCATACGGTGGAAGACGCGGTCTCCCCGGTCATGCTATGGTGAGCACCATTGTTCGTGTTTGTGCGGTAAAAATAAACCCGCCACCGGGGTTCGGAAAAACTTTTTTATTCCCGGTGCGAACTGGTTAAACATACATCGGCGTAACACAATAATATTAGTTCTCATGAACTTATTTCATTTTTTTTTCAACTTTCCAATCCAATATCATTTATTAATTTTTATAATGTTTAATTAAATCAGGGATAAGAATTTCTCGCGGATTTCAGTATAAATATTAAAAATTATCAGATTTGAGTAATTTTTTTTCAATTTTTAAAAATTTATTTTCATAATTTTGTTATATCTTTCCAGTCCAATATAATTTATAAATTGTTCTAATGTTTAATTAAATCAGGGATGAGAATCTTTCGCAGATTTCAATGTAAAAATATGAAAATAATCCTCAGATTTGAGTAATTTTTGTTTTCATTATTTTTTAATTTATTTATTTATTTATTTTTAACACATTTTTTTGTATTTCTTATTTGTAAATCAGCACTACAAAACAAACTAATCATTGAAATAGGTTATTATTCTTCCTCTTTTCACAAGCATTCCAGTGATACCAACCTTTTGAAAATCGGACAAGAATTAAGAAAGTTATGGTATGGAATCCGAGAAAATCTAGGAAACGGGTCACAAGTCAAATTTACATTTCTTTTGTTTTTCCTTATAAAATAATTGACATTTACAGGCCTAAAATTGCCGGATTCAACATGTCATAACTTCCTTATTTTTGGTCACAGGAAGATGATCCTTATATCATTTTAATCTTCTATTCAAGACCTTGACAATGATACCAGTTGTATTGGAATCTGTTGATTTTGAAATTTTTTGTCACATAGCTATAATTGGTGCCAAAATCTTACGATTTTGGCGTTTTCTTCTATTTTTTCTGGAATTTCTTTGATTTCAACCTGAGGATCAACAACTTGCGGATTCGTTGCTGATATTGTGAGTTTCGCAAGTTATATTTTTGTTACCATTTTAGTATGAAACGGCGCCACCCTCCAAATGTGTTAGGGATGTATTAAATAATCATTGACAACATGTATTATATGTATGGGATGGATGGATTGAGTGCGCCGTGGGATTATGCATGGAATTGTCATGAGCTGGATATGGGGATTTTGATGCGCATGTCCGTGCGTGCGTGGTGTGCATAGGTGTTTGCGCTTGCGTACTTGCCACGTGACTTCCGCGGCACCGAAAATCACCGTGCGTGCGTGCATGCGAGTTTGAATGCGCTTGCCAACGCGTGTCTGTGGCGACACGAGCTCAGGAGCCGACCAATGAGCACCACGCTACGTTTCGCACCGCACCGTGACCATCCGTGGTACAGTACTAATGGGGAATTTTTCGTAGTGCTCTATCAGAGGCTAGAGAAGGTCACTTATTGGTTCATGTATGATCGTTGTGCGTATACGCACGCACAGAGCGCATACATGAACCAATGAGTGACCTTCTCTAGCCTCTGATAGAGGGCGACCTTCCGTTTGCGACGTCATATGCACAAGGTCTATAGACTACAACTTGTTTATCACGCGGTCTTTACTACGTTGGTTAATGAGGGTCCTACTAAAAAGCATCAAGGACAAGGATGGATTTGTGGTGTCAAGGGCTGGATTCGGCGTCAAGGCCTACATCTCAAGGTGTCAAAGGTTTTTCTACGACCACAACAAGTAAAAATAGCAGAGAACAATATATGAAATAGGGCTAATTATCTAGAGGAAGCATTAATGTGATATACAACTATTTCTTGGAATTTCTAAAAGTCTTTTTACCATGAAAAAATGTATATTTAAACTTGACAAACGTTAAAATTTTATGGCGGCCATTTTGCCTTTTCCCAGTTCGGTCATGCTCAGAAATGGTAGGACCCCTACAGTCCTATGCGCATGACCGAACAGGGAAAAGGCAAAATGGCCGCCGTAAAATGTTAATACTTTTAGAAATTACCCCAAAATATTTATATATCACATTAACGCTTCCTCTAGGTATTTGGCCATATTTCACATGTTCTTGTCGGCTATTTCTATTCGTTGTCATCGTAGAAAACCTATGATGCCTTGAGATGTAGGCCTTGATGCTGAATCCAGCCCTTGATGCCACGAATCTGTCCTTGATGCTTTTTAGTAGGACCGGTTAATGACCTGTTTCGGGTAGAATATCAGATCCAACTGCCACTTTTTCTCATTCAATATACATGTAACCAATAATGTAATCTTACCTACCTAGTAAGGTGGAGAACATATGGATGATGATGGACATATACTTCAAATTATTCCAGGATATTTATTTCATGAAAAATCAGGCATTTTTGGTATACAATGACTTCCTCAGTCATGTCAGTCTGATCTTGTCAACTCCCCATAAGTGACCAACACGGTCATTGTACATGTGCAGTGGCAACTATAATAGGATCCTTCTATTTTCTGAAGAGGAGGATTTTTTTAGAAGGGAAATCACGTCAGAAAACCATCATAAAAGTGGATTTTAAAGATAGTTTTCCCTTTCTGTACCCCCAAAAATCGATAGAATCATTTTTTAACTGGTTAGAGGTTGCAAAAAAATCCCCCCAAAACCCGTAAAAAGTGGCGGTCGGATACAACATTCTATCCCCTGTTTTGTGCATGGACCTGCGTCAGACTTTTATTCCCGTTCATAAATGCCTGTATCGATTGCTACGTATTTCAAAATGTAAAAAATTTGTAATAACACTTTCACAGTACATGCACATGAGTCAATCATGTGTTGCCAACAAACGATCTTCGTCACTCTGATTGGTACAAATCCATGTCACGCGTTGCACAAAACAACTGGCACATACGCATTGCTCTGATTTTGATAAGCCATGTCTTTGCCTCACGTGATTACATTTTGTCCAATCAGATTTCTTGTCTTGGGCATTTATGAATGCATTCGAATGCCATGGGGATGGTTATTGTTGTAATCATATTCACTTGGTATGGTGTAACGATCTCCCTATAGGAAAGTATTTGACGATTGCCGTAACAATAGCCATTGCAAATATATTTTATTTAAATGTATAAAAGTTGTGTAACTGTAAGTGAAAGAATGCATACATAAACGAAAACTGGAACTTTTGCAATTTTTTTACAAAATAAAATAGGATATCACTGAGGCAGAACAGGTACGGAAAATCTTCCTTGGTGGTCTATGTCCGAGAACAGTGGAGGCAACCCTTCGAGACCACTTTGGAAAGTATGGTGACATGACGGACTGCTGTGTCATCCGAGATGCGGACAAGAAGTCAAGATGCTTCGGCTTTGTAACATTCACCAAGATGGCGATGGTGGATGATGTAATGGCAGACTTCAAGGACCAAGGTGGCCCCGTGTTGGACGGCAAGATGATTGAGATAAAACGAGCGATACCTCGTGGGGTGAGACAGTTCAATCGATTGAAACCATACTCCCTGGCTATTGATCCTACTGATATTAACGATAGAATCATTCTAACTATTAACCCTCCTACTACTACAAGGGTCAAAATCAGTCAAAATGTTCATATACTTCCCACGGTATATCTAGTGCACTTAAAAGTCAAACACTGTCAAACCTTACGTGTAGTAAGTACATTTACAGGTCAAAATGAGTTGACTGTTTTTGACTGGTAAAAGCATTGTCTGGTATTGTTCAGGGTGGTCAAAATGACAGTAAAACCAGTCCAAAATGCCCCTGTGTGCACATTTGGGTCAACAGTCAAAACAGGCATTTGACTGATTTTGACCTCAATAGCAACTTCCCACTAAAGTGCAGGAATAGTAGGAGGGTTAAGGTCTACAAAGGCAGCTTGTATCATGCATCAAAGCACACACATTGTAAAGGGAATGCACATCATTGGTATTTGGAAACGTACACTCATTTTACCCCTCTGGTTTTCAAGAAATGTATCATGAAACTATTAACCTGTGAAAGTTTCATTACAATGGGTGCTCACGTTTTAAAAACAAAGATACCTGTTTTTTTAATAGTTCATAGCAATTCCTTTTTTCTCTTAGATAAATGCACTTCAGACAGAATGATTGATATGTGCACAATTATACAAACTTGACACCAAATAACCAAACTTGCTTTATCGAAAACTGTCAACATTATGTTTTTGCGAGAATGCAGAAGTTGATCAAAGTAAATCGAAGATTTGCTTCAGGACTCACCATAATAAACCCTGTCACAGTAATATACGCCATGTTTATGATGGGCAAAATTGTTTATTTTGAATACTCGCTGCCGCCTGCCTCTTCACACGCACTCCAGACGAGTGCGTGAAGTTCGAGCGTTGGGCCACAGACGGTAACAAGTGTTCAAAAAAACCAGTTTTGCCCCATCAAAAACATGTCGCATATTACTATGAAAGTGTTTATTCAAGAGCAATACACGGTATCATCAGAAACCAACCACTTTGTTTACATGGATTTTCTTTTGAATGTACCTTAGGACGAAAGTACTTCCAGGGACCAAGTCAAGAAAGTCTTTATCGGTGGCATCAGTGAAGACACCACGGAGAGTGAATTACGCGAGTTCTTCAGCCAACACGGCAACATAGAGGAGGTTAAAATACCCACCGACAAAACCACCAAGAGGAGGGGGTTTGCATTCATAACTTTCTCAGATCATGATGTCGTCAACAAACTTGTGGGTGAGTTGAACCTTTTGAAACGCTGACGTTGTAGTCTGTTTTGGGGGTATAGAACCCACAACCCCTTGCATATGTGTGCAGACCAGCCAGAGCTTAAAGGGACAATAATAATAATAATAATAATAAATAATAATGTGTGGACCTAATATAGCGCACATATCCACCAACTGAGTGGTGCTCAAGGCGCATATTATTACCCCTGCTCATAAGGCTCATAAATCATTCCTGAAACCATCTCAGCTCCCTGGGGAGTATACAGCTCAATTGCTGCCATTACAGCGCATATAGGGCTAATCAACCAACTCTGCCCTCACAGGTACCCATTTAACCCCTGGGTGGAGAGAAGCAATTATGGTTAAGTGTCTTGCTCAAGGACACAAGTGTCACGGCCGGGATTCGAACCCACATTCTGCTGCTAACACCAGAACTTGAGTCCGGTAAGCTAGACCGCTCGGCCACGACACTCCACAATGTCGTCACGATCAATAGGGCATGGAATTGGAGTGCTAGTTTAAGATTAACTCGGTGACTGAAAATAATACCCCACATGCTAAGGTCATATTACCATTGCAGCTGAGCCAATAATTTTCAGTCACTGTGTTCATCTTCAACTTAGGACACTGATTCCATGCCCTGTTGAAAGTCTGCTCTGATAGTGATGATACTGTCCCTATGAGACCTGGGGCTAATTACATAGAGTTGCTTGGCAGATAAAATTGCTTACCAGAAAAATTTGCGAAGCAGATTCCTTTGGTTACCAGCGAAACTTTCATACAAAATGTATGCATTTTGGCTGGTAGTCTGTTTTATATTTATATAGGTTGGTGAAATTCTTGCGTCGGGAGATAAACAATTGATTTAATTTTGACCTACACCGACGTGTGTATAGCACTGTATACTCAGTGCTTTCCGAGTGTCTGTGAAAAAACTACACAGGTGACTCGGGTGGGATTCGAACCCACGACCTCCTGCTTACTAGTGCAGACGTCTTAACCTCTCGACCACCGAGTTTGCCCGATCATAATTGGCCAGCTAGAATCCCATATATTTTATATTGTTGAGCAAAAATATTTGCTTAGCAAAATTCTCTGCTTAGGAGCTCTGAAATTGGCCCCAGACAAAAAAAATATCCTAATGGTGATGCACTGGGTAGATGGCTAGATGGCTACATAGGAGTGGGGTACTTTGAGTTAAACCAACATTTCTCTTCAGAACCATTCATAACTCAACACAGATTACATTCACATGGCGTCACCATCACCATGCTCAAACCCAATTCTTTAGCATCCTTCAAATGTAGTAATTCTACACAGGGCCATTTATTTCCTTATTTTTGTAGAGCTAACACAATTTTCAAAGTCAATTGCAACATAAAAACATCAGATTCACTGCGAATAATTTGCAGAAGTCTGAACACACTGCAAAGTGCATGAATCATGTATCTCGAGTTGATGGCATCAACAATTATGAACCAACATTTACAGAATGCTTTCACTCATTTCCAGCCATGAAGACGCATTTTATCAAGAACAAACGATGTGAAGCTAAGAAGGCTGTACCTAAGAACATGATGATCAAGAAAGACGGACCAGATAACTATGGTAGAGGAGGAACCGGTGGAGGAAACTTCAGAGGGGGGTCCGGAGGTAAGTGAAGCATGAACATTTCTGACATTTGAAATATATAAGTTTGGGTTAAAGGGGCAGCATTCGTCACGATGAGAACAGACTTTCTACAGGGCATAGAATCGATAGTTTAAAATTGGTTAAGATTAACACAGTGACTAAAATTTAAAGGCTCATTTATGCAGTAGCAACGGTAATATGACCTTATCATGTGGGGTATTATGGCAGTCACCGAGTTGATCTAAAACTAGCATCCCGATTCCATGCCCTGTTAATTGTGGTGATACTGCCCCTTTAATACATTGTCGGTCAATCAGCATAACCCTGGTCAAGTTTTCCAGAGTTTTGTGTTCTGAGTACCCACTTTTTTTGGGGGGTGAAGTGCTTACTTCTTGGTGTAGTGCTGCTGTAGCACTTTCCTGCCGGACACTCTCCGCACCAAATGTTTGGCAAGCTACTTTTTTCTTTCCAGCATCACCAGTCTGGTACTGTCAAGGATTAGCTTGAACATTGTTTTGAATCCAGATGTTTTATGCAAATGTGTTCACATTGTTCTTCACCTGCACATGTGCTGTGTAAATGGATTTGTCACAGACGTCTTGACGAATAACCACGAATAAGTGCACTAGATATACCTTGGCAAGTATATCAACATTTTGACTGATTTTGACCCTTGTAGTAGTAAGGAGGGTTAATGAGTGTACATCTTTGGTAATTACTTGATTACTGATAGTTGGATGGCTTTAACCCTAACCCTGCCAGACGCAGCACAGTGCATCAGGTGGAAAAGTCTGGTGCACTTTGATGCATTCAGCTGTCAACACCAGTGCATAAGCAGCCAAGTCTGGTTCTATTGAGAGCTGGTCCCATTGAACAATGCCAGAGTTGTATCCTGCTGCGTTTGGTGACCACAGACTCTGAGGCAGTTCGGCCTTGAGATTTGTGACCAGATGGATCTTGAGATTTGTGACCAGATGGATCTTGCTGCACTGGGCAGCCAAGTCACTTTGACAAACGATGCAATCTGATGCGTCTGGCAGGGTTTCTAGCCAAAATACCGTGAAGGGTTAGGGTTAATGCATTTCTGATTTTTAAGACATGTTGCCCTGTTTCCTTTGCCCTGTTTCCTTCAAATTCCTTCAACTTTCCAATTTTGTCCTTTTAAGATAACAGACATGTCTACACTTTTGTTTTTTTCTTCAACACAGCGAATTAATATTTCAAATGGGTTTCTTTTATCAGATTTTGGGAACAACTACAGCAATGGGCGAGGCAATTTTAACAGTGGATACAGCAATGGAGGAAACTTTACTGACGGAGGACATGGCTTTGGCAACAACTTCGGAGGTGGATTTGGCAACAACTTTGGAGGTGGTGGAGGAGGCTTTGATGGTGGAAACTTTGGTAACAATGGTGGGTTGACATGTGTGTTAGTCAAATAATGATGTAATTTGGCCCTTCACTGAC
The DNA here is from genome assembly GCA_029582265.1 of Zoroaster sp. YZ-2022. NCBI lineage: Eukaryota > Metazoa > Echinodermata > Asteroidea > Forcipulatida > Zoroasteridae > Zoroaster > Zoroaster sp. YZ-2022. The sequence goes on along the minus strand of CM055827.1, from coordinate 15,973,711 downwards.
ATGGCTCATCACTGATGGACACTTCCATTGTCAATATGTGACATGGTGTATAGACAATTTGTGCATACGTGTAGCTTCCCCAGGTCAACCCGGGTCATTAGAGAAGCTCTGACGTCATTGTCGGAGCTCAACTGGGTCAGCCTCAAGTGCCTTGCTCATGAAGCAGGTCACTTGAGGCAAACTCGGATAAGTGACGTGACGTGATGTCACTTTAAAAACTGAATGGCCGCCATCTTTGTTTTTATTGCTGCAATTGTTTGACATACATTTTCACCCCTTTAACAAGGAATTTGTGAGTAGAGACTGTTGTTGTTTTGGAAGACGCGTTGGTTCATACCAACCTGATAAGAAATATGATTAGTAATTCCATTATAAGCCTGGAAATAATAATTTGTCGCATCAGTGCAACAAGGTCGTATCATAGTTACGACCTTGTTGCAGACATGGATTTTGCTCAGTGCAACAAGGTCGTGTCTTTTTTACCGAGTTTCAGGATGAACATGCAAAACCTATGGAAGAAGACACGACGTTGTAGCACTCAATTGTTTTAATGTATGCAAATTTATGCACTATTGCACATGCGACCTTGTTGCATTTTTATTTTATTTTTTAGATACGACCTTGTTGTTCTGACAGGATGAATTGTTTGATCATGTCGCTGTAATGAAAGTTATGTTTATGCCGCGACCGTTGACATTTCGCACATCACTTGATAACAACCACGAGAGGATGAATGCTCGTTGGATAAGCTTGTGCCGGGGGCTTGCCCGCGTGACTGACTTGGGTAACCTCGGAGAAGCTAGTCGACTGTACCATTGTCGATTCACATATGTAAATGATATGTAAATATTCTGCTCTTTCAGGCTGGAATAATGCTAGCAGCAGCAACAACAGCGGTGGTGGATATAACAGTTTTGGAAGTAACTACGCTAGTGGCAGTTCCAACTTTGGACCAATGAAGGGAAATAATTTCAGCAATAGAGGCCACACACCGTACGGTGGTAAGCTGACGAATACGACCCATTGCGCCATATTGAGAAAAATACTGAAAACGCATGGAGTCCAGAGTATATGACAGGATTTGGATATACTGCGTCCAAATTTGTTATTCTTTGATAAACAGTGTGTTCAAAAGTTTACAGTACAATAAAACAGGGTGTCCATTTATCAAACCAGGTGTCCAAAAGACATTTCTGCAAAACTAGAGGGTTGGAATAAACAACTATTTCCCACGGAAGTTGATCAGAATGAGATAACAGGGTCGTAGGAAAAGACAAAACGGGGTGGTTTTTATGTGGTTAAAAAAGTAAAAAGCCTTTTTAAATGATAGTATCAAAGTAGTATGGTTTTTTCAATCATTATCCAAAATTCATAATTGCAACTATTAAAATTGCCACATTGCCACATATTTTGCTGCTGCATATATGTCAAGGAAATGGTTTGACAGTGATTTACAAGGAAAAATTTAAAATTCATGTATTGTCACGATCGGAGCAGACTTTCGAAAGGGCATGGAATTGGTGTCATAATTTTAAATGAACTCGGTGACTGAAAATAATACCCTAAGAGTGCACGCTGGCCTAGAAAATGGGATGCGATAAGATCATATTACAGTGGTTGATGCATAAATGTCATTATGATGTAGCCACTAGCTCATTATTTATGGAGCTGCCTTATCACACCTTGTTATCTAGGCCAGCGTGCCCTCGTGGGGAATTACTTTCAGTCACTGAGTTCATTTAAAACTAAGACACCGATTCCATGCACTATCGAAAGACTACTCTGATCGTGACGATATTGTCCCTTGAAATTTATGCCATGTTCTGTAATGACATGTATGAAGATTTACAAAGATGGCAAGATGGCAAGATTTTGTCCTTGTTTTATCATGACATGAGCTTCCAAAGAACAAGTTCATCAAATAATTCTAGTTTGAAATTATAAAGTGTAGTAACAAGTTTGACTTTTTTCTCCACAGGTGGTGGATACAACATGGGTGGAAGTATGGGTGGCAACATGGCCGGGAACATGGGTGGTGGTATGGGTGGTGGTATGGGTGGAAACATGGGGGGTAACATGGGGGGTAACATGGGTGGCAACATGGGTGGCAATATGGGCGGAAACATGGGTGGCGGTATGGCTGGCAACATGGGTGGTGGCATGGGTGGCAACATGGGTATGGGTGGCAACATGGGCAGAGTAATGGGTAGCAACATGGGTGGGGGTATGGGAGGCAACATGGGTGGAGGTATGGGTGGCAACATGGGTGGCGGCATGGGTGGGGGAATGGGTAACAACATGGGTGGCAATATGGGTGGTGGAATGGGTAACAACATGGGTGGAATGATGGGTGGAGGCAGTGGATATGGATCAGGTGGTGGATACGGAGGCGGATCAGCAGGAGGAGGAAGTGTCGGATATAGTGCGAGTGGAGACATGATGGTCAGTGGAAGGAGGTACTAACTCGACCACCATCTCCAAGCAAACAACATGAAAGGTAAGTGGACTGAATTGACAGAAGTACATACTCAGTGCTTTTGTGACTTGATTTGAATAGTGTCTGGTATACCGAGTCAATTCAGTGGCAAGCGCACAGTAAGATTTTCCAGACTGATGCACAGTTTTACCAGACTTGACCCAAGAATTGAGATTACTATGCTAGAACTTGCTCTGAATGATGTGATAAAGCACTTTTCCTACATGTGACATATGCTTGGTTAATCTAAAAAAAAAGGAAGTGAAGTCTGTCTCAAGCCACGTAGGCTCATCAGGCCGGTGTTTTATCTCCAGTTTCATTGGCATGAAATGACTGAGAATATTTCAATTCCCCCCTGGAAGGGATGCCAGTCTATCGTAGGTTTACTTCCCCAGCTGTTGCTGGGTAACTATTTGGTTTGGCCAATGGTTTATGTACATATACAAGTACGAGGTCAAATAATGACATGTATACACATAACAATGGTGTAACCAGATTTTGACATTGTTTTTATAACCATTCCAAACGTCTGTGTTGAACCGGCCCCACATTCCGCAGATATAAACAATTTTAGAATTTAAGGCTGTGCGTTTTTGGTTATTTCGTGAACCTGATACCCAAAATTTGAAATCTTTGGATAGCCGGGTACCCGTAAACAATTTTGTAAAAACACATACGTACTCCCGAATGTATAAAATAATCAATATGAACACAAGATTCTCTTGTTTTATTAGTCAGAATAAATTTGTTACTATAATAATTTCCCGCCTCTATATTAAAAACAACTCGTAGCATCCCCCAAAATCGGAGACTTCCATTTGTGTGGCTTACAGTCAAAATTTTCAAGTCTTTACGTAATTGGAACTGACAAATGGAACCGGGTAATGACAGTTTCAGCCAGGTAGCCGGATACACGGCACAGCCTTCATGGGAAAATTGCCATTAACCCTCCTGCTGTTTGACCATTTAAAACCATTCAAAATTTCCACTTAGTTTTGTACACACATACCATTTGAACAGTGATACCATTTGAACAGTGTTGGTAGCAAGCTTTACTACCATTCAAATCCATTCAAATGCATAGAGGGTCCATTGATTCACCACTTAGAGGTATCCAAACAAGGTTTTGTATTAGCTGACCTACCATTCAAAACCATTTGGGGGAATCAATACTGTACACAGTTATTTCACCATTCAAAACCACAAAAGCGAATGGTTTCAAATGGTGGATCAGCTTGTATGAAAAAGGTACCAGAAGTAGGAGGGTTAAATTAGATAATTTGACCAAGTTTTTAATGTTCAGTTTTGCTGTCCACTACAGGGCTAATACCAGGGTTATTAACCAGCAGAGATAATATGGAGTCAAGTAAATACAGGGAACAGATTTCAGACAGGCAGAGAGTGACAGTTACAGACAGGTTCATAGAGAGGTTCAGATTGGCCTAGCAGGATCCAACCACTTTAGATGTAATCTTTTATAGAGACGACTTTTATAGAGACATTTTTGGATTATCGAGAACTAATTTGCGAGGATAATGTAACTCATAATTGATATTTTTCCAGACTTTTTTGGTTGGTTTTTAGCAGTTTGTTTTATGAAGAATGTTATCAAAGATTCTCATATGAAGAGGTTTTTTATGTTTTAGGTCGAGTATGTTTTGAATAGGCTTACAGGCCAAATACCTGAGGCGTTTTGCCAGACACGAGTAATGAGGGAGTTGTAAGACAATTTGGTTTTATGATAAAGTAATACTCGATGTACGTTTTAGAATTTCTCTATTTTAACTTATGAGAATGTAGCCAATAGGCTTCAAGTACAGTATAGGCGACAAATAATTTTGCAAAATATTTTAAATTTATGCTCTCTGTAATTATAAGGCAAGAATCTACAGAAATACACAATAGATGTTATCAATTTAACTTATTATTACAATTATTAGCTTGAATAACCTTATGTTCCTCCAGTATTTCAAATTTGGTTAGTAATGTCACTCTTTTTGTATTAAGAACTGCTGAACAGATGATATAATTCCAATGCCTTAACAAATACGTGAATTAGGTAATGAACTACACGTTTGTTGAGATGTCAATCGTTAACCCTAACCTTCCCAAATCCTCCCAAATCCTCTGTGCTAAAGTGAAGGATTTTGGAGGATTGAGGTTATTATGCATACTTGCCTTTCCATGGTACATGTACATCCATGTTTGTTGTAGTGATTGCAAGGTCAGTGCTTAGGTCAGTGGACACTGTGCTCCATGTATGCAGGGAGAGTCCCTGGCCACACAGATTAGAAACACGTGTGCATACATGTCATGTGCTTGCTTTACTACTGAAGGATTTTGGAGGATTCAGGTTATGTGTAAGCAAATGGCCTAGGGAGTTAGGGTTAAACCACAGTATTTAGATCATAGGTGAGCAATAGTTAGCAGTAAATTTGTGTAAAGGTTGTGTCACAAGAAAACTTAGCCAAAGAAGTAGAAAGGGTTACAGTATGCTTTCATTTAACCAGGTTGTACTTCTTGCAGTGCGAAGTTGTAAAAACATCAGTAACAGTGTTGTATCATAGGTTTCTTAAGGAAAGTGTATACAAAGTGATACATACAAACAGATACAGTTTAAGAATCTCAATTGAGTAGTAATTAGTTCTGAAAAGAACTGGGGGTACAACTCGACGTTTCGATCAGTATGCTCTGATCGTCCTCCTGAGGACGATCAGAGCATACTGATCAAACGCCGAGTTGTACCCCAGTTCTTTTCAGAACTAATTACTACTCAATTGAGATTCTTACATGGTGTCACCGCAATTAGTCTTACTTATCATTCTCACCATGCAAAGCTACAAGTTTTACCTAGATACAGTTTAGCCGTACAGCAGTTTGATATGATTATCGTTAATTGTAGGAACTAGACTTTATGTAGCCGTGCTTGTGAGTTTCAGGACTATTCAGAGAGCTTGTTAAGTTGGAACCTATATTGTTTCATGTGTTATATTGTAAGGTGTGATTTCTTTAACGTTATCAGCAATAATTTTGTGAATTAATTTTGTCTAGTTAATATTTTGCACACGTCATTGATTAACACCCTCCTCAGAACAATTTTTACCCTCCGTTATAGTGTTTGTACTTGAAGCTCATTCCATTATCAAGTTTAATTCTCTTTAGGGATCTTTACATTCAAAATAGTGTACGACTACACGTAGCAGTTTGTGTATGGCTGTTTTCATTTTGCAGAGATGTTAATTAATTGGAACTGTAGACCTGTCAATCATGAGTGAATGTTTGTTTGTTTAGAGGAATAAGAGAAAAAAATGTGTATCTATTTGTACAAAGTAAATGTTTATGAATACACATCCCAGTTTTGATTCACATAATTTGTATGGTATACATGCCTTGAGTAGTTTTCTTGATTTTTATCAGGTTGAACATGTCTTAAATTTGATTTTTTTATTATTTTAAATTGAATTCCCCCTTTAATTATTTTGTGAATATTGTCAGGCTAAAATCAGTCATTTGATATTTCATGATAGTTTAGAGTTTTCACCTTTATAAAAAATATTTTCATATAGTGAGTAGTTTTCACATAATTGTACATACATGTACATGTAATACCAAACAAAAAATTAATCCCAAAGTACCTTTCTCAATGCTCCGCTCATTTGACTTCACAAATAAGAGTAAAAGGTTACTTTTTATATATGAATACAGACTAGGCTGTAATTTTCACAGAATGGTATTGTTAGGATTAATAAAACAGTCAGATTTCATCAGATTCTTTTAGGAAGTCCAGGCGTACATGTAGTTATTGTTGTAGTAAACTCGGGGATTGTTGGTGAAAATTTAAAGTCATTCTGCAGAGTTGCTTAAAGCTAGCTAGATTTTTATTTATTTTTTATTGTTTTTTTTGTATGAAAAAGATTATTCCATTTAAATTTGAGGTAGATTTAGCCTTGTGGTGTTTGAATATTAGTGATACATGTATGTGAAGGACAGGACGTAAAGCAGTTCCTTTCTGCAAATATTTGTGTCTGATACAAGTGCATTCAATAAAATGGCTGCATGCTCTTATTTATGTAATAAATAACTTGGTCAATATTCTTACTTTATTTTGTAATGTACTGTATGAGTTAAAGACAGATAGCTGTCTGAATACAGAAATATTTGACGACACCCAATATTAAAATAGGGTCCTTTAAAAGATGACTCAAAACTCACATATTCGATCAAAAATCAAACTTTTGAATGATTTTGAAGGTCTCAGGGCAGTAAATATAATTTGTGTAGATATCAGCACTATACAAGTTGTTATATATGAAAGTGACTTAGTCCTCCAATGATGCAGTTTGTACATCCTATAGAATGTTACTTTGATTGATTAATCAGGCTTCTACAGGGGCGGATCTAGGGTGGCAAATAGAGGGGGAGGAAGTACACATGACCTCATTGACCCCCCCACCCCCCTGGATCCACCAATAGAACAACTCTAGCGGGGTTTCTAGAACCAACTCTTTGGATTATTAGTTCAATGAAGGATCAGAGATTGTGAAGTGTAGATAAGATGCCAAGAATCATACTTAGATCATCTATGGACAGTTACCATAGTTACACAGATCAGGGATGAAGATGCATAGCAGATTTATCAAGTTATTTACAGGTAGGCAAGATGAGTAAAGATAGTAAATAATTGTTTCAGTTTGAACATTTTTGGAACTTCTCAGAGTTGTATAGCTTCAAATTATGTGAGAAGTTTGCCTGTGAGAAATATTTACATGCATCTGATATTTATTTAATAGCCTAGCTATTTTTGCTGTTAGAACAGGCAAAATTTGTTTAAACTTCATTAAGTTTGCCAGTGTATTCATTTAGAATTTTGCATGATATTTTTCTCACATACCAAATCCTAATTTCAGTAGCTCCTTTCTTGTTTTCAGGATTTCTGGATACACGAACAACTCCAAAGAAAAAAGGGAAATGTCAAATTGGATGGCTGTAATTGACATGACTGGTGGTGAGTTTATAATCCGTTATATGTTGTGGTTCATAGATCTTATAGAAGCAGAGTGGGGTAATCCAAAAACACGAGTAATCCCATTCCTGTTTTATGTCATTTTTTCCTGCAGGTTTTCTTAATATTTAAACAACTTAAAAGAAAATTGAAAATGTCAAATTGGCTGGCTGTACATGTATTGTAATTGCCTTGACTAGTGGTGAGTTTCTGAGATCCCCTTTGTGTTATGTTATAATGCACAATGGCACAGCCAGAATTTTCAGAGTTGGGGGGAGGGGGTGAGGAACATTTTTGGGGGTAACTTTACCAACACACAACTCAAAATACAGACCAACAGTGAATTATCCAACACACATGTATTTTGGCAACAAGTTGGGAGGGTGGTGGCCCCCCCCCCCCCCACGCCACTGATAATGCATCAGTTCACAGATCTTACATGGAGTAGAGGGGATAATCCAAAAACGGGAGTCTCCCCATTTTATGAACAGCTATATTTATAAATTAAACATTTGACAGGTAATCACTCATTTTGGGCCAATGTAACATCCATTCCGTTTCTTTCTTAGTTATAAATGTTCCTCCTTTTGAAAGTCCCAGTTTTGGTAAAATGTCTTTAGGAGTTCACACTTTTTGTATGAGGATCAAAATTGTATAGAAAGCAGTTTCTGTTATATTTGTTTAAAATTAAAATATACTTTCTCAAAAAAATTAAATAAATTTAATCATTTTCACCAAAGCAACCACTTTTCGTTTACAGACCTGCACATTGTTTTAACAGTAAAACAAAAATAAAGTATTTGTAGTTCATTCTGGTAAATTTTAATTGTTTTCTAATAGCATTCTTGCCTTTTACAATTTGCCAGCCAGACTTTGTTGTGCCTTGACAATACCTGTTTATTAGATCTTATGTGACCTCGATGGTTTTGTGTATATGCAATTCATGTTTTTAATAAATATATTAATAAATACCTTAACAACTATTTTTATCCATCAGCATGCATTTTACATTTGTATATATATATGCTGTACATTTTGTACTGTAACAAACTTTTGTAAAGATCCATATCAGATCTAGGGTTACTTGTCCATAATACTTGTACATATTATACAAATCAATTTACCCCTGCATTGGCTTTCAGTTAGAGGTGTACATTTCTTTTAATTAAAGACAATAAATTATTTGATAAACAATGTTGTGTGTCAGTTTGTTTAAGTTGTGATCCTTTGAATTGCAAGTCTATATCCGTGATTTTATGTAAATTCCCCTCCGATTTTGAAAATCATTCAGGTACAAACCTTGCTTATCTCCAAAACTCAACACTGCCCATTTATTCTCAAAAATTGAGTTAAAGTCCCCCTCCTCCCATTTCTAGGTTATGTACTTTTAAAACTCCTGATGCTTTTTGTGTTTCTTAAACAGAAGTACTATTTCAGTGAAGGCACAACATTGGTAATAACGCAATTTTTAAAATTAAGAAATTATTATCTACGTAAGGCCAATATTTTGAAATAATTATCTAAAAACTTACTTAGTGTAAAGAAATGATTTTATCTGATGGAAATCAGGAATTGTTTCGTATTAACAATTAAGTTGGTATCTGGCCCCCTTTTTGTTATAAAAATTTCACAGGTTAGGTGTTTTGATATATACTACTCAAAACAATATAGGGAACACTGGATTTTTAACATCAAATAGGTTTGAAATGTTCCATGCACCGGGATTTTCATTTGCAACCCCCTCTCTCTTTCAGTAGTCATGTCAAGAAATGTGTAATCACTACATGCATCCTTTATCATCTGTTTCATTGTGCAGTTGTTTCTCATCAATTCTGTGAAACATCGCGTTTATCTGAAATAAATGATCTTGCTTTAACTGAGATTATTCCGGTGTTCCCTAAATTGTTTTGAGTAGTATATTTCTTGAAACTCAGGGTTGAAATGAAAAACGGCCTCCACCTTCAAATACCAATATTGTTCCTTCGACATTAATTTACATAAAGCTAAAAAGTCCAGTTTCTGTGCGCATCGCCTCAGACCCACACCTCAGAATTTTTACTTTTCTTTTTTTTGCTATGAAACGATGTCCAAATGCAGCCAAAATTGCATGCTCTTAGCCACTATACTTTGTATATGGGATATTTAGTCCCCGCATATACAATGTATCACGTATTTCCCTGTTGGCACCGATTTTGAAACCGTCCAGAAACCATTGGCCTAATGGTTTGGCATAGAATATGCCTATTGTAAAGTAGCTGCAATGAAATAACAAACTATCTAAAGAATAATGATAAATAACTGAATGAAGTGTCTATTCACTTGAAATTTTTCAATGTCTCTCAGCTGATTATCAGAAAGAATATACTGCACCGATATTTACGGTGAAACAAGATACCAAATGAATAGTTATGTGGAGGGCTAAACTGACAGCAAGGGAAGGTACAACGATTATGAAATTGACAAATTACATATATTATCTAAGTCGGAAGGAAAAACATTGTTTTAACCCTAACTCCCTAGGCCCATTTGCTTACACATAACCTGAATCCTCCAAAATCCTTCAGTAGTAAAGCAAGCATAATGACCACTACCATTGTATGCAGATGACATGCATGCACACATGTGTTGCCTCTGTGATACATGTACATGTACGTGGTTTAGTGCATCGGATTTGTGTTCTGATGGCCGAGTCGTTAGAATGTGGGTTCGAATCTCAGCCGTGACCGTGGTGCTTGTGTCCTTGAGCAAGACACTACCATAATTGCTTCTCTCCACCCAGGGGTTAAATGGGTACCTGTGAGGGCAGGGTTGGTTGATTAGCCCTATATGCGCTGTAATGGCAGCAATTGAGCTGTATACTTCCCAGGGAGCTGAGATGGTTTCAGGAATGATTTATGAGCGGGGGTAATAATATAATGCGCCTTGAGCACCACTCAGTTGGTGGATACGTGCGCTATATAAGTCCACACATTATTATTATTATGGCCAGGGACCCTCCCTGCACCCGTGGAGCAATATATAGTGTCCACTGACCTTGCAATCACTACAACAAACATGGTTGTACATGTACCATGAAGGAAGATAAGTATGCCTAATAACCATAATCCACCAAGCAAATAATCACATCTGCCCTCAATCCTTCAAAATCCTTCACCACTGCAATTTCCACATAACCTCAATCCTTCACAATCCCTCACTTTGGCAAAGAGGATTTTGGAGGATTTGGGAAAGTTAGGGTTAATGAATTAAATGCAATATCAGATTACTGAACCCCCCCCACCCAAAAAAAATAAATAAAATAAATTAAAAAAAATATATATATATAAAATAAAATTCAGATTGTTGCTTTTCATCTTAAAATTAATAGCACATTTCAGAATACAAAAGAGAATCAAGGGAAATTAATTAATGTTGGTGCTTTTTATCTTTAAATTAATATTATGACATTTCAGAAAACAAAACAATGAAAAGAAAAATCAATTGTCATTGAATCACGTACATGACTAAGTTAAGATTAAACAAAATATCTGGATTACATTATGTTGTTTTATACATAGATTTTTATTTCAATTTGAAAGGTTACAAGATCCTTAAAGGATTGGAACAGACCAACAAGTATTGACAGACTGAAAGAACAAACAACATAGACAAAACAATTACCAATGTAACGCTAGAAATACAGGCCTGGAATTTCATACTTTAAGAGGCTATGCAATGTTTCCTTGGTAAAAGCTAGGGCACTTCTATTTTTGAAAATCGAAATGTCAAATTCAAGGGACATGAAGGCAAAGACCAAAGGGGAAATACACCTTTATCATGAATGCAGTTCTCCCCCCCCCCCCATACAAATCCATGTAACCAAAGCGAGGCTGGATGAGGAAATAGTCGGGCTCCTCTTATTTAATGAGAATCAGCACTGCAATCGTTATTGTGTATACAGGGAATCAGACAAAGATGGCCACAGTGTTGATACAGGTCTATGGAGGCAATTTACCTCTGTGAAAATCAAGGCCTGGACATATGATCACATGCGCAAACTCCTTAAAGGAACAACCTTTGAAGAAAAACAAAGAAAACACACAATAGAAAAAATGGTTACTTATAAAACACTAGATATGAGTACATGATTATAATTCCCGGTTTCTCGGTCGGGTTGGGGTCCTTGCCGTCAAACCATCCAAAGTATGTGATTTGATTTTGTCCACTTGTGGTCTGTGAGGTTATATCAAAGACCCAGGGATCCACTTCTCTCCCATCGCACCATCCGTCGCGTCCGTACAGCCAGGTACCGTACTCGTTGGGTTCTACACCAGTTGGTGTGCGAAGCGCACAGCCGAGAGGAGTACCTGTGAAGTATACATTAAAGGGAAGATACATCATTGGGAATGTTGGCAAAACTGCTGCTATGAGTATGCTCAACTCTCTTTGAATCAAGATCATGTATACATTAAAGGGGCAGTATCATCACGATCAGAGAAGACTTTCAACAGGGCATGGAATCGGTGTCCTAGTTTAAAACGAACACAGTGGATGACTGAACATAGCATTACTACCGCTTATTTGTTTCAGTCACCGAGTTAATTTTAAACAAGCATTTAAACAAGATTCTATGTCCTGTAGATCGTGACGATACTGCCCCTTTAATTAAAACCAACCTGTGAAAGTTTTAGCTTATTATGTTATGAGAAAATATTGAAAATGGTTTTAGATTTATTTGTATTATGTGAAATATGTACATTATTTCACTTTTCTAAAAAGAAAAACAAAAAACCTAGCACTTCAGATAAATACACTGTAGGTAAGATTATTACCATCAACTTCACACCAAGTAAACTTTTACATCAAAATTTTACAAACTTACATGTACCTTTAAAAATTAATTATAACTATGAGCAGGCAAATAATTGACATGAAAACATTTTCTGACAATTTTTGTTTCAATAGACGATGGTCAAAATATTGTGGCCATTATCATCCAACAGTAGAGCCACTTGTCAAAATGGCAACTGATTTTTTTATTTTTTTATTTCATGTCCTGTTGAAAGTCTCCTGATCGTGACAATATTGTCCCTATGAGCTTCACATGTTTGACTCAACAGTGAGAAATTGCTTAAAAAAGCTAAGTAAAACTGCCATCTTCTCTGTGTACCCACTTTAATAGAATGTTAAAATAAATTCTATAAAAAAACGGGGTGTCGGGTTGATTTAATAACACACCTGCATTATTGAATGTTATATTATTAGGGTGTCCGTTGACAATGAAATGGTGTGATGTGACACAGAATTCCCCGCAGCCGTTATTGTCACTGCCGTGTCCAGTTATTACTGCATATATCTGCACCTGAAATGTTATCAATATATTGTACATGTATATCAGTCATAATTATAAAACAATATTCAGAGTGAAGGTAGAATCACCAAGTGTGCATTAAAACAAAAACAATGTTCAAAGTAATGGTAGAGCTGCCATGTATGCACCAGGCCTGGATCCAGTGTCTAAAAAAAGGCGGGGAGGGGACACGGGGTATAAAAAGAGTGAATGTAAATTTATATGAATGGCAATAAAAAAGGGAGCACTCTCCACCCCCCTCCTAAACTGGATCCGCCAGTGTTGCAGGCAGTGTCTAAGATTATTCATGCTTATTTTATGTTCCAACCATCCAGTTCACAAGTAATGTACTGGAAAGGTACAATGCTAACTCGAGAAATCAACAATTACAACACAGTACCACAAGACATTGGTTTCAACATCAGCAGCATCTGGCAAACAACTCTCCAACAGAGCCAACCATCCACCATGAACACCAGCACAACAACTGACACACTCCACTGAACATCACCCACAGAAAGCCGACACACTTCACTGAGCACCAATCACAGCAGCTCCCGCCCACAGCAAGATCCTCCAACACAAGATAAAAGCTACTGCACTCTCCACATCTCTTCAGTCTCCTGACGATGACTAGAGCAGATTAGTCGAAACACTAGCGAAACGTTGAGAACAAACCAACCAGCTCTTCTCAGAGCCATCACTTTTTTCCAAAAAGAGATCATTACATGGTGTACCCGAAAGATGAACTCGGAAGATGACTGATGTGCAAGGGCAAACCACATCACAAATGTTAGTCATGAAAATAATTGTTTGCTGTCAAATCTGCTGTCAGTGGACCACTCCATGGATATGTGGCCAAATTGGACAGGTGGACACAATGGACAGGTGGACACAATGGACAGGTGGACACAATGAATGGGTGGACACAATGGACAGGTAGCAAAGAAAGCTATAACCACAACCCAAAGTAAAAATTTAAAAAAATTATATTACAGCAACAAAATAGTTCCCTCTGTCTTGTTGAGGAGATGAATTGTGGCCAAATGAGTTATTTGTACCTTTTCCTCTTACATGTAGCTTCAGTGTAGCATGATTTGAAAACAACACTAGTATAAATAAATCAAATAAGCCTTACGCAGACTGAACATACTGTTGCTATACCATGTGATTCGGGGCAAGTTTTAGCATTGTAATCTCAGATAAGGCCAATACTTATACTCTTTTTAACCCTAACCTTCCCAAATCCTCTTTGCTAAAGTGAAGGATTTTGGAGGATGGAGGTTATTAGGCATACTTGCCTTTCCATGATACATGTACATCCATGTTTGTTGTAGTGATTGCAAGGTCAGTGCTTGGGTCAGTGGACACTGTTTATTGCTCCATGCATGCAGGGAGGGTCACTGGCGATGTACATATATCACAGATTAGAAACACATGTGTGCATACATGTCATGTGCTTGCTTTACTACTGAAGGATTTTGGAGGATTCAGGTTATGTGTAAGCAAATGGGCCTAGGGAGTTAGGAAGGATTTAGGTTATGTGTAAGCAAATGGGCCTATATGGAGTTAGGAAGGATTCGGGTTATGTGTAAGCAAATGGGCCTATATGGAGTTAGTTAGGGCTAAAGAATGTAAATGGCATAAAGGTATCAGACTGGAGGTTACTATGGGAAAGTTTGCCCCAAATCACGTGGAGTAGCAACAGTGTGTGTCAAGTCTGGGAAATTCAAATTTAAATCCACACTTGCCAATGACATGAGTCAAGTGCACTAGACGTATATCATGGTTACACACACAAGGCATTGGATAAGTTTCTTTTTATTATAGCCTTAAATTGACTAAAATGATTTTATAATAGTCTTACATTATCACAAAGCATACCTTTGTCACATCTGAAGGAACCTCAAATTGATGTGGCTTGCGGTTCTTGTTGTAATTCTTGTCAAATGTCCCTCCTCTGAATAATGGAATAATGCTGAATGGTCTTGGTGGTTCTGCCAATTCAAAGAAAATGCTGCTATTAGAAGTCAATTTGTTTCAAAGTCAATCTCATAGAAACAATTCAAAAGGGAAATATGCCTGTAAGATTGAGCAATCCTGAACAATCAGAGGTTGCAGAAGACGTCCCTCAACACTAGCCGTGAGGTCGAGGTGGAATGTCAAATTAAAAGAATTTGGGAACCGCATTTCTGGTCCAGGAAGATCAAGAGACTCAATTACAGGGCTCTCAAAAGTAGCCGGTCACCGGCGGCAAATCGCCGCCTGCGGCAAGTTTTGCCGCCGGCTACTTTTCACCGGATGACCAAAAATATTTTTGAACTTCTGTGAACTTCTCTGCAAAAAACTGATTCACACGCGGTGCGATACGAAGTTTTATTTACCTGAAATCACGTCAAAACTAGTAAGTTTTCTCAGCGACACGGCCGCAGCCATTACGTATACGCTCCCTTGCGCTTTGTGTAATATCCTGATTGGTTAACGATGTTTCCCGTACTGTGATTCCATACACTTTTGTCAAACTGTTTGGGATACATTGTATCCATTCATTATTAAAGACTCAAATAGACCGGCTGCGGCACGCATGCTACAAACAAGTATCAAAAATGCAAACTAGCTGCTCAGGATGGAATGTTTGCCTATTGTTCACAGTAATTGGATTAGTGGGACCTTAAGTGCTGCTTTATATCTGCACTGGAGTGTGCACCACGATGTGTAAAAAGAAAAGAGGATTTTATTTATAGGGGATGTCCACATTAATTGTTGTCCTAATAAAAAAGTGATGTTGAAATTGGTTTTGTTGTGTAATTATTTTGATGTGTCACCGACCATCCCTCAACATATCGCCAACATTTACATTTATTTACCCACCGATACCAAGCTTTCTTGTTTATTACATAAATTTGCCGACAAGGTGCCAGTTTGTTTCAAAAGAAATACATAAAAAGGGAGGTGTTAAGTCGGTCATTGTCGAGTTCTGTAATGATCATGTCATTGGTGGCTGTAAATTTCCGATCGGTTCAGTCGCAAGGATCGGCAAGAAATATCTTGATATTCCGGCAACGTCAGTGCCGTACAAACGCGGTTTTCCGCACCGCGGGAAATGTCGTCACGGCAAAGCGGAGCCGCTTACGGCCTGATAACATGAACATGTTGGTATTCCTGGCAATGAATGCTCGCAAAACTCCCACCCCACCAAAGTGAACATGATTTATAACTTATTAAGTAACAATCAGTACACCGCAACCGATTTTGAACGAGAAATATTGGGTTCTGAAAATAATCTTAATTCTTAAAATCGTTGTTTAGTAGTAGCAGTTGTTTTTAATTATTCCTAGCTACATGTAGGTCTCTTATAAATTCATTCTTTCAGGAAACAAGGTTTATTGAAATTTAACTAAAGTTCATTGTGATAGAAACAAATTAACATTCAAGTTCTGGTTTTATATTCGTAATATTTTGCAGTTTGTTAGTTTCGTAATATTAAAAAAAAATTACTACGCAAAGTCATGTCCTTATCCAAAGCCAACATAACTTACGGGATATCCTTATTTAGAAGGCAGGGGCGCGGTATGCACAACGAGTTAGTTCCGCCCACATCGCCTTTGATCGACCAATGACATTCTTCAACACGTGTTTTGCGACATGAACGTCCATGTCAACTTGCTATATGCATGCGCTCTGATCACACACATACCTGTACTTCTGATAAGTACAGCTAGTCACGTATACGTGGACCGCTGAATGTAGCTCGCTGTATGATGCACAGCCGTGCGTGCAGAAATGGCGACGGAGCGACAGAGAGGCACGCTAGATGCGTGGATTACGGGGAAAAGGCCGAATACTCAGATGAATACTCAGATTTGTCTGATTTTTCAGATACAGACTCAGTGTTGAATAAAAGTACCAGTACGATCAATAATTCTGCTATTTAAGTCGGAGGGATTAGATGATCTCAAGAGTTAGATACATGTAGGCCTATCTTCAGATTTACGTTTTTTTTTATTCAAACTGATTTTGTCGAGTTCTTAAAAATATTTTCAGAGACTGAAGTGAACATGTTGAGTGTGTTGAAACTTTTTAATCCAAGGTTCATCAGAGACTGGCTCCATACATTCATCCCATTAGCCTATGTAGGCATACCAAATTTACTTTACTACAGGGGGCATCCCAGGAGGAAGCTTAGCATCTTGGGATGCCCCTGTACCACTTAAATTGACCAATTACCATTTAACCAAGATTTGATTAAATGGAAAAGAAGAGTTGAAACAGAAATAATAAAACAATAAAACATTTATTTTAACAACGGAACTAAAATTGCCAGTGTGTCTTCTTGTGATTCTAGTCTACTGTTCACTATACTACAATAAAGATAGTTTTTCATGGAATTGATTTAGTTGAGATTGTTTTTTTTTCTCATTTTGTCTTATTCTTGCCTCAGTCTGGAAAGTGTACTTCAGACTCTTCATTTTTTCTGTTTTCCATGGGTTGGAAATAACCCTCCAAATGCCTCTTTAGGGCCTCAAACATGCACCTCAGCGAGTACAATATTTTCAAATTTTTCCGGGGGAGGGCCGCCGGAACCCGCCTTTCCCGGAACGCCTCGCGCATTCGGCGCTCGGCAAATGAGCTTTGCCCATTTGTCTGCACCCTGCTACTTTCTTTCTTGTACCCTCCTACTCCTCTAAACTTTGAGAGCCCTGTGGATATACAAAAATAAAACCTATTTTTTTATATTTGTGTTTATATTTGTCGTGGCCAAGCTTACCGGACTCAAGTTCTGGTGTTAGCAGCAGAATGTGGGTTCGAATCCCGGCCGTGACACTTGTGTCCTTGAGCAAGACACTTAACCATAATTGCTTCTCTCCACCCAGGGGTTAAATGGGTACCTGTGAGGGCAGAGTTGGTTGATTAGCCCTATATGCGCTGTAATGGCAGCAATTGAGCTGTATACTCCCCAGGGAGCTGAGATGGTTTCAGGAATGATTTATGAGCCTTTATGAGCCTTATGAGCAGGGGTAATAATATAATGCGCCTTGAGCACCACTCAGTTGGTGGATACGTGCGCTATATAAGTCCACACATTATTATTATTATTAAGAAGAAAAAGAACACAATATACTCTGAACTGACTAGGGGTGTGCGTTTTCGGATAATTTTGGAACTGGATACCCATAATCAGGAAACTTCGGATATCGGATGCGCGTTTTCATGTACTGTAAATGGTAACAAAATTGTCATTTATAATACAGAAGATACCATACTTAAATCGATCTTTTCTTTACTGTGTCGGTTTTATTAAATTAAAACAATTAGGCAAACATTCCCTCCTGTACTGCTGGTTTGATAAGTTGCTTGAAGCAGCTGCTGCCAGGCCCTTTGCAGCCTTAACGATTCAATACAATGTATCACAAACAGTTGGAGAAAAGTGTATTGAAAATGTCCATAAAATACTACAAAGGCTTTATTGGAGTGTAATCTCTTGAATTTAAAGATAATTGTCTGTAAAAGTGTAAACATTACATTGTTCAAGATTGACAGATTTCTGTTCACTCCGCTCTAATGTTAAGTCCGAATTTTAGAGTCGTTTACGGGGAATTGGAACCGAAAAATAGAACCGTGTAATGACAGTTTCGGTCGGGTATCTGGATACCCGGATATCCGGCACAGCCCTAGAACTGACTTCAACCACAACTTTATTTTACATGCACTCTCCATTATTGTTACTCAATCCACTGGAATATATTACACTTAATAAGCCAGTCAGAGTAACAGAACATGCGGCCATACAATTATATACTTACATATACTACCATGGATGTGACACCATTTAAAGTCCAAAACCTAACCCAGACTGAGGGATCTCCTATATCCTAAGTCCACCACCCTCCTTCCCCCCGTACTTGTCAACAACTGATTCAGTTCAGTGACCACACACTCCTTCCCCCAACTCCTAGGATCCTAGTCTCAACAGTTCCCACCTGCACGCCTCAACGAACTAATCCTCCAGCATCCTGTCATCGCGTAATCCTCCAGCATCCTAAAGCAGCAGCATTCCCCAGAGTCCGGCATTCTCCTGAGGACGATCGGAGCATACTGATCGAAACGTCGAGTTGTACCTCCAGTTCTTTTCAGAACTAATTACTACTCAATTGAGAATTTCAGATGGTGTCACCGCACTTATTCTTACTTATCCTCCTCACCATGAAAAGCTACAAGTCTTACCATTTTGAATGGAGACTAAATCCGTGCTTTGTCACCCTAGGATACAAAAAGGCTAGTAAATTGTCATTCGACTTGACAAATTTCACAACATTTAAAAAAAAAAAAAGGTTTTATGTGACAGCAGGTCTAGTTTGGCTTCCATACCTGTTGCCGAATCTACTGAGAAGCGCAAATTGAGGGATGGTTTCCAGGCTTTGGCCCAGGGCACAGTCTTCATGGTGAAGGTACATTTGTTGGATGTCAGGCTAGGGAACAGTGGAGTTACATCAGTCAACCAGTGACCAATACGCCTGGTAGCAAAGGAAGTGGAAAATTATGAATACCAAACATTTTCTGTATTTACTAAACATCTTGTATTTCAATTAGAGTTTGGACGTTTGCATGTCTACACAAAAACAAAATTTCACTAAACATTTTCAAATTCACAAAACGTGTAAACGAATCCTACATTTAAAAAAAGGAACCTTCCATGTCTGCAATATTTGGCTGGTCTTGTTTATTTCATGAAGTGCGACCAGTGGGCCTGCTAATATGATATTACGATTCCCAGGAGGTTATTGATACTTATTGATATTAAAATTTTAATTATACAACCAGAAATTTTGGAGGATGTTTCATGCCAGGCTTTGATTGGATATGTGCCTAAATGAACTAGATGAATACATCCCCCTGTGCCTAAATTCTATTGCTTGTGCTTTCAGCAGTATTGCCGTATTTTCCCCCCAGGTGCCCCCACAAAAAACTCCTGGTAGTGCCTCAAAAAAGAAAAGAAAAAGAAAAGGGAAACCCCCCTGAAAAGCAGTGCCCCCCCCCCCCCCCCACTGAAAAAGTCCTTGCTACGCCGCTGGGTGGAGCGAAGCAATCTATGTTTAAATGTATTGATTAACCTTCTAGGCCCATTTGCCTACACATAACCCGAATCCTCCAAAATCCTTCAGTAGTAAAGCAAGCACATGACATGTATGCACACATGTGTTTCTAATCTGTGATACATGTACATGACCAGGGACCCTCCCTGCATGCATGGAGCAATAAACAGTGTCCACTGACCCAAGCACTGACCTTGCAATCACTACAACAAACATGGATGTACATGTACCGTGGAAAGGCAAGTATGCTTAATAACCTCAATACTCCAACATCCTTAATGAGCATGTACATGTAGCATGTAACCTTAATCCTTCAAAATCCTTCATTTTGGCAGAGAGGATTTTGGAGGATTTGGGAAGGTTAGGGTTAAGCTCACAATTGCTCGAACCATTTTAGGATTCAAATCCACATTCTAAAGACACAGCCACCCAAAAATAGGACATGAGATGTGTGGCAGAACAGTAGGCACAGAATTTCCACCCTCACCTCCTGAATGGTGTGATCCACCTGCCTAGTTCCATACCACATAATTGGGGGATTTCATTACAGCAGAGGTAGAGGTGCACTGTGTGATCCCAGGGTGGGCAGTCCTCATCCCGTGTGCCAGGGCAAGATAGGGATGCGTCCAGCTCAAGTTTATTATATTGGGACACAGCTACAAAGAGAAAGATAGAAAGAGAATTTAAAAGTACATGTACAGCAATGATAATTGAAACAATAAGGCCCCCAAAAAGTGTCCGTTTTCTGGTCATTGGTTGGCTTCAAAATCAGGGGGGTGACACTTTTTTTTTTTGTGGTAATCTCTTTTTTTTTTTTGCCAACAGGGAAATACGTGATACATGTATACGCGGGGACCAAATTTCCCATATACAAAGTATGGTGGCTAAGAGAGGCCTCACAAATTGGGCAAACATTCATACCCTTATGTGAAAAGGTTGTTTAAAGCACGGCAGAAATCCAGTCGATCCAGCAATTTTGGCTGCAATTGGACATCATTTCATAGCAAAAAAAATAAAAAATAAAAAAAAATGCCGATGATATACTTGCCAAGGTATATCTAGTACACTTAAAAGTTGAACACTGTCAAATCTTACATGTAGTAAGTACATTTACAAGTCAAAATGAGGCAACCATTTTTTTTACTGGTAAAAGCATTGTCTTGTATTGTTCAGGGTGGTCAAAAATGACCCTGCATGCATATTTGGGTCAACAGTCAAAATTACACTCAGTTGACTGATTTTGACCACTAATAGCTACTTGCCACTAAAGTTCAGCTATAGTAGGAGGGTTAATGTAAACCTTGATTCAAAGAGAGCAAGTACATCAGTAGAAGCAGTTTTGCCCACATCACCAATGTTGTACCTTCCCTTACATAATTATGGCCGTATGGATATTAAACTTTGTCTTACTTTTGGTAGATGGCAGCTTGATGTTCACTACAATTCCCTTGGCTCCCTGCATGATGGTATCGTTGATGACTGGAATCACGAGTGCCTCTTTTGACAGGTTGCGCAGCAAAGAAGACTGGAAATTGAACCTGACACAAAAGGAAAACAAAAAAAGTACAGTTTTACAACAAAATACTGCTCATAACAAGCAAATTCTGAAATTCTAAGTCAAATTTTTGCTGAAATACATGTTCTATTTGTAAATATTTACCACTGTGCTTGCCAGTTGAAGAACTGGAATGATGGGTAGAGTAACCATCCCATTTCAGCCAGACGGCCCTCTCCATCGATACCAAAGTAGAACGTCTCTGTAGGTGTTGTCTGGAAGGATACATACAGCTTGTCTGTCTGTAGCCTGGATAGAAATAAATGGAAATTTAGACAATCTCATTCAACCTAACGTGATCATGTGAGGTAGCATTAACCCTTTCATTACCGATTTGTTTCAACAGGATGTCCCACTGGTTACCGAACTGCCTGCCCAGTAATGCATGAATTCACACAATATTGCACAACAGTATGCATCCATTTACAGGCACTTTTTTCTAAACTCGTTTTTCATCATGAAGAATTTGTTGGAGAAAGATATCAATGAAATGATTATTGTTTGTAAAATTTCCTTTCATATGATACCAAGATCATTGGCATTGCATATAAAATGATCAAGTTATTTATTTTACTTCCCATGACTTTGTTTCACAAACACAGAAAGCATTTTGTACATAAGTGTATGGCGTTCCATAGCACAAATGGCCATTGAAAGGATTGACTTGTATTATGTCTGATTTCTATAATAGCAACATGTAGGTTGGGCTATACCATTAGAAAGATAATAAGGAATCAGTCTTTCCAACCATATATAGCATTGGTATGGACTGCGATGAATGAAAAAAATACAGCTGTTTTAAAGCTGGTCATGATACTCCCAATTAAGTACTGTATGTGTGGTGACGTTGGTCGACTAAAGTCCCCAATGCAGAGATGCCAACATTGAATTCCAAAAAAGAGTAGCATCTATTGAAAAAAAAAATCGCAAAAATCTAACGCTAAAAAATGCATGTCCGGATTTTGGGCAATGTCAGCGCCGCACTCGGTGTGAACCCCGCTGGCGGTAGTGGGACCAGGGGCAGAGTAAATTGGAGGACAATACTCAATGAAAAAATTATGAAATTATAACAATGCTAGACGTATCTTATCTTAAAAAGCTCACAATAATGATCTTCCGAATAGTAATCCATGCATCAATCACGTTAGAAATTTTGATTATTAACACTAACTGTTCTCTTTCTTGGAGTCTCGAAGGCAAATAACAAATTGATTGCCTTAGCTAGGCCTAGCCCTAGCTCACCTGGGCCCAATTTCATGGCGCTGCATGCTTACCACAGAATTCTGCGCTTACGGCGCCATAAAAAGCGTGTGATTCTATGCGCCGTAAGCGCAGAATTCCGCAGTAAGCAGTGCCTGCATGCCTGACACTGAAGTCGCACTTGCAAAGAAGCTTCGAGAAATTAAAAGGTAATGCACGTGCGCGAGCACAATTATGCGCGCATGTACACGTGTACACACAAGCTACCTCACAGACAACCTCATTCCCCACGGGTATGCTCATTATTCCCCATTATGTAATACAGATCAATGGGTACGATCTTGCAAATAATGTACAGATATGTACAGGGTACATGTGGTAGGTAGGCAGTCGAATCCAGCGCGCTCGCGCTTGTGTGTGATATGTACATAATCGTGTGAATTCGCCGCTAATCCCGCTATCGTCGCTTTTTACCACCACTGCGGTTTACATTTAAAAGGTTGTTGTTTTGTTTTTTCATTTTTAAAATTATTTTTCATCATTTTTATTTCCACTTAATAGTTCATTCATTGTTTGTTTGTATTGTAACTATATACAATTATACTGGGGCGGCTTGTTTAGCGTATTTCAATGAAGTATTATCGTAGAGTCGTATTCACGGCTCAAAATCGTATTTGCTACGCCCAAATCGTGTATGTTGGCATCTCTGCCAATGGTAAGCAACAGGGGGTATGTGTGTTGTCGACTAAAGTCGCCAATGGTAGTGAAAGGGTTAACAGCTGAGCCCTTTTCACACTACAGAGCCAATTCCTGGGAAAAATATTCCTGGGAAAAATATTCCTGGGAAATTCTCGGGAGTTTTTAACCCCGCCAACACCCCACGTTCACACTATAGTATACCTATCTGGTCACTCCCGGGAACATTATTTCCCGGGAATATTCAAGGTCGTTTCACACTCGCGATCAAATCCCAGGAAACGCGATAACTGAATCGGCTCATGCGGAAGTTGAAAATGCTGTAAGCGGAAGTCCAATCCCAGAATGCCATGCGCTCAGGCACCCACCACGGTACGGCCGGGTTGTTGCGACTACTTCCCATGCAACGCGTCGCGACCAAAATGGCTCCTGCAAACGTGTAATCACATGATTTTCGCGTGCTATATATTATTATACCAATATATTATATTACAAATTATAATTATGAGTTAACGGAATGCTAGCGAAGACACGCCGCTTGGCATGCAGGTGCGCTTGAGAAAAGGGAGACTTATTCTACCTCCATGCTGATACCTACCCATGCGGACATTATAAATACACGTAAACAAGACAAAGCCTTGTCCGCGACAATTCTTTTATACAATTCTAAACCATTTATTTGGTCACATTCTATAAAACTAAATATATCGCGTTATTTACAGATTTAGATATTTATATTTTAAGAAAAAAAGTTTCAAAAGTACTGAAATACAACACGAGATATTACCGCGTGAATTATTTGGTGAATTATTTGTGACCTCGCTGACCTTTCAAGACATGTTGACGTCCCAACATCCACGACGCAAAAGTGGGTTAAGTTATACCCGCTTTCGTTTCACACTAGTTGCTATGTCCTGGGAAAAACACTTTTCCCGGGAAAAACTCGCTTAACCCTACTCCCGAGCAGGGGTAATTATTTCCCGGGAATAAGCTACTTCCCGGGAATTTCCCGGGAGTAGCTTTTGAAGTGTGAAAGGGGCTATAGTAAAGATGTATTGCTCGTGTTTTTCGCTTTTTAAACAGATGGTTTATTTTTGTCATCGAAACATTACCAGGTGACGTGAATACAAATGCTGTAAAATAACATTTTTCAAAGTAGTAGTGAGGAACATGGTTTTACAGTAAATATGTACTGAAATGAACTGATGGTGGATTCTGTCATTCATACATTTAGACACTTCTTTAATGTTAAACCATGGAGGAAGGAAACCAAGCTTCTGATAGCTAGTGTGAAATATCTCATTTCAACGTATTTGTATTCTTTTTAATAGGAAATTATCAATGTTCTAATAAACACTAAAATTGATGGAAATTGCTGGTAAAACACAGGCAATATCTTTAACCCTTCTACTACTACAAGGGTCAAAAACAGTCAAAATGTTGATATACTTGCCAAGGTATATCTAGTGCACTTAAAAGTCAAAACACTGTAAAACCTTACATGTAGTAAGTACACTTACAGGTCAAAATGAGTCGACTGTTTTTGACTGGTAAAAAGCATTGTCTGGTATTGTTCAGGGTGGTCAAAATGACAGTAAAAACCAGTCAAAAATGCATGTGTGCACATTTTGGTCAACAGTCAAAAACAGGCAGTTGACTGGTTTTGACCTCTATAGCAACTTCCCACTAAAGTGCAGCTAGAGTAGGAGGGTTAATGGCGATAAAGTTCAACCAGCAAGTATTCAAGGTTCATTTATTTTTCCACAGTATCAAAATTCATCAATAACAATAAAAAGTAGTGAAATAAGTAATGAAATAAAAATATTACATGAGGAAGTAAAAGTAAAAGTGATACTGCAGAGGGACCCATTGAGAAGCAGAGCTTGTAAACATGGGCCCCACAGTGTACCTGTGCACTGAGCCGGAAATAAGAAGATATAAATAATAATGTACATTGTACCATGGGCCCACTGCATAATGAGGTTCCATTCGTGTTGGAAGACAGCTGTTATTAGTTGCATGACTCAGGATCGAACCAAACTCACAGGCAAGTTGGAATTTCATTTGTTGCAAATGTGGATCTGTTTGCTTCTTTCTGGCTCTTTTTTTTTTCAATACAATTTTTTTTTAAATGAACATTTGACGACGATGGGCATTAATCAATATGGGCATTTATTAATAAATTGGAATTTGGAATTCAAGTTTGACGCATCGGGTACGATGGCCATGGGTGATAAGAGAATCTCGCCTTCAGTTGACCCCTTGATCTTTATCAAGCCTTGATCTAAAAACATACGCCCTCAATAGATCATGCACTGCGAGGAAAGAGCACCTTACAAATTTGCTTTACAAATTAGAACATACACCGTACAAACATTAGGCGCATTTCAAAACTAACATAACAGCGAAGCACTCTCACTTTTCTTACATAAACATGACCGATGTTTCAATAATCAGAAGTAAGATGTATGCGAAACACCAGAACCCCACACCCCCCCCCCCCCAAAAAAAAGAAGAAATCCTGTCAATTAAACAAAAAGATCCATGCATTTCAAACAGACCTGTTGTGTAACTCTTGGCTGAATGGTACCATGGTAGCTGGTATACTTGGAGGTGCATTACAATCAGCGCCCTCACAGTTCATATCCTGCACAGGTTGCCCCGGGTCTGCGTATACTATGATGGCTACCGCTCCAGACTGCTCCATTGTGAGGATCTAGAGAGATGTATAGTTAGGAACCAAAAAAGGTGTCACTATAAGTGGCATAGCCAGCATTTTGTTCTGGGGTTGGATGCTGCAGGCACAAGGATTTTTTTGTTAAGTAATTATTTATTTATTCACTTTTTTATTTTATTATTATTCTGGTGTTGGACAATGCGGGCACAAGGATTTTTTATTAAGTATTTATTTATTTATTTATTCACTTTTTTATTAGGTACCGGTACATGTATTCGTGTGACAGCGTGAACACCTCTTTGAAATTGTTAGTTTTTTTTTTTTTGCTTCTTCTTCCTCGTGAAACTTATCAAACAAACAAAATCATAGTTGTAAAGTTCACAGATCCTTCAAACTTGACACGTACTTAATTAGACCATAACATGTAGTTGGCAATAAAGTTGTGACATATAGTTTCAGGTAAAGTTGTGACGTCATGGTGAAGTCATCAGTTATTGAATTACACTAAATCAAATTTTAATATTTCAAAAAATCACATCTCATGAACCACAAAAGATATTTACACAATCGTTGCATCATCTTACAGATCTTGAATTATGTGCCATTTCGCCAGACATGACCCCAATCTGACCTCTCCTTCTGGGCGAAACCGGAAGTTTAAGTGAACAAATACTCTGAAGCACGTTTACAGGGTCTGCAGCCAACATTATATGGTATTTGGACATGCCTTCAGTGGACCAAATTACTATTGACATGTGACCTTTTAAAAAATGTGACTAATGACGTTGTCACCTGTCATAGCGCCCTCTGGCGGCAGGTTTAGGAAAATAATAATTTTCTATCTCAAAAACCACAGGAAATTTTAATATGACTTCTGTGAATAAAGTGACTAGTGACATCTTATCTTTTCAAAAATTATGTTTGATGATGTCATTAAAGTTCAGAGCGCCCCCCCTAGCGGCAGTTTTAAAAAGGGATTATTTTCCAATCTCAGAAATTGAACCAAGGCAGGTACTAATGTTATTTTTTCATGATCATGAGGAAGTTTTATTGTGTCATATATATGACCTTCAAATCACCTGATCTGACTTTTGCTTCCGGTCCAAACAGGAAGTTCAAATTCAACACATTCTAATGCAAAATTGAATATGAAATTGATATTGCTATAATAAAAGATGATGCACCTTTGCAAAATATGATATTGGCAAGATCGATGATAGTTTGATTGAATCGGAAGTGTGTTTGTTCCAACAAACACTTAAGCCCTATTTTTAAAAAGTATTATTACTATTTTATTATAGTTTTATTTGGGGGGCCTCTTGAAAGTTGTGTTTTTCTGTGAACATTTTCAATTTCAGTGGGTGAGAGGGGGACACACTAAGGGTCACAGCCATTCTGTACCCACTAAAAATACAGGCACAAAAATCACTAAAGACTAGACACATATACGAAGAAAATGAAAAATAAAACACAATTAATCAGCAATGAAAACAATGGGTAGGGGAGGGATGGCCTTTCAGGCCCCAAATAGCAATGCTGCTGGTTTCACTAATTAGTAAATATATCCATGTTTAATTGTTTAATTTGGACAGCTCCTTTTTCAGTACTGTTTTTAGAATTAATATTTTTGTGACATTCATAAAATTTGCCCTTCATGTTTTTGTTTTGGTGTTTTTTAATACATTCTAAACAATTATAATACAAACAATTGTATTTTATTTATGTTGACAACTGTGAAATTCAGCCTACATGTAATGATGCTGCATACAGTGAATAAATACATGTAAACCAATGATAAAAAACTCAATAAATATGAATGGCACCATTTGTACTCTCCCTCGATGGGACGTTAATCCACTGCAGATTACTCCGAATTTATTGCTGGTACCTAGTTTTACATGTGGCTAGAGAGAAGTAATTATAATTTTGATCTTAGTAGGGAAACTATTTACTAATTTTACTTAACGAGACAACGGGGCATGGAATTGGAATGCTAGTTTTAGATTAACTCGGCGACTGAAAATAATACCCCACATGATAATGTCATATTACTGTTGCTGCTGCATAAATGAGCCTGTAATTTTCAGTCACTGTGTTCATCGTAAACTTCAACACCGATTCCATGCCCTGTTGAAAGCCTGCACTGATTGTGATGATACTTTCCCTTTAACTAAACCACTCACAGCCACAGCATCCCAAAGTTATGTTTCTCGTGGTTCAGAAAGATGAACAGTTTCTCCTTTAAACGAACCTTTTTTGAAAAACTGCACCCTCCTGCTGGTACCACAGCGATCTTCTTAGCAACACTGTTATCTTTTTGACAACCGTCTCCAGAGGGTGCTACAGGAATTAACTTGTCACCGAATATAGCCGGGGAAGGGAGCCAGTCATATCTGGCATCAAGACGCTTCAGAACAATTGTTAACGGCTGATTCTGAGTTGACATATCTAGTATACGAAGAACAAACAAAACCCTTCCAATTATCAATTTCAAATTTGTTGACCCTTTCATTACCGATTTGTTTTAACAGGATGTCCCAACTGGTTACCGAATTGTTTGCCCAGTCATGCATGAATTCACACATTATTGCACAACAGTATGCATCCATTTACATCATGTTTTTCATCATGAAGAATTTGTTGGAGAAAGATATATTCAATGAAATGATTGTTGCTTACGAAATTCCCTTTCACATGATACCAAAATCATTGGCATTGCATATAAAATGATCGGGTTATTTATTTTACTTCCCATGACTTTATTTCACAAACACAGCTAGAGAGCACAAATGGCCATTGAAAGGATTGACTTGTATTATGTCTGATTTCTATAATAGCAACATAGGTTGGGCTATACCATTAGAGAGATAAGGAATTGGTCTTCCAACCATATATACATGTAGCATGGGTATGGACTGCGAAGAAGGGAAAAAATACAGCTGTTTTAAAAGCTGGTCATGATACTCCCAATTAAGTGATGTGTGTGTGGTGACCTTGGTCGACTAAAGTCGCCAATGGTAGTGAAAGGGTTAAAAGGCAATTTTCCTTTTTGGGGGGCATGTCCTTGAATGCATCCATACTCTAAGAATCAAGAGATATGTACAGACTACAGAAATCAATATGTGAAAGTGTTAGCTTATTTCGTTTAGGAGAATGCAATTGGATTATTTTTGTACATTATAATGTGAAAATGGATTCTATATCAGCTGATGATCCTTTTCAGGGCCCAATTTCATAGAGCCGCTAAGCAGCCGATTTTTGTGCTTACTGAACGTTTTTCATTTCATAGTGCTGCTAACCGTTGAGTGACGCAAATGATGAGGGACGCAATAATACAAATCCATGGTGAGCACGCACGCGCCGCTCTGAATTTTCTTGCTAACCTCTGAAATACGCGTATGCGTAAGCAAATTCTACTGCTATAATTAGAACGAAAATTTGCTTACTGGTAAGCAGCACTATGAAATTGGGCCCAGATTTGAACATTTATTATAGTTTTCTGAAAAATTTTCAGAATAACTTATTACAATATTAAAACCAAGCAAGTATTAATATAATAATTCGCTCAGTCTAGTTGGGGTTATCACAAATGGTGAACATTTCCTTTAATATGTGAAATTGTTTTTCCCAAGATATTCCATGGAAAAAATGTAAAAGAATTCAATTAAATTCTGTCTATTTATTGATGGAAGTATTCAGGTCGGAATAAGGAACAATTGATTATATTATGAAGAGAGTTGCTTGATAAATAATGCGTTGTCTCATTTGAACCAAACCTCCCACAAACCATGAAAACATTTCAAGGGTCAAGGTCCATTTATTTCCACAGTAAAACAAATGAATACAGAATACATTCAAGATACATATGAAGAAGAGAAGTATTACAGTGGAGGGACCCATTAAAAAGCAAAGCATGGGCGCCTATCCTGTTGGTGATTGTGATGTAATTCCAACACAAACCATGCCCACTTCGCACATGCTGGCTCCAACGATCATCAGAAGCCCATTGGAAATGCATTGACAACCCTTTTCTTTAAGGATTTATGCAAGAAATTAGAAAGCTTGGGACTTGCATTGAACGTATGTGTTGTAAAGACTCAAAATCTTTTTAATAAAGTCAAATTCTGCCTCAAGAATCACTTTTGAACATTAAAATCAAGAAATTTAAGTTAAACTAGATATAAGTTTTTGTCACAACAAAAACAAGGTGTTCGGTTGAAGTTAAAATGGTTACGTCATCAATTCGTTTTTTAATATTAAACTTTGACTTCCGGTTTGGACAGGAAGTAATG
The DNA here is from genome assembly GCA_029582265.1 of Zoroaster sp. YZ-2022. NCBI lineage: Eukaryota > Metazoa > Echinodermata > Asteroidea > Forcipulatida > Zoroasteridae > Zoroaster > Zoroaster sp. YZ-2022. The sequence continues at coordinate 15,943,390 of CM055827.1, read as the reverse complement.
TCAAATTGGGGTCACCTTTGTGTAAATATTTTTCGACAATTAACAATCTGTATAATGGTACAAAAATTGTGAATTTACCTCTTGTGGTTGTTGAGATATGATTTTTTTTAAATATTAAACTTTGACTTCCGGTTTGGACAGGAAGTAAGGTCAAATTGGGGTCACCTTTTTGTAAATATTTTTCGACAATTAACGATCTGTACAATGGTACAAAAATTGTGAATTTACCTCTTGTGGTTGTTGAGATATGATTTTTTTAAGTGTTAAACTTTGACTTCCGGTTTGGACAGGAAGTAAGGTCAAATTGGGGTCACCTTTGTGTAAATATTCTTCGACAATTAACAATCTGTATAATGGTACAAAAATTGTGAATTTACCTCTTGTGGTTGTTGAGATATTATTTTTTTTAAATATTAAACTTTGACTTCCGGTTTGGACAGGAAGTAAGGTCAAATTGGGGTCACCTTTTTGTAAATATTGTTTGACAATTAACGATCTGTACAATGGTACAAAAATTGTGAATTTACCTCTTGTGGTTGTTGAGATATGATTTTTTTTAATGTTAAACTTTGCCTTCCGGTTTGGACAGGAAGTAAGGTCAAATTGGGGTCATGTTTTTGTAAATATTTTTCGACAATTAACAATCTATACAATAGTGCAAAAAATGTCCATTTACCTGTTGTGGTTGTTGATATATGATTTTTTTAAATATTAAACTTTGACTTCCGGTTTGGACAGGAAGTAAGGTCAAATCGGGGTCACTCACAACTCGAGTTTCATCTACTTGTTAAGTTCTAAGTACATGCCAAGTTTCAAGTTCATGTGAAGTTTGCAAGTATGTGTTTGTTACCGGACAGTTATTGGGGAGAAGAAGAAGAAGAAGAAGAAGAAGAAGTAAAAACTAGATATAAGTTTTTGTCACAACAAAAATAAGGTGTTCGGTTGAAGTTAAAATGGTTACGTCATCAATTCGAAGTGTTGGAGAAGTCAAATGTTAACATCTGTTGAAGTTCTCGCGAGAAGTTTATTTGAATACAATACAATACTGAATTTAGAAATTATTTTAATATTAAACTTTGACTTCTGGTTTGGACAGGAAGTAAGGTCAAATTGGGGTCACCTTTGTGTAAATACTTTTGACAATTAACAATCTGTACAATGGTACAAAAATGTCAATTTACCTCCTGTGGTTGTTGAGATATGATTTTTTAAAATATTAAACTTTCACTTCCGGTTTGGACAGGAAGTAAGGTCAAATTGGGGTATAAATATTTTTTGACAATTAACGATCTGTATAATGGTACAAAATTTGTGAATGTACCTCTTGTGGTTGTTGAGATATGATTTTTTGAAAATATTAAACTTTGACTTCCGGTTTGGACAGGAAGTAAGGTCAAATTGGGGTCACCTTTGTGTAAATATTTTTCGACAATTAACAATCTGTATAATGGTACAAAAATTGTGAATTTACCTCTTGTGGTTGTTGAGATATGATTTTTTTTAAATATTAAACTTGACTTCCGGTTTGGACAGGAAGTAAGGTCAAATTGGGGTCACCTTTGTGTAAATATTTTTCGACAATTAACGATCTGTACAATGGTACAAAAATTGTGAATTTACCTCTTGTGGTTGTTCAGATGTTTTTTTTTAATGTTAAACTTTGACTTCCGGTTTGGACAGGAAGTAAGGTCAAATTTGGGTCACCTTTGTGTAAATATTTTTCGACAATTAACAATCTGTATAATGGTATACAAATTGTGAATTTACCTCTTGTGGTTGTTGAGATATTATTTTTTTTAAATATTAAACTTTGACTTCCGGTTTGGACAGGAAGTAAGGTCAAATTGGGGTCACCTTTTTGTAAATATTTTTTGGCAATTAACGATCTGTACAATGGTAAAAAAATTGTGAATTTACCTCTTGTGGTTGTTGAGATATGATTTTTTTTTAATGTTAAACTTTGACTTCCGGTTTGGACAGGATGTAAGGTCAAATTGGGTGTCATGTTTTTGTAAATATTTTTCGACAATTAACAATCTATACAATAGTGCAAAAAATGTCCATTTACCTGTTGTGGTTGTTGAGATATGATTTTTTTTAATATTAAACTTTGACTTCCGGTTTGGACAGGAAGTAAGGTCAAATCGGGGTCACTCACAACTGGAGTTTCATCTACTTGTTAAGTTCTAAGTACATGCCAAGTTTCAAGTTCATGTGAAGTTTGCAAGTATGTTTTTGTTTGCGGACAAGATGGGGGAGAAGAAGAAGAAGAAGTAAAAAAAAAAAAAAAAAAAAAAACCCAACAAAAACAAGAGGTGTTTCGGGCATATACCCGAACACCTAAAAAAAAAAAAAACCGTACAAAAACAATAGGTGTTTCGGGTACATACCCGAACACCTAATTACACACAACGGTATTCCATCTTTGGAACCCGAAGTAGCGAAAAGAATGTGCGTACTACCAATACGTGCGAGTATTATGTATCGACTTGTGAATATGATAGTGTATAAATGGGGTGCCATGGCCGAGCGGTTAAGTGCATCGGTTAAGTGTATCGGACTTGTGTTCTGATGGCCGAGTCATCAGAATGTGGGTTCGAATCCTGGCCGCGAACGTGGTGCTTGTGTCCCTGAGCAAGACACTTAACTATAATTGCTTCTCTTCACCCAGGAGTATAAATGGGGACCTTTGAGGGCAGAGATGGTAATTGTGTTTGATTAAGCTCGTTGCGCTACACATTTGGCAGCATGGGCTGCATACTCCCCAGGGAGTTGAGATGGTTCTAGGAATGATATAACTGGCCCGATGACAGGGGTAATAATGTTCATTCAGTGCCATGAGCGTCACTACGTGATGGATTTGTGCGCTGTGTACAAGAAGCCATTATTATTATTATTAAATGTACATGTACTGTCATATTGAGCTGTACCAGAGGGTCAGGTCAAATGGCATTTCAAAAAAAGACAAACACTGTGGTGAAAAGCTCAAGTCACATGCAGCATTCTATGAATTAATGTTAGTTAAATTAAGGAACAATATTGTCACGATCAGAGCAGACTTCCAACAGGGCATGGAATCGGTGTCCTAGTTTAAGATGAACATAACTGACTCATTTATGCAGCAGCAACGGTACTTTGACGGTATTATTTTCAGTAACTGAGTTAATCTAAAACTAGCACTCCGATTCCATGCCCTGTTGATAGTGACGATATTGTCCCTTTAACCCTAACGATCCCCATCCAGCCAAACTCCAACACCAGGGATTGTTTGATGGGTTGAGTACCGGTACTGTGTACTTCTGATATGGCATGTGTAAAGTGTTGGAATATGGCTGGATGAGTACTGTATGTGTGCAGTAACAATGTTGGATTTTGATTGAGTAATGACGGTGGTTCTACTAGCGTGCAACATTGTTAGACTTTGAGTGGAGAGAGTGTGTGTATGCAACCTGCTGTAATAAACAACTGACAAAGGCAAATATTTTACTTAGGTATGCTTGGCATTGTGTCTAACATCATACAACTAGAACCTACCATTTATTCCAACAATGGGTCGAGTACTGTGTGACTCCAGTGTTCAAACTTTACTTTGGGCCATGTGTCCCCACTCAATCAAAATCCAACAGCTAAGGGCCTGTTGGAGTTTGACAGGTTGGGTACTGTTATGGCAAGTGGACTGTTGGAGTTTGATGGGTTGAGTACTGTAAACTAGCCAACAGTCAACCATGGTGTTGGGATTTGATAGGTTGAGGAAGTTTTCTAGTAAAAATGCTTAGGGAGTTAGGGTTAAGGAATTGTAAATAAAATCAGAGATTCAGCATCAGATACATGTAATACAAAATGTCCTTGTAATCAAGTTGTGAAATTTAGGATGCTACATGTAGATGCACTGTGATGCAATTTGAAGCATAATTTAAAAAATACATGCATATATATAACCATTTTTGAGGTATTGTCATTTTCTGCCAGGCCAGAAATGAGAGGCCATCAACTACTTTTTAAACTTACATGTATAACAAAAAGAAGTCAGGGGTGTAATTGGGCAGTTTTTAACAATCTACGTAAATTTTGCTAGGGGTATTGGGGCCGCTGTTGTGAACAGTGCTGGGGTGAAATCCGTAGTTCTGAGCATTTTCTTTGCTTTCCTTTATTGCTTAAATCTTTAAAATCTGGAAATACGGACAAATCCTGACAAATCACACCCCTGTGAAGTGACTTAAATTCAAACTCTGTCTTGACAATTGCAGGACTTCAATTCCTTACCCGTCTGATCAAGCATGTCAACTGATGATGTCGCATTCTGAAAGACAGCCCGTTTCAAGCCACACCCATGATCCTGGCACGCCCACTGCTGCAACAGGGTGGCGATCCAGTTACCGAGCTGGTAGGCCGATGTCACAACAAAGTGAAGCCTGGAATGGAGACTAGTAATGGCTGCTTTCCTAAATGACAAACAATGATTGACAATGTTATCCAAATTCTTTTTATTGATGCAGGTTCAGATGATGTTACAACTCAATGCATATGTAATATTCACGTTTACACTCTAGATTTTAGCCTTTCAATCCAAAATGCGGTTCTCCCTGAAGGCCAGAATTCTACTAATTTAATCAGTTGACTTGTCTTAAAGCCCCTTTGGGAAATTTCACGGTTACTCAAGTTACATTTCTGAGAGTTTGACCCCACAATCAATGTAATAATATTGGCAATTCCACGGTTACTCACATTACATTTTGCAGGTACTAGGCCCACTCTTAATTTCCTTACTTATAAATTTCACTCATCAGTTTTTTCACAGTAGTTGCATTATGCCTAGACCTTACTCAGCACAAAATAATAATTTAATTTTTTTTTTATAGGTGTCCTACATATCAGAAAAAGTGCTGGTTACTCACGTTATATTTTTCGGACATGCATAAAACGTCAACTGGCTTCAAAAAGTGTCTTCATACCAAGTATTCTTGGAACTAAGTGTTATATGGTTGATATACCTTACCTAGTGGTACACATATTAGGTGTGAACAAAATATTTTATTATTGAAGATTTTCAGGGAATTCACAAAATAAATGGTTACTCACGTTACAGTTTGTCCCCATGTAAGAAGACCATAAATCCACAATGGTGCTCACTAAATTTTAGCTATTAAAGTGTGTTTATCAAACAATTCTAGCTTATAATGCTTACTTTTTATGTCAATTATGGCCCCAAAAATTTACATTTTGGTAAATTAGTTAGTTTTTCACATTTAGATTAATTACATAACACTAACATTACAATGCAAAATGTTGCAATGTAGTCAAGTGAAGATTATTTCCTTTCAATTTCTCAAACAAACAAGAATTGTTCACTTCCTTTGTCTACTGGAAACAATTAACAAAGTAAACTTATTTACCTTTTCAGTTCAAATCCATAAATTGTTGGAAACATGTTGAAGTCAATCTCTATGTTTTAGTTAAAAACTGCATCCATGCCGGTTACTGCAACAATCCAACTAAGTAAATGTACTTGGAAATCAGAGTTGATTAACACAGTCTAAGAATTAAAAAAATTGTTCTCAGATTGCTTCATGTCCATTTCCTAAAGCTTCATGGAACATTTGATGTGGCCACGGTTATAAGCAACTGCAGGTGCGTACACTGTAGATCTGTGTTAATAGACGTGTGTACATACGTATAATTTTTATAGGTTATGTTATGGACATTTGCATCACATACATTTACCAGCGAAAAGATGCTTTCCGCTTCATTAAAGAAAACATCCAAAAGAACAGCCGAAACACGTTTTGACGAGATGATGAAAAAAGGGTTGGACTGATGTACACATTATGTATTTCACTTCTCAGTTTTTTTCACAGTATATACCCAGACCTTTATACTCAGCAGAAAATAATATCAGAAACATTAAACGCAACATTTTATGCATATTCACAAAATTTAATGTGAATAACAAGCATTTTTCTGTTACATATAACAAATTTCTTAAATCATTATTTTGTGGTAAGGTCTGGGTATAATGCAACTACTATGAGAAAACTGATTAAGTGTAATATATATTAACCCTCCTACAATCGGTGCAATTTTGAAACAACCCATTCAGGCCACTCCAAGCTATTAGCTGGTTGCCAGTGGCCTCCTATGGTTACCCTTCTGTGCACTGTCACACCACTGAGATTGCAGGGCAAGGTGGTCTCCCACTGATACATTGCAGGCCAGTAATATGTTCACAAACATTTACAGTGGCCTTGGGTGGCACACAGTTGATTTTGTAAGATTACTTGGAAAGTACAGCAGGCTTGTATACGTACTAAAGGTTGTGAAGAACATACTGAAAATTTAGTATGTAGTAGGGTTAAAGCATTAACAGTGGACCCAAAACCTCCAAAATGTAACATGAGTAATCATGAAATTGCACTATAGATACACTATTGAAAATCTCGAAAAACAAAATTGATCACAGCATTACATAAACCTAGCTTGGTATACAGTTGATGATGACATTAAACATCTCTTGAAATATTTTTGCCTTAGGCGCTATGGTTTTTAGTAAACTGAGTGGAATAATTTCCACAATGAATGTTCGTCTTCATGAAGGCAGGAATTCCACATCCAAATTTCAACACATTTGTTAACATCGAACACAACATGCTGAAAAATGTGTTAGAGAAGCCTGAACTCTACCAAAAAAAAGCATAGTCCAGAGTTTTACGCCTTACAAACTCATGTTTGCATCATTTGGTTGTCACAACCCCCCCCCCCCCCAAAAGAAAACAAAAAGAGGCCTGAAATCTGGATTCAGAATCATCTTACTCAATTTTGCCTTCTTTTTCCATTTCCGCCATCATTCCGTAAAGCTGTGCTTTCATCCAAAGAGCTTCCGTTGTACCATCATTACTTGTTGGTATAAACACAAAATGGGTGTTACTGGGGCTACCGCTGATGAGCGATTCCAGGGAATCTTTGGACGTCCACAGACACTCCAAGAATGCAGAATGATTGTCAAATGCGTGGAAAATAATCGGAATCTTTGAAAAGTTCGCGCTTGGATATTTCAGAACTCCCTCGAGCGTGAATAGCTGGAACGGTTGGGCCGGTTCGTTGGGGAGTAGTAGCGTCTGGTCATCCTGTACTACCCCCTTAAAGACTGCTGGGAAAGATTGGAGTACTTGAATATGCTGCGCCAGATTTGAAGAGCCAGTTCTCAGTCGCTGTTGCAACTGGTTCCAGCTCATGGAAACGGTGCCGTCTCTTATTGGTGAGGCTTGGGGTGCATATTGCTGATGCCACTCTACTGGATCGTTTCTCTGCGTTTGTATCAAGGGAACATTTGGCAGATTGGTAGACACAATATCAATGTTACATATCAACAGTAGAAGGACACAAATGTCTGATTTTGCCATTGCTGGAGATGCTCTGTAATTAATTGATAGTGGTAAATAAAGTTAGTTACTGCCTTTATGTGTAAATTATGCTCATGTGATATTTTGTTATATATCCCTCCTACTGTAGCTGAATTTTTGTGGCAAATACATGTAGCTATAGTGGTCAAAATCAGTCTGGACTGTTTATGACTGTGTTGAACCAACTGTGCACCCATGAGCATTTTTGACTGGTTTTACCCCTTTGCGAAAAAGTTGTTTAAAACACAGCAGGGCAGAAATCCAATCGATCTAGCAAGTTTGGCTGCAATTGCACATCATTTCAAAGCAAAAAAAGAAAGAAAAGAAAACTAAAAATACTGATGCACGGGTCCGAGGTGATGCACAAGAAGACCAGAAACTGGAGACTTTTTGTTGTTGGCCTAATGAATGGGAATAAAAGTTTGATGTTTGGTCCTTTCTGTAGGATAAAGACATGTCTGGGTCGTGGTCGCCGTCAATACAGGACTGGCACAGTCCTTTATCACCCAAGTCTAAATGCCTCTTCTATTTTATAATTATGATGTAACTGTCACAGTGACAATTATATATATATACGTTATATTATTCTAACAATGGGAGACAGTGGCGCACCCAAGGGGGGGGGGGCTCGGCCCGCCCCCAAGGGCCCGCTGATGTTTTATTTATTTATTTTTAAAGAAGGGGCCGGGAAAGAGAGCAAAATCTGAGCCCAAGTCTTGTCTACAGAGGAGTTCGGCAAGGAGTAGGGCAGTGGTACAAGGGATGGGGACTCAGGAGACTCAAGCTCCCCTCCAAATTTTTCCATTTATTCCACTCACTATTATATTTTACGGCGTTGCGTATGCATGTGCATGTAAGCTTGAAGGGCCACCAGTATATATAACAAGCATTTTTAGACATTCTCCCCCCCCCCTGCCATGGTGCACCCTGATCAGGGAGCAGCTTTACTTAATTTTATTTTCTTTTTCTGTTGTCCGTTTCTCTTGTTGAGGTCGTTGACTGTCGTTGAGGTTACTCGTAAATGCTTTTTAAAATTTAAACACGCCCGCATTATAATCAACTCCTTTCCAGTTTGTACACAATGGCCCAGGATCGGGTTTTAATTTACAAAGATTATGCGACACTGTTTTAGCAAACACCGATTGGATAATATTGGGATTTGGTTTTGTCGCCAAATTCGTGTTTGAGAAAATTTAGCTCCGCCCGGAATGATCACAAACTTTACGTCCGCGCAATGAAAATATTTAAATATAGAAATCTTGCAGACGAAACAATTAGCTCAAGTTCTTTACATCAAGAGGAGGAAATTATATGGAAGGTTAAACCCTACGAGTCTGAATCATGTCATAATGTCTTCTTTTTATGACTAGAAACCACCAGGAAACATTTAACATGTGCCGTAGGTACACTGACGAGCACGATTAGGGACATGGCTACAGCCGCGCCAGCGGTTATGGTTTGGGTCCGCCATGTCTCTCCCCCATATTGGATTTCAAAAAAAAAAATTTTTGAGCCCCCCCCCCCCCAATAAAATCCTGGGTGCGCCACTGATGGGAGACTGTGAAAGGAAGAGGCATTCGAACTATTACTATCACCCACATCCATGGCCATGACCCCTTTGCTTTGACTTGGTCTTTATCCTGTGGTAAAGACTAAGCAACAAAATTGTATTCCCTTAATAATAACCCTCCTACTACTACAAGGATCAAAATCAGTCAAAATGTTGATATACTTGCCAAGGTATACATGTATGTATAGTGCACTTAAAAGTCAAACACTGTCAAACCTTAGGCCTACGTGTAGTAAGTACATTTACAGGTCAAAATGAGTCGACCATTTGTGACTGGTAAAAGCATTGTCTGGTATTGTTCAGGGTGGTCAAAATGACTGGTAAAAACGAGTCAAAAATGCCCCTGTGTGCACACTGGTTTTGACTTCTGTAGCTACTTGCCACTAAAGTGCAGCAAGAGGGTTAATACCCATGATGATACATATCCCATTTTCCAGTATTGTTAATACATGGAGTGCCATGGTCGAGCGGGTTAGTGCATCGGATTTGTGTTCTGATGGCCGAGTCATCAGAATGTGGGTTCGAATCCCAGCCGCGACCGGGGTGTTTGTGTCCTTGAGCAAGACACTTTACCATAATTGCTTCTCTCCACCCAGGGGTAAATGGGTATACCTGTGAGGGCAGAGTTGGTTGTTGTGTTTGATTAGCCCATATGTGCTGAAATGGTAGCAATTGAGCTCTATACTCCCCAGGGAGCTGAGATGGTTTCAGGAATGATTTATGCGCCTGATGAGCAGGGGTAATAATGTAATGCGCCTTGAGCACCATTTTGGTGGATACGTGCGCCATATACATGTTCGTCGTCGTCGTCGTCGTCGTCGTCGTCGTCGTCGTCGTCATCATTATTATTATGGGATGAAGTGCGTCCTGCTGCCATGCTAGTGCCGTGCAGTGTATAGTGTTGGGCCAGCCCCATTTAGGGCCAATACATTGTATCCTTGGCGCTAACCCCATAAAAAAAATGTAAACCAAAAAAAAGGTGATTTATTCAACTTTTGATCTGCTAATTAAAATTTTGTGATTAGGTAAGCTTGTCCAAGCAGACACTTTTGTCATGAAGTTTGCTAATTTGTGAGATAGCAAAACAGGGCTAGGCCGGGCAGGGTAGCCCCATTCTGGACTCCCTCCATATCCTTGGATATAATATCCTCAATTTACCATAAATGACGCACCTAAGGTTATATCATCAACTGGACAGTAACTTACAAATGAAATTAGCAGTTTCGTGTTTCAGTTTGTTCAGTGAAGGATTCTCTTGTAAAAAGCTGAATTTCAATGCGTGATCATACGCGTGGACGTCAAAAAAATGATGTTTGTATAATGACTAACCCCCAAACTGTTAAAGTTCATGGGGGCACAGAAAATGTACCCAAGAAGAAAAACAGTTGAATCATGCTTCATCTTATTCCAGGTGGTTGTAAAATTGTTTTTAATCTTGAAAATAAAAATATTAAAAAAGAAAATTAAAATAAAATGGTATAATTTGGAGAAGCTCTCAAAACATTTAATAAATATTCTTGGAAAACCAATAAAATGGAAGTGGTTAAAATTTTTGCAAAAAAGTACTTTAAAATGTGTAAAAATGCTGTTAACATTTTGTCAAATAACCATGAAAATAATTTTCCACTGCTGACGAAGTAAACACCAATGAATTAAGTAGTCTTGTTCGCTTCTTCTATAAGGAATGTGTCCATTTTGAGGATCAGTATTTCTTAAAAAAATCATTGCAAATGCAATTCATATCTTTTGGTTTCCACAGACAACAGCTCGTTGACAGTATAGAAGTATAAATGTTCATGAAAAAAAAATTGAGGTCATGTACATCTCTTTTAAAGGGACAATATTGTCACGATCAGAGCAGATTGACTTGACACAGGGCATGGAATCGGTGTCCTAAGTTTTAAGATGAACTCAAGTGACTGAAAATTACTGGCTCATACAGCAGCAATGGTAATGACCTTATCATGTGGGGTATTATTTTCAGTCACTGAGTTAATATATAAAACTAGCACTCTGATTCCATGCCCTGTTGATCTTGGCGATATTGTCCCTTGGCTTTACTCTAGTAAAAATCAGGGGTGGTTAAAAAAAAACACGTTTTCCCACTTTCACTAAATCATACAATCATACTAAATCATACAATTTAACTATGATTTTTATTTTTGTAACAAGCATGACTTAGATAAGTTTATGCAACCATTAATACGCCATAGTTTTGTAAGTTTTCCGATAAATGCTAATAAGGCAAAGGTAAGTGTGTCATTTCACGAGTGCGGCGAATTACGTACACTGTATCCAGGGCTCTCAAAGTTTAGAGGAGTAGGAGGGTACAAGAAAGAAAGTAGGAGGGTGCAGACAAATGGGCAAAGCCCATTTGCCGAGCACCGAAGGCGCTACGCGTTCCGGGAAAGGCGGGATCCGGCGGCCCTCCCCCGGAAAAATTAGAAAATTGTACTCTCTGAGGTGCATCACTGGGTTTGAGGCCCTCAAGAGGCATTTGGAGGGTTATTTCCAACCCATGGAAAACAGAAAAAATGAAGAGTCTGAAGTACACTTTCCAGACTGAGGCCTTTTCCCTGTAATCCACGCATCTAGCGTGCCTCTCTCCCTGGGCCCTTCGTCGCCATTTCTGCACGCACGGCTGGTGCATCATACAGCGAGCTAAATTCAGCGGCCCACGTATACGTGACTGTGTACGTGTCAGCAGTACAGGTATGTGCGTGTGATCAGAGCGCATCAAGTTGACATGGACGTTCATGTCACAAAACACGTGTTAAAGAATGTCATTGGTCGATCAAAGGCGATGTGGGCGGAACTAACTCGTTGTGCATGCCGCGCCCCTGCCTTCTAAATAAGGATATCCCGTAAGTTATGTTGGCTTTGGATAAGGACATGACTTTGCGTAGTAATTTTTTTTAAATATTACGAAACTAACAAACTGCAAAATATTACGAATATAAAACCAGAACTTGAATGTTAATTTGTTTCTATCACAATGAACTTTAGTTAAATTTCAATAAACCTTGTTTCCTGAAAGAATGAATTTATAAGAGACCTAGCTAGGAATAATTAAAAACAACTGCTACTACTAAACAACGATTTTAAGAATTAAGATTATTTTCAGATCCCAATATTTCTCGTTCAAAATCGGTTGCGGTGTACCGATTATTACTTAATGATAAGTTATAAATCATGTTCACTTTGGTGGGGTGGGAGTTTTGCGAGCATTCATTGCCAGGAATACCAACATGTTCATGTTATCAGGCCGTAAGCGGCTCCGCTTTGCCGTGACGACATTTCCCGCGGTGCGGAAAACCGCGTTTGTACGGCACTGACGTTGCCGGAATATCAAGATATTTCTTGCCGATCCTTGCGACTGAACCGATCGGAAATTGACAACCACCAATGACATGATCATTACTGAACTCAACAATGACCGACTTAACACCTCCCTTTTTATGTATTTCTTTTGAAACAAACTGTCACCTTGTCGGCAAATTTATGTAATACACAAGAAAGCTTGGTATCGGTGGGTAAATAAACGTTAATGTTGGCGATATGCTGAGGGATGGTCGGTGGCACATCAAAATAATTACACAACAAAACCAAGTTCAACACCACTTTTTTATTACAACAACAATTAATGTGGGCATCCCCTACGAAAGCCCATTAGTGCCATCGTCATTTTATTTTTGAGCAGTTATTTTTATTTTCGGGATCTTTACGAAACAAAGTTTTGGTCGCGGGCTTTGCCTTATTTTATGTACAACAACTATTACAGGCCTGATAGCGGAATGGCCCCGTTTCACAAAGGCAATAGGACGCGCAGTCTATTTTTAGTAACTTTCGGTTTTACCGCTCTTTTTATTTTCCAGAGCAGTTATTTATATTTTCCAGAGCAGTTATTTTTATTTTCCAGAGCAGTTATTTTTATTTTCGAGAGCAGTTATTTTTATTTTCGAGAGCAGTTATTTTTATTTTCAAGCAGCTTTATTTTTGTCTTTTTTGAAGCAGCTGTTCGATTTCCGGAAGTCATCATCATCTATGGCTGCGGCGGCTTCGGACGCATGGAGTCTGCATTTGATCAGGCGTTACTTTAGTTTAGGACTTAATTATTACGAAATAATTGCTTCACTTGCTTCTAATCATAATATCTTTATCAGCAAGCGTAACCTAAACCGTAAATTGCGAGAACTTTGCCTTTATTGCCGAAAACACCACACAGACATCGTTGATGTTGCATGTTTTATAAAAGGGCAGTTGAGTACCTCAGGGCAACTTTGTGGTTACCGGTGGATGCACCTGAGATGCCTTCAGAATGGAATTCTGGTAAGCCGAGAAACAGTGTGCCATCTTCTGGGATTACTAGACCCAGAGGGAGCCGAGCAAAGAAGGCGGCGGTGGCTACAGAAAAGGACATACAACGGAAGAGGCCCAAACTGTGTGTGGCACTTGGACTCTTATGACAAACTAAAGCCTTACGGGGTTTGTATTAACGGATGTTTCGACGGGTATTCAAGACAGATCCTCTGGCTTGAAGCCTCTCTGACAAATAGTGACCATGGCGTTATTGCGGGGTATTTCATGGAAACTGAGAAACAAAGCAGGTTGTCCTAGACTACTTCGGGGCGACGCTGGAACGGAAAACAGTTCTGTTCGACAGATGCAACAGTTCTTGAGAAGAAACTCTCAAGATGCATTTGCAGGGGAGAGGAGCTTCCTCGAAGGAAGCAGTCAGAGCAACCAGCGCATTGAGTTCTGGTGGGGCATTCTGAGGAAACACTGCTCCCAGTATTACAGCTGCGCTTTTGAGGAATGCATGCAAGCTGCATGCACTAGCTACACTGCATACACAGGCTAGGCGTCCGCGCGAAACATGTGCTTCTTGAAAATAAAAATAACTGCTCTGGAAAATAAAAATAACTGCTCTGGAAAATAAAAATAACTTCTCTGGAAAATAAAAATAACTGCTCTGGAAAATAAAAATAACTGCTCTGGAAAATAAAAATAACTTCTCTGGAAAATAAAAATAACTGCTCTGGAAAATAAAAATAACTGCTCTGGAAAATAAAAATAACTGCTCTCGAAAATATAAATAACTGCTCTGGAAAATAAAAATAACTGCTCTCGAAAATATAAATAACTGCTCTGGAAAATAAAAATAACTGCTCTGGAAAATAAAAATAACTGCTCTGGAAAATAAAAATAACTGCTCTGGAAAATAAAAATAACTTCTCTGGAAAATAAAAATAACTGCTCTGGAAAATAAAAATAACTGCTCTGGAAAATAAAAATAACTGCTCTCGAAAATATAAATAACTGCTCTGGAAAATAAAAATAACTGCTCTCGAAAATATAAATAACTGCTCTCGAAAATATAAATAGCGGTAAAACCGAAAGTTACTAAAAATAGACTGCGCGTCCTATGGCCTTTGTGAAACGGGGCCATTCCGCTATCAGGCCTGTAATCGTTGTTGTACATAAAATAAGGCAAGGCCCGCGACCAAAACTTTGTTTCGTAAAGATCCCGAATAAAAATAACTGCTCTCGAAAATAAAAATAACTGCTCTCGAAAATAAAAATAACTGCTCTCGAAAATAAAAATAACTGCTCTCGAAAATATAAATAACTGCTCTGGAAATTAAAAATAACTGCTCTGGAAAATATAATCAGCGAATCAGTTTTTTGCAGAGAAGTTCACAGAAAGGTGAAAAAATATTTTTGGTCATCCGGTGAAAAGTTGCCGGCGGCAAAACCTGCCGCAGTTGGCGATTTGCCGCCAGTGATCGGCTACTTTTGAGATCCCTGTGTATCCTCAATTTACCCTAAATGACGCAGCTAAGGTTATATAATCAACTGGACAGTAACTTACAAATGAAATTAGCAGTTTGGTGTTTCAGTTTGTTTCAGTTGTGGCGGACTATTTTATCTACAGGACCTGATCACTAAGAATAAATATACATGGTCCTGGACCCTAGTATTGAGCGGCCTAAACGCTAGGGACAAGCTTCGTTTTGGAGGAAGTTTACCGCCGATTGAAAATTAATTGTCTCTCCCTACTGTTATATCACACAATAAATTATGCACCAAATGATTCACAAGAGTCCATGAATTCATGAAACAGAACAATCAACCATGTGCTTTATTTTTCCCCTCAGCAAATCTCGAATACTCGTAGTTACAGGTAACCGTGTGGTTTAATTACAAGGAAATATGTGGATGACCAGAACTTCACCTAAGTCACATTCAACCATTAATGTAAGCCGCCCTGTCTATAATCATGCCCGTATATACCAACTGTATGCAATTCGCAACAATAAACCACTATTCAACCGTGTACCTTCACGGCAAGGCAGCCCTCCTTTGTCAGAGCTCACTCTTAACTCTGCAATTCTACCACAATCCAATTGCTAATTCAACCCTATGCTCACCACCGGACTCAGGCGTTCCCGACAGCCTACCCTGAATACAATTCGGTCCTACCGTTCAACCACGCACACCGCGATAGCTAACGGCGACACAGCTATAGTCAATCCCCCACGGATATATTCCACCTTCAACCTGTGCACACACAATACTGGTTCAACCAAGTGATGAGCTAGATCACACACACGCTCAGCGGCGTAGCCACGGGGAAGACTGGGGTGCGGCCCACCCCAGGTGCCACCCCACGAAAAATCCTCATAATGCCCCAAAAACAGAAAAGAAAAAGAAAAAGGAAAAAACCCATACCCCCTGGGCCCCCCCACTGAAAAGCAATGCCCCCTGTGCACCCCCCTGTACCCCCCCCCCCCCCCACTGAAAAAGTCCTGGCTGCGCCGCTGCACAAACACACGCTACATTAAACCTAGGCACAATATACAGAGCATGCAAACATACCTTGTTCTTCCTTTGAGATCTTGCAGCGAACTGACTGTAGCTGTCTGGCCGGCCGGCTGGCATGGCCAGTAGTAGTAGTGCAGTGTGTGCCAGCCACTCCCGATATCCCGCATCGCACGGTACGCAGCACGCAATGCCCACGCGCTTGCGTAAATCGGAAAAACCCGACCAGCTCGCGACTGCGCTAGCGCTACACATCAACTAATAACATTATTGCAACATGCACTGACCGCACCGTCACACAGTGAAGGATCATTCTCTTGTAAAATGCGGAATATCAATGCATGATCATATGCGTGGACGCCTTGAGCGCCGTTTTTTGAGACGCACAGAATTGTAGTCATCAGAAAATTGATGTTGGTATAATGACTCACAGTTGATGGGGGCACAGAAATGTACCCAAGAAGAAAAACAGTTGAATCATGTTTCATCTTATTCCAGATGGTTGTAAAATTGTTTTTAATCTTGAAAATAAAAATATTGTTTTAGTTTTTTTTTATAAATAAAATGGTATAATTTGGAGAAGCTCTGAAAACTTTTAATCAATATTCTTGAAAGACCAATCAAATGGAAGGTGGTTAAAATTTTTGCAAAAAGTACTTTAAAACTTTGAAATGTGTAAAAATTCTATTAACATTTTGTCAAATAAAAGATTTATTTTCATAACCATGATATTAATGTTTCATTTTCTCAATAATTTTCCACCGCCGACGAAATAAACACCAACAAATTAAGTAGTCTTCGTTCACTTATTCTATAAGGAATGTGTCCATTTTGAGGATCACTATTTCTTTAAAAAATCATTGCAAATGCAAAGCTTTCATATATTTTGGTTTCCACAGACAACAGCTCGTTGACGGCATAGAACAATAAAATCACAGATGTTCGTGAAAAAAAAAATTGAGGTCATGTAATCCCTTACTATTTGAGTAGGGTTTTCAGGTTAAAAATTATTCCTAAACCAATATGCTCAATATTTATATCAAATTAAAGGTCTTGATGAAAGAAATACAATGGTTTTTAAATCAAGAAAATCGGACGAGTAGTTTTTGAGGAATCCTGTTTTATTTAATCAAGTATACAGCATTCGATGAAGCCCGACTGTCCATACACTGTGTACATCCCTAATGGCAACAAAACCGTTGAATCAGCCTACACACACCGTGATACACACGCACAGCGTTCGTGCTCGTTTCCCTCATAAGAGCTTTTGAAAGGGTGTAAAAAATACACTCTCCGCTCAAAACTAAACACAATTACGGCTCAAAACTTTCACATATGATAGAAAAGCGATGTATAATTCATTCAGACATCGCTCTTACCTTTCAACTTAAAAATTTCACCTCGAAAAACGGTGTTTAATTTTTTATCTCTTCATAACTTCGGTTGTAGAGTAGCTGTGGAGATCGAGCAAGCATGGGTATGTAAAGGAGCCCTTTGACTTAATATGGAAACCCGTTTTTTTGTCAATCACAATGTACTCGGGCGCGGAGACAGCTCCGAAGTGGATGCCCTCAGCAGAGCGCAGCAAATTTTATGGGCCGAATGCGCCCGATCTCGGAACACTTCGCGAAAGGCTAGGCGGGACGAGAGTGGTTCATTCATCAAAATCTAGCCTTTCGCACGTACTTCCGATTGCTATTTTATGTACATTGTTGGATAGCTGAGACTATAAGCTTTCCAATGAGCTATTACATGTAAGATTTCGACAGGTAAAAGTAATAGAATTTTTTGATTTTAAATTTTGATGTTTTTTGTTGCGGGAGATGCGCTGTGCGTGTGGAGGGCTTCGGTCAAGCACGTACAAACTGAAAACCCTAATTTGAGTAGGCCTATTTTCACAAGCACTAACTTTCCAGTAAATCATACAATTTCACTGTGATTTTTATTTTTGTAACAAGTATGACTTAGATAAGTTTATGCAACCATTAATACGCCATAGTTTTGTAAGTTTTCCGAGAAATGCTAAGCCAATTAAGGTAAGTGCGTAATTTCACGAGTGCGGCCAATTGCGTACATGGACGATACATAACGATATATAACGATATATAACGATATGTGTTGTAGTAATTATGTTTGTCATAAATGCTGGCTCCTTTTCCAGTACAAGAAAGCAATATAAAAGCTATGCCTAAAAGTCAAGACTACAATACAAACTGAAATGATCTTACGAAATTTTAAAGGTTGATGAGAGCCACTTCCACATTACGGTTTCCACATCAATGCTCAGTCTTGTCGTGTGTGCGCGTGATTGTTGATACCGTGCCGGCTACCATAATAAAACAAAAGCTGTTAACGACCCAACTGTGACATCGTCCCAACTAGTGATGAGCAAGCTTGGGATGTGTTGCAGACAGAGTTAGTTGGACTGGCCCAACTGCAGTTGGGACGTGATTGCTTTGACTCCAGTCAGTTAAAATCAAAGGGACAATCGTCACGATCAAAAAGGCATGGAATCGGAGTGCCTAATAAATTAACTCAGTGACCGTGAAAATAATGCCCCACATAATAAGGTCATATATATTACCATTGCTGCTGCTAAATTCAGTCACTGTGTTCATCTTAAACACAAGAACACAGAGTCTAGCCTATGCCCTGTTCAAAGTCTGACGATATTGTTCCTTCTTTTTCTTCTTCTTTTTAATTTTTTGGAGGGAACAGTTTTGTTACAATATTTTCTCATTTTATTTGTATTTATATTTATTTTTTAGAATAGTATATCTATCAATTTAAAAGCCGTAAAAGCGGCCGAGAGAGCTGAGACGGGTGTGGCGACTCAGGCCCGGCAAGGGTCACGTTCAGTGAGATTTTGTTCCTCCAAAACCGACGCCGGCCACAGAAATGCACCAACCCTAGTACCGTACCTTTGCAACGCTGCGAGAGAAAGCATAATAGAATGGGTTTATATAGTCCCCGATGGCTGGGGCGGGATTTGAACAGCAAAATAAACCATGGAAATTCGCAGCGTACGAGGTCTGCCAGTTCTTACGATACAATAACAAGGGTGGTGTCAAGAGATAGCTTAGGTTCCCTTCTAAGAAAAACTCATCATTTTAAGTTTGAAATGGCCGCCGAACAGAGATAGGCCTACCTCCTGTCAGTTTGAAGAGTAGAAGTAGGCCTACCAGTACAAATGGGTTATAAAAATTAGCCTATTGTGGGAGCTCGGATGCAAACGCGCTCCTTCTGTCAAATACCATAATAATTTTCAAATCATCTTCATAGAGCTTTCCGAAAACTCATTCATGCCAAGTTTGACTGATAATTAAACCCTCAGCAAAAGCTATTTTAGAGTATTTGGGCAAAACTAAATTATTTTGTCGTTTGAGGGCGCTATGCAAGTTTAACGGTAACGTTGTAGGTATAGAAGAGTGATTTTCCACTTCAGAGTGCACCCCGCTCAAGTGACAATTAAATTCATGCCCCAAGCTGTTTACCATAATTTGTATGCCCTTATGAGAGCTCGGAGGCAAACGCGTTCCTTCCGTCAAATACATCATCTTTATAAAGCTTTCTGAATACTCATTCATGCAAAGTTTGACCAATATTTAAACCCTCAAAAGCTATTGTTAAAGCAATTGAGGCAAAACTACAGTTTCAGGTATGTTAACCTGGTTGAGCTGCATTTACGGTTGCACTGCGCATAATTATTCAGTTACGCACTATAATTTTTATAGTTGGGGCGTATAAACACAAGTCAAGTTTCACACTGACCACGTGAAGGTCCCCTGGCAAAAACAACCTGTAAGTTTACTGTCACCAGAGGTCTGACATTATAATGAAGTTGCTGTTATACTTATACTGGTATACCATACTAATTCATACAACCCAAACGTGACTAAGTGAATCACACACAAGTTCAGTCACTTCTTGTATATTCCTGAATCCACTGTTGTTCTACAGTATAGTGAAAATGATTGCCTAATTCGCATATTTTGTCATTAACGAACGTAGCTACGTAGCCACATTCACTGTGGTATAAGGGCCCCATATAGAAATGACACTTCTGCCTATAGGCCTATTATGAGAGGATAAGCATAAACTATATGCATGGATATTCTATAGAATATTCGTAAACTAAATATTAATTCCCAATTATTGTTAGGATAGTATTCCGAACTATCAGGGTTAATAAATAATACTGGGTTCAGAAATCATTGAGCTAGAGGTACCCCATGTTTTATCAGCAGATACTTATCTTATAATCGCTTAATAATAATTGGATTTCTGAAGAGCTTGAAGTGAACTCTGTCCGGTCAAAGAGTTGGCCTCTGGGCTAGTGATTATAATAAAGCCTCCATATTGCCTATTCTCTTTTTAATTTTTTAAATTTTTTATCTATGTTGTCTTAAAATCAGTTACGCTTTGAAAAGGGTCAATGAAAGAACAATCAGCGAAAAACATGCAGTTACATAAAAAAAATTACGCGGGGGGGAGGGGGGGCCTTAGGTGATTTGTAAATGTTCCGTACAAAGGTTGTGTGTGCCAGCATGTTCGCGGCACTATTTTTTCTAAGACAAACATACATTAACCATTATTATAAAGAGCGTCCATAATAATTAGTGCCCCCTCCCCCATACGGTGGAAACCCTGGCATCTCCATTGAATACACCCGGCTGATCGAACATTATTATGTCAGTCAAATGACCCGAATTTACCTTTCCATGACTTATGTTGCTATGTCGGCAGGTGGCGCTATAATCTGAGTTGTTAGCTTTGCTAAAGGTCCAGTTATGGGATTAGTGTATGACACCACTGATGTGAAGAATAGTAGAGGATCAATTAATGACATGGCATTCCACAAAATACGAGAATTGTATGCATAAGTCACCCTCATAGTACAGACAGACAGACAGACAGACAGACAGACAGACCAACACACTGACAAGACAAGGTCACTAATTCAAAGACAGTTAAGTTACTAGTTAATGTCACATTCATACCATGTTCTAGTCCGTATGGAGATAAGCCTGATACAGACATTTTTTTTTATTTCTGTGTTTTATTGATTCAAAGAAAAACAAGCAACAAAAACAGCAATTATAGAAAATTACAAATTAACAGAGCATACGGACAAAATATGAAACAATTAAGGAAAGACCATGGCCGTAGCGAGCGGTGTGTGTGTGTGTGGGGGGGGGGGGGATGTGACACCCCCAATAATTTTTCTCAGTCGGCATTTAGAGCCTCAGTCGGCAAATGAAGCATCAAAGGTACTAGAACAAGGGTTGGTCCAGAAGAAATTTTCAGTCGGCAAACCTTGAGTTATGGGTTTGCCGACTATTAGAGTTGTGTTGGTAAATTTACCAGCAAAAATCTTTTGCGCCCCCCCCCCCCACTCTGATGTCAGTCGGCAAATTGGCTCCAAACCCCAAAGAAAATGCCTTCACTACGCCCCTGGGAAAGACTAAAAGCAGCACAACACAGACTGAAAGTATACATGTATCATCATCAAGATCAGAGCAGACTTTCAACACGGGCATGGATACAGTGACTGAAAAATACTGCCTCATTTATGCAGCAGTAACAGTAACATGACTTTATTATTTTCAGTCACTGCATGAGTTAATCTAAAACTAGCACTCCGATTCCATTCCCTGTTAATTATAACGATATTGGCCCTTTAAAACACGATAAACCACCAATAAAAAGAATATCAAATAAAGGTGCCATGTGTGGGCACACTATTTCAAAACCTGAATTTCAATTTCTTCAAGCGAAATACAAGAATTTGTTTTTTTCTCAGCAATATGCATTGGCGGATCCGGGGGGGGGCTAAGGGGGCTGTAGCCCCCCCTAAAATCGTTTAAAACAAAAAATTTAAGGAGAGAAAAAGAGAGAGAGAGAGAGAGAGGGGAGGGGAGAACGCACTCCCATTCCCACAGTGTGCTTTGTTTTTCTCTCCCTTTGATTATTTCATTGTAATTTTTGTAGTACTGAAAAATAACTGTTTTTGATTCTCAGATATGGTACTCGATGTCATATTGATTTCTTATAAAAAGTTGCAAACCCACAAAAGATGGCCTCTGGTTTTGAAATTAACATTTATAAATACAACGTTTAGAACACAGAAAAACATAAGAAAGTCAAAACTACTCAATTGTACAGTACAAGCTTTGAGTTAATACAGTAATGGCGATCAGACAACATGGGTTTGACACACTCACATTCGCTGTATACTGACCTATTGGACCTGGACCCATCAAGTTTATATTTAATTCTGTACATATTAATATTAAACATTTTGATTGGTCTGCTGATTACATGCTCACTATACCGAACACAAATAATGCACACGTTTTACAAAACGCTCCACTGACAAAATCTGCAAAATGAGGCTTTCCCTGGCTGTGATTTGGTTAGTTCTTGTGGGATATGCATTTGGTAAGTTTAAAAGATAGTAGGTCTGTTGTACACATAGTGGTAAAACGTCTGTAAATGCATCCAAACTTTATAAGAATCAAGATATATTTATACAAAAACCAACATATGAAAGATTTTTCGTTTGCATTCCAACGTGGAATTTTCGTCTCCAGAAGAAAACAAAATAATTCATTACTAAAAATTATTATTAATTTTACTAAAGCTTAAGCACTTCAGACATAAATATGTCATGGTGTTTGATGTGTGAGCTGGCAATGGAAGCCCCTTCTAGGTGACACAAATTGGAAAAGTCGTGGACAAACCAACCAGACTGTCCTTGTAAAGAATGTTGATAATAATAATAATAATAATAATAATAATAATAATAATAATAATAATAATAATAATAATAATAATAATAATAATAATAATAATAATAATAATAATAATAATAATAATAATAATAATAATAATAATAATAATAATAATAATAATAATAATAATAATAATAATAATAATAATAATAATAATAATAATAATAATAATAATAATAATAATAATAATAATAATAATAATAATAATAATAATAATAATGTGGACTTATATAGCGCACGTATCCACCAAACTGGTGCTCAAGGCGCATTATTATTATTACCACTGCACATCAGGCTCATAAATCATTCCTGAAACCATCTCAGCTCCCTGGGGAGTATACAGCTCAATTGCTGCCATTACAGCGCATATAGGGCTAATCAAACACAACAACCAACTCTGCCCTCACATGTACCCATTTACCCCTGGGTGGAGAGAAGCAATTATGGTAAAGTGTCTTGCTCAAGGACACAAGCACCCCGGTCACGGCTGGGATTCGAACCCACATTCTGACGACTCAGCCATCAGAACCCAAATCCAATGCACTAAACCGCTCGACCATGGCATGATTTTATTTATTTTTTATTTATTATTTATTAATTGATTATTGATTGAAGATAACTGTAAGAACGGCAGAAGTTTCGAGCACAGAAACACCCAAAAGGAAAGTATTGACAAGGGTATTTAAAAACTTGCTATTTTCGCTAATCACTCTTAAATCGTTTGCAGAATAAGAACTTCAAATCAATCACCTGTTTCCTGAAAGATTTGATGTTTTCGGACACGAAGACCTGTAACCAATGACATTAAATTGCATTGCATTTAATGGACACTATCTTTGAAAGGTATACAACAGGGGGATGTACATCTAACTAATAGTAATCTGCATTACATATACCGCCAATGGGTGACGTGTTTATGCTATACATGCGAATGGAAAGGAGTTTAAGTTCTAGAGAGTCCTGAATAAAACACTCTTTCAAATTGAGTCCAAAGTCACTTCCGTTCATAATTACACCATCAACTTTACAGCGAACACATTTTATGTAAATCTGTGATCATTGCTGTTTTTTCCTGTCGAGAATACTGATAATATATGACCTTTATTTAATTGCTTTCAAAACTCTCAGAACGAACCGCGCAGCTCTAACGTTTCCACATACAGCACGCGAGGGCGTTAAATAATACATGGTTCAATATAATAAATAAATTGGGTCCTAATGTTTGTTCCCCTGGTTCGACAATCTGCATGAGCGCATGTTATCGGACTTTAAAGTGAGTGTACACCCTTGGGTAATTACCTAATTACAGAATTTACTGAATTATAAACTCAAAAGTTATTTGATGTGAAGTTTGTGATGGGACCAAAAATCCTGAGAAATTATTTAGTCTGATATGCAAAAAAATGCAAAACAAATTAAAAATAGATTTTTTATTAATTTTTTTAAATTTTTTAAATATTTTTTTAAATTATTGTTATTATTATTTTTACATTAGAATAGATACCATACAATCTGAATGCATTTTCAATATGTTATCGGTGACGGTACAACGTAATAAGCATACATTTTCACAGGTTGGTTGTTTAATGCAGATGTTAATATGCTCAACTATTTGCCTATTTAAACGAAAATATCTGAGGAAATAATGTATATAATACAAACATCTTCTTCATTGTTTATTTAGGCAAATGTCCTTCTACCTCGATTGGAGCATATTTTCAGCTGAAAGACTGGTGTTACATCGCCCGTGGAATAGAAACGGGTGTCTCCTTCAATGACGCTAATGATGACTGCAAAACGCTGGACTCCGCTGGTACAGGCAGCTTGGCTGTAATAAACCACCAAGAGATCCAATGTGAGTTGCGCCATATAACATTAAAGGGGCATGGGCACTAAGTTGCAAAAGGGGGCGGGGTAGCACCTCCCACCTGTGGACAGTTTTTGTTTTTGTTTTGTCTATTCATTTTTGTATAAAAGGGGAGGGTAGTTGTTTTGTGACCTCAATCAAAATATTTTCCGGGCATTTTTTTTGGTTTTGTTTTATATTTTATTTGGTCGCGCGCCGACCATCCCTTGATAACTTTCTGACTTTGCGCCTATCAAAGAGTATGTTATCCATCCATAAGTGAAATTAGTGAAGTTTGAACTATTGGCAGAAGGTCATTGTGTATAATAATCCAATTTTACCTGTGGAAGTTTCAGCACTTGTAAAGTTCGCAATGCTTAGAAAATGATGACATTAAATTCACATTCAGATACCATAATATTTGCTTTGGTTTGATTTGACAAACACACAAAAATGTAGATATGAAATACAAATTGAGGAACATACATTTGTAAAAAAATTAATAAAAATAAAAACAATAAAACATGGTTTGCCGAAGATGACACAATAATGTCAAACATTTCTTTCATTGTGGTTCTTGAAAAAAAGAAGAAGAAATGACCGAATACGCATGTTAACAAGTAAGTAAAAACATCAACATCAAGAAGAAAATAAAACAAAAAACAAAAAACAACCACCCCAAAAACACAGATACAAAGATACAAACTAAGAATATTACGGAGAGTACGTTGTGATGTCACAAATGTACCGCAGGAGTGACTTTAAATGGGAGTACGATACAAAAATAATGGATAATGAGCGCTATTTTAAATTCATACAAATATTTATTATTCAGAGTGGCAAGAGCAGCATTTAAGTCAATAAATAACATGCAGCGATAGGCCTATATCTGTATACAAAGGAGAACACTTTCAAATATCGTAGCATTATGTGGTATCACCGTCTGCATCTTTTTTTTTTAAATCCAAAATTGGAATCATCATAATGGAGTGTCGTGGCCGAGCGGTCTAGCTTACCGGACTCAAGTTCTGGTGTTAGCAGCAGAATGTGGGTTCGAATCCCGGCCGTGACACTTGTGTCCTTGAGCAAGACACTTAACCATAATTGCTTCTCTCCACCCAGGGGTTAAATGGGTACCTGTGAGGGCAGAGTTGGTTGATTAGCCCTATATGTGCTGTAATGGCAGCAATTGAGCTGTATACTCCCCAGGGAGCTGAAATGGTTTCAGGAATGATTTATGAGCCTTATGAGCCTTATGAGCAGGGGTAATAATATAATGCGCCTTGAGCACCACTCAGTTGGTGGATACGTGCGCTATATAAGTCCACACATTATTATTATTATTATAATAGAGAACATTATAAGTTCAAACATTTTTGTTTGTTTGTTTGTTCTGTTTGTTTTGGGTTGGCACTTTTGGGGCTTGTATCTGCTTAATCAATCAATTCACTAAGTGTTGAAAAGCTGGAAATGTTTGGGCTGCTAGGAAATTTGACTATCCATGAACATGATCATAACAGAAGGGAAATATCAGAGGGTTGTTGACGACAAAGAACACA
This sequence comes from Zoroaster sp. YZ-2022, assembly GCA_029582265.1. Lineage (NCBI taxonomy): Eukaryota > Metazoa > Echinodermata > Asteroidea > Forcipulatida > Zoroasteridae > Zoroaster > Zoroaster sp. YZ-2022. The sequence goes on along the minus strand of CM055827.1, from coordinate 15,917,402 downwards.
AGCGGTTAATTCATTGCAAGGCACGTACAAGAACCGACGTGGGAAATCATGACAAATCAGAACTTTGACACGTCGAGAGTTCAAAGTTGTATCACTGCCGTGGCCAAAATGTGGGTTTGTGTGTACTTTTGTTCTATGTATAATTTTTATACATAGAACAACAACAAAAAAAACAAAAAAAAATCCAATTGATCCAGCTATTTTGGCTGCATTTGGATATCGTTTCATAAGAAAACTAAAAATGCCGACGTGCGGGTCTGAGACAACGCGCACGTGTCCGGTTTCTGGTTGGCTTCAAATTCGGTGCAGTGACGCATCGAGACCAGAAACAGGACACCTGTTTTGGGGCCTAAAACAGAATAGTTAAAAACAGTCTATTGTTGTTAAATGGGTCCAACAAAATTCCTTGGTCGATATTTCACCAAAATATCTGTTAATCTTATAAAGAAATTAGTTAGATCAATAACCAATCTCTAGGACAATGCAATCATGACACTGGCGGATCCAGGGGGGGGGGGGGCTAAAAAAGAGAGAGAGAGAGAGAGAGAGAGAGAGAGAGAGAGAGAGAGAGAGAGAGAGAGAGAGAGAGAGAGAGAGAGAGGGGGGGGGGAGGGGAGAACGCACTCCCATTCCCTCACTGTGCTTTGTTTTTCTCTCCCTTTGATTATTTCATTGTAATTTTTGTAGTACTGAAAAATAATTGTTTTTGATTCTCAGCCCCCTCCCCCTAAAAAAATGTTCTGGATCCGCCCATGCATGACCTGTTACTATCAGTTGGACCCATCTTCCACCACAGTTGGTTGAAATTAACAATCTATTTTTTGTTGTTTTGTTTGGTTGTTTGTTGGGGTGTTTGTGTGTATGTTTTGTTTTGTTTTGTTTTGGTTTTTATTATTATTTTTTGGGGAAGGATATAACCCTTTTATTATCATTTATATAATAATGCTGATTTGTTGAAAAGATCTTTACTTTGTAATGAGGATGTAGTTATTTCGTGTCATACAGACACCTTTATTTTGTCTTTTACCTTTACTATCATTCCTAACCATCTTTCCCTCTTCCATTTCTCATTACATGTCCCAACCATCATACCATTGGCGAATGAATGGGGTCTCAAAATCACCCATCTACACAATTTCAAATATGTACCACTATTATCAAACTTTGAGCCAATTTGCCTCGTTTTTGGTATTATTCCTCTCCTTCCTTCCTTTCCTTCTTGCAGCTCTTCTGACAGCCATGCTAGCCTTCTTGAATAATAAGAATGCCTGGGTTGGTCTCTCCCAGAAGCTTTTTGAGCCCTTTAAGTGGGTGGATGGCACGCCCCTCTTATATACTAACTGGGCACCAACGGAGCCAGATGGGTTTGGTATCATTCCTGGATTTGTGAGTATAGATAGAGCACCCGATGAATCCTCCCTTGTCCGATTACAAAGGAATATTGTCAGGAAAAGATTTACCATACAGTTGTCATAAATGGGGGAATTTTTTTGGATAATAAATTAAAAATAATAATAATAATAAATTCGGGGGTGGGGATATCTATACAACCTGAGAGTATCAATGCACGTTTGCAGTGCTGTCTGAACCATGGTTGCATGGCCATCAAAGGTTCCATGTATGCTTCCTCTCCCAGAGTTCCTAAAAATGACTATAATTACCATTAATTAATACCTAATATTCAATGAAATTTTAAAGCAAACAGTCAGAATTAGGCAGGTTACTATAATGAACATGTACAGGTACACAATCTCTTGTATTCAGCGAATAAGATATAGGATGTGTGAATATGCCTATATGTTGATGCACAACTGGGAGTTTTTAATTTTTTTTATTATTAAATGTCCGTTTTTTCAAAAAAAGACAACCCACCGAGCCCATCCGTCACTGCGTCCGTCACATGCGCCTCATACTGCTCTTTTCATATTTGTTTTGTAGTTGCTCGACAAATATTGTTCTACTAGAATATTATGCATTTCCTTCTAATACGTTATTTCTTTATTCTATATACTGCAGGGATTAGACTGCGTTGAGCTCGTCAACGATATTCACCATCCAGGCCGCTGGTATGATGTCCCATGCACAAGGGAAAATAGTTACATTTGTCAGGTTAAAGCAGGTACGTATTCACCAAAGCTCTTGATTGATCAGCTAAATGAGTAACGACTCATGATTTGTTGTTTCTTTGTTAGCAGTAAAATGATTTCCCCTCGGTACACACGGTAAAAACATAATAAAGGCGATCAGAGCATACTGATCGAAACGTCGAGAAACCAGATGTTCTTCTCATCGATCAACTCGATCTACTCCCACCATGCATAGTCTTATTCCACATTTTAGTTTTATAACAGGCCTATATTAATTTTGTTTGGGGAAACCAGAGGATAAAATGAATATTAACAAAGTATCAATGTTATATCTTTTCATTTTACTTATAGTTGATTCGACCATCGTCAACCCACCACCATCCGAGTGTCCGGCAGGCTACACACTATTTTTTACCTCCTGCTTTCGTCTTTACCTGGATCCTCTAATTCACGATGACGCTCAGAAAGTATGCGAGAAAGACTCCCCTACTGACAGCTTTCTTGCAACTACGGACGTTGGCTATGAAAATGCCGTGTTAGAGTACCTAATGTACAGAGAAGGAGTGGAAACAGCTTGGATCGGCTTGCTAAAAAACTTAGGCCAAGTGAGTATATACGGGGCCACGTTTTTGCGTCTATTTCCGCGAGCTCAAAATCTGGCATTAAGGCCTGCCATGTTCTAAACGTCGGCGAAAGCACGAACATCTCGTACCAATTTTATTTGACTATCAGCAAATTGTTCAGAAGACATGATCAATATGCTAATTAGAATGAAATTGTGAGTATGATGGCACGTTTTCGTGCCGTTGATCAAAAACATGTTGCGGCTTTGGCGATAATTGGTTAAGCATTTTCGCGAGTTCGGTCGTGCTGCAAAAATGTGACTGTTCCAACTAAACTTTAACCAAGTTTCGTGATAGGGGCTGACTGGAAAATAGGCTGGCCGCTGGCCTATTAATAGGATCGAACTCGTGCACAGGGGAACCTGACAAACATTGTTGCGACGAAAACCTGTTGCATTTGTATCTGTTTTACAAAATAAGTCGTTGGACTGCAGCTTTTTGTAAATTCGACATAACAATTTATGTTTTCTATAAGATGAAAGCACTTCAGATGGAATCATTTCTACGGACGATGGAAACGTGAACCAACTCTACACCATGTGAGGTTTTAGATAATAATTCGTTAGTTTAATATACTTTGGTAATTTACCAATGTTGTACTTGTACCGTCCCATTAAATATGACCTTTAGCAAGTCTGCATGCACAAATTACATAAGTCAATATTTTAAAGAGTTCGGTCAGTGATGGTACAATGATTTGAAAACTCTTTAAGCTATATAAACTTAAACTATATAAACCTATATAGATTTACCTCAGAGAATGTAGTAACTGGTGTCTGCCTTTTTCTTCCGCAGATAAGCAATCAATTTCGGTGGTTAGATGGCTACCCCGTGGTGTTTACCAACTGGGGTGTGAACCAGCCTAATAGTAGCAGTATGGTTCGAGCTTGTACGAGAATAGTGACGCAAGAATCGAGTGCATATTGGGACGACGTTGACTGCTTCATAAAGCTTCCATTTTTCTGCAAGTTTCGAATTGGTATGTGCGACGTGTCCTTCAAGAACCCAGTTTAATTAGTGTAGGCTTACATACACAAATTATACATGACAACATTTTATATCAGATATTTGTCAATCATATGCAGCTTTTAATAACCCATGGTGGCAAAACAAAGCGATTTAATCCAACATGAATAAACCAAATCAACCTATAGCCAACGTACATGACCCGAAATTAAGAATGGCATTATTATTTAATTAAACGCACAGGTAATTTGAAAAAAAGATGACAGCTTTGTGAAACTGTTTTATAAAGTCTACATAATTATAGGCCAAGTGGGTGATAAGGCGTTGCTTTGTATGGTTGTGGACACTGCAACAAGGCGCGTAGCCCTTGACAAATATTTTGATTTAGGTCACAGAACCACACCCCTATTAAAGGTAGAAAAGAGCTCAAATATTTAGTTGTGGGGCAATTTTGTTGTTTCAATGTATGGTGTTATTATTAATCAAGTAATAACAAATAAAATCGGCTCGAGGGGGATGGTGACTGCCCCTCACCCCCCCCCCCCCCCCCATCCCGGCTACGCGCATGACTGCAGCCTATTGAAGTTTGCGGATTTTGTTTTCATTCCATTTCATTCTAAATGTCTTTCCCTTACCGGTTCAATTTATTTCACCCAATTTAGGAGGAAACCACCCTCCTACCGTTCCAGCAGGCCTTGGGACTTGCCCCCCTGGATGGGAGAAGAACGGCGCCGACTGCTACCTCTTTAAACCTATCGATATTACAGTCAGCCAGAACCGTGCCCGGTACGACTGTTATCTGAACTACGGGTCTCAGCTTGCGTGTATACACGACATCGTGCAGAATGAGTTTATAAGGAAGAAAGCAGAGGACTTGGGTTACGAGTCCCTGTGGATTGGTCTGGAGAGAGATGCGGATTGTATGTACTTCATATATAATTATTTATTATTTTTATTTACAAATTGAAATCTAAGTTCCGATCAATGGGAAAAATCTGTGAACAGCTGAAATGACTAATAGGATTATTTTCATAATTAGTTTAATAATTTGTGTAGTTATTTGTTTTCGGTCAGTACAAACTAATTAATAATTTAGGCCAACAAAGTTTTAGGTTTTTGGTTTCCGCGCGCGTCGCCTCAGACCTGGGCGTCGGCATTTTTATTTTTTATTTTATTTTTTTGTTGTTGCTATGAAACGATGTCCAATTGCATCCCAAACTGCTGGAGCGATTGGAATTCTGCCGTGTTGTGCTTTAAACGAATTTTTCACACTTTGTCACCGACCGATGACCAGAAACCGGAGACTTTATTTGGCCTGAGGTTTAATGAGTACAAAAAAATAAAATAATAAATAAATAAATATTGAATTACTATTTTTCTAGGGTTAAGAAAGTTATAACGGACCGAGGGTGTGGGTGTGGGGTAGTCTTCCGATTGGCCAGCGCGGCTGTCAATCAGAATGAAGCACTCATCGCTTTTATTTTCTGTTTCCGATATCCGACTTTGTATTCGTATAACAACAATATTATCATTTATATACTGAGACGTAATAGAAACTTACCACTTTTTCGACCTTAAATTATCAGTAATCACAATGCACAAATGTAATATGTGCACTCGCGGTGAAGTGGATACAGATAGGATCGAGTACAGTGGACAAAACGTGGACATTTCCTCAATAAAATGCCAACATTTCTAATCCAAATTGTTGTGTTGTCTTATTTTGAACCATTGCAATGTTATGCTATTCCAAAACAAGTGGTAAGTTTCTATTGCGTCTCAGTATACATTCTATTTTGTATGTCGTCTTAGCCAAACACGGACGGTATATTTTTCACTCTTTTAAGAGCTGATTCAATACATGAGTCCAAATTAACCGAGTTGTCATCGAGTTATCAACAACAATTTCAAGTGAAACATAATCATAGTTTTTTTATATTTCAAATGAAAAACACAAGTCAATGCAATACTACGCATTAATTCAATTGCCAACACAGCGGAAGGTGGTTTTCGATGGCAAGATGACTCACCGGTTGATTATGAAAACTGGGCTAACAACCAACCCAACAGTCCCTTCCTGCAAAGATGTGTTAGGATGTACCCAAACATATATGGGCAATGGAAAGATGACGTCTGTATTTTTGCTTCAAATTACGTCTGTATGATGCCGCAGTGTGAGTATATTCTAAAGAAATCTTGTTAGAAAGTTTACACTTCTGAAACATCATCACATGATTAGTGATTTATTATTTGACATTATACGAGCCTATTTTGCCCTGTGTGAATACAATTCGCGGGTTTTCGGTTTGGGCTTTGATGCCTGTATCAGGCGCAATTGCGTATACAGTGTACACAATGTGTAAATTTCGGTAACATTGAGACCTGCATTTTGTTGTATACTTTTCAGTATATCATTTTGATATTATGAAAGTTTGTACTTGTAAATCTATCCATTATGCTACTTAAAGCCCCAATTGGTTGTTGTCCTCTTTCGGCTGCTCCCGTTAGGGGTCGCCACAGCGGATCATGATCAGCATATTTGATTTGGCATAGGTTTTACGCCGGATGCCCTTCCTGACGCAACCCTCCCATTTATCCGGGCTTGGGGACCGGCACTAAGCATGCACTGGCTTGTACATCCCCAGTGGCTGGGTTCAATTCGGCCCTCGCAGCAATTATGGTAAAGTGTCTTGCTCAAGGACACAAGCACCATGGTCGCGGCAAGGCTTCGAACCCACACACTGACGACTCAGCCATCAGAACACAAATCCGATGCACTAAACCGCTCGACCATGGCACCCCTAAAGTCCCAATTGGTATTCTCGTAAAACCTAAATAATCTTAATACAGGAAACGTACTTGGTGTAAAGTTAATGATGATAGTATCAAACATCCCTTCAATTGTTTTTGTCTGATGGACACGAAATGATGTTATTTTAACAACCTAATTTTTGAATGGTATAATTTTCTATTATTATTTTGTTTTCAGATAAAGAAGGGAATCCCCCTGCATGTAAGTATGCACTATTCAGTTTACAACGCTGCGGCCATATTGGTAAAATTCCCTGTTCACAATAACGATGTTAGTGGTGATTCTCATTACCTACAAAGAACCAGACTATTTTCCCTGCCATGCACCGGAACATTTATTTCTTAAATTGTTTAAAATAAATTGTGGACAATGTTTCTTCTTTCCTCCTGATTTATACCTCCCACCCACGGGGCGTCTATCGCTACTAACAAGTACTACGAAGAGAGTGTGTGTGTGGGGGGGGGGGGCGGAGACTGTCATGCAAGCAGTGGTGGATGGATCTAAAATGTAGCCCTATGTGTAGCACATCTTCATCCCTTTTAGACATCATAATTTGGGGCAAAACTGATTTATTTTTCTTGCATGGAATATTGTTTATAATGTTTTATACATATTTACAGCCTGAACTGAATGGGGGGGGGGGGGGGGGGTGGTTCACTGTGCGGCCTCTTCAGACATCTACATGCAAACCGCAGCGTAAGGGATGCAAGAAAACTGTATATATGTAGCCTACTCCTCAAAATTCAGGATACATGTACGGAACTATTATGTGACTGGCTCTGGCAAAACCCTAAACTTGGGCCCAATTTTTAGAAATCAGGGGGAAAAAAATCTGATTTCTACTAATCTGGTATCAAATGAAAGAGGAAAATCTAGAGAATCAAACTATACCAAAATCTCACTTTTGAAAATTGGGTCCAAGTTTAGGGTTTTGCCAGACCACATATTTATATGGGGCATCAACTGAATAAGTGATGGAAAAATACTGTTCCCACTACTCTAAAATGTGGTGGAATACCTCCATCCCAAACCATTGGACGCCCACGGACGGGGGTGATCGATTCTTGTTCCGGTTTCCCAAAAAGGTATGTCTATCTAATATTATAGACCGCTTCTGTACGAGCCAACAGCCGCGGCTTAGGGTCCTGGAAATATTGACCTCTAGATGGTCTGTGGTACGTTCTGAGCGCTTTATGAATATGTTTAGGGCAAGAAAACTGCAGCATACTTCCCAGGAGACTATTATGGCTTACATATGAAAAGTACTATATTGTTTGTAATAAGCCATCAAACAACTGGCGGGACGATTGATATACTGTCTCCCGCTCTTAAAAGTGGGGTACCCCGTCCTCAACCGATCGACTTCTCCACTGACTCAACCCTTATCCAAAGTGAATCAAACTATACACAATGGTAATATTATTCTACAGCTACCGTGTGCCCCACAAACGATGATTGGATATTGTTTGGTAACTACTGTTACATGTTCTCCGAGCCATTTAAGCACACGGGACTGAGCTGGCAAGAGTCTGAGCAGTGGTGTAACAAACATGCAGGGCATCTGGCATCCATCGAAAGCCAAAAAGAACAGGACTTCCTCAACGACTTGGTACGTAATTAGGGAAACCAAACATATCCACATAATTACTAGCTTGTCCTGGTTGTATCACGACGACTTATCCCTCAAAATATGGAGTAGTGGTGTTCCATATGTTCATATTAGGTCACTTGCCTAATATAAACACCACAGGTGTTGTTGTAACACCTTAGTTTATGCAGTCTCTTGCTATAAAGTACATGCTCACCAATTCGAACAATGTTTTAAGCCTTGAGACTAAGCAAGATTGAATAGCTAAGTAGGTAAAGGTCATTGCAATTTCCCGCCAAGTTAAGCTATACAAATGTATAATCCTTGTGACTGTGTGCTACGAGCCTTGACAGTGATCATTAAGTCTATTTATCACCCGGTATCTGGCATTTTCCTGAAGACAATCAGAGCATACTGGTCGAAACGTCGAGTTCACTTCATTGATTATACAATCGTATGCTATTTAATTGGGATGCAGTTTCAAATTTGATTGTTTACAATAAGAGTAAGTTTGCGCTAGCACCATGTAATTATCTCTATATTGAGGTTGTAATACCGTTCGACGTTACGATCGGTACACTCTGATTGCCTTCTCGTCTCCTCCTGAAGACGATGAGAGTATACTGATCAAAACTTTAAGATTTCAAACCACCAGTTCTTCTCAGAATCAAAACACCATGCAAACTTATTAATTTCATGACACGCCAAGCCAATTCAAACATCATTCTTTGTTTAAAAAAATGTAATGCTGACATCTCAATTTCCTTCTTTATGTAGCATTTTCAGTTGTCACCCGATTTCTGGATTGGTTTAAGAGAAACGACAAAGTTTACATATGAGTAAGTTAGCATTTGTGTATATACACGTGTAATGGTCAGTAGGTGCATTCTTAATCACAGAAAACGGAAAGTAAACTAACTTATACATGAAAATCTCGGCCCCTTTGTTCAAAACATTCTACTCGAGAAAAACCAGAGAGGTTACAAAGACATAGCTGTCAAAACATAGGACACAGCATGAGTATTCAAACTGACCTCCGGGATTCGCAACAGAACATTCGGTAGCCTAATTTGCATATTGATCACGTGGCCCGCTTCTGAAAAAACCCCACCTTTTTTCACTTCTTCAACTAAAATAGCAATTTTCCGATGAAAAAGAAATTTTCTGGAAATTGCTGTTAAACTAGCCCAAAAAAAAGGGAAAAAAAGCATTAGCCACTAAGCATTGGACTACATAAAAGGCCGGCCTACGTTCAGGTCTGCTCCGTTGTTGAGGCTTTGCTTTAACTATTTATCATAGCCGGCCTACATTAAACGTCTTGCTTACATGTAAGGGCCTTTAGTGAGACCCGTCCTTTCACTTTCACTGATGATTTTGGTTTGAAAATAGTGATATATCTGGCTTCTTGTGTTGTATCTGATTGTAGTTGGTCTGATGGTACGCCGTTTTCTTTCTCGAATTGGGATGATGGGGAACCCAACGACTACAACGGTGAGGAAGAGTGTGTGGAACTAAATATGTGGAAAGGTACGTATTATATAGGCTACATTTAATCATTTTACATTTAAAGGGAAGGTTCAACATTGGTAGTGTTGGCAAAAGTGCTTCAATGAGTGAACTTTCTTTATTTATAACTGCTGTATCTATAGCTGAGTTGATGTCTTTTCTTAGCAACTGCTTGTACACAATGTTAGTCCGTCAGTGTAGTTATGTGTCTCGTCATAATCTCTATGGTCTATGTTTATCTGTCAATAGGTAATAGGGCACGAAAGATTTGTCATTACCTGAGCCTAAATGAAGCTTGTCCTGTATAATTATAATTATGTCTTCAATATTTAATTATTGATCTAACTTGTTTAATATGCAATTAACCGCAATTTGGTATAAATAATGTACACACAGCGTTAAAATGTGAATGACTAAAACCCAACCTGTGAATATGTATAAGCTGATAACGAGAAAACAGTGAAAATGCTTGCAGACACAGATTTGTTTTTGTTCGTGCAAAAGTTGAGTTTAGAAAAGAGTACTCTTTCCTATACGTTCAAACATTCAAGCTATATCGAACCTGATATCTGTTCACTTTTCCTAAAAGTGACAATATACTTCAGACAAAATTTAATCCAGGGAAGATTGATACCATCATAAGCTTCGCACTCTGTAAGTTTCACGCAAAATGTTATTTTTGAATGACCAGTCCTATACCTTACCTTTAAACTCAATAATAAACATTTGTCTAATATAAATTGTGAACATTTGGGTATGGCCAAAACCAACGCTTATTATATAAAATTAATGGAAACGTACCGTTCAGTATAGTGTACCGTTCTACTTGTAAGATTATTCAAATTTTCTTGATTGACAATGTTATATCTCTGTAGAGAACAGGGATTATAGGTGTCAATAATTCGATGACCAAGTTTAGTGCTAATTCTGTGTGAAATCCAACAAGTGTGAAAAAGGCCAGTACTGCTTGTCCGTTCAATCTACCTGTACCATTGTAGGCTGTTTATATCTATTTTCTTCTTAACATACTCAAAACAAGATGGTAGGTGGAATGACCTTAACTGTGGGATAAGACAAAACTACATCTGCAAGAAGCTTAAAGATGCTGGGGCATCGATAGAAACGCCGACGGACCCGCCCCCTAGCGGTGGATGCCCGGACGGCTGGTTCCAGACTCTTACCAAATGCTACAAAGTGTTTACTGGAGCTGAGAACCAGAAGACAAGGCTGGAAGCAGAAGGCGAGTGCATAAAGTACAATGGGTTCCTCGCCGTCATTTTAAACAGTGGGGAGCAAGGTAAGAATGTAGTGAGGGATTTATGTTTTGTGCTGACAAATAGACGTTTATCACAGTGCCGTTAGTTTTGTAACGCGAGTAAACAGATTTCTAGGCTAATAGGCTTGCCTCATGTTATGTATTGACAATCGTGTTTGTCATACTATTCAAATCCTAGCCGCGCCGCATGTAGTGGGAACATGGACACGGGCCTTCGTATAAAGGGTGCCCCTGGTGAAAATTTGATTGTTTAACGTATAACTTAAAGTGTAACTCCCCAAATTATGTTTCAGCTGCAAAGTTACATATGGATTTAATCATAGACTCGTTTAGCTCTTAATAATCACTCATATACAGTTTAATTAGTTACGATGCTAAAAGTGGTTATATGCCTTAGGCCAAAACAAGTCTCCGGTTTCTGGTCTCCGCGTGCGTCACCTCAGACCCGCGCGTCGGCATTTTTATTTTAATTTTTTGTTGTTGCTATGAAACGATGTCCAATTGCAGCCAAAATTGCTGGATCGATTGGAATTCTGCAGTGCTGTGCTTTAAACGACTTTTTCACAAAGAGGTATGAACGTTTGCCCGATTTGTGAGGCCTCTTTTAGCCACTATACTTTGTATACGGGAAATTTGGTCCCGTATACAATGTACCACGTATTTCCCTGTTGGCAACAAACAAACAAAAACAAAAAACAAAAAAACAAAAGCGCATCACCACACCAATTTTGAAGCCGACCGATGACCGGAAACCGGAGATTTTTTTTGGTCTAATGGTAAGATTGACAGATTGGGATGTAGTAATAAGCCAATGTATGGGATGATATAGAAACAGATTTTGTTATTTTGTTTCCGATGGGAAGAGGAATATAATAGTGGATTAGAAAGTGTATGAATAAAAAGATAATAATTATTTATTGTTTAAATAACAACCCCTTCAAAAGGCAAGGAGATTATTATGAGCAGATCATCTAATTCCCGACCCCAGCTGGTATTTATGCCTCCTAATTAAAATAAATTAGCAGGCAAGAAGTGTGAAATCCAAGTTCACCTTTGATTGAAGATATCCTTCTTTGCAATACCACAGCCCTTCTTGCAACAATGATGGAAAGCAACCCTGAACCTCTCTGGATTGGTCTGAGTAACAGCGGCGTACCGAACAAACCATACCAATGGAGTGACGGCTCACCAGTCGACTACACTAACTGGGCGAAGGGGGAGCCGGAAGATTGGACTGACCCAGATAACGTATGATCGTTTAATATGATTTTACTGGAATATAATAAATATGGGATATATACTGATAAACAAATTCCTATAAAATACCACTATCATAAGAAACTTAAGTTCGTTCAAAAGTTTCACTTTCATCTTTGCTTTTCCAACAAACCAAGCCTGTGTGTAGGCCTAATTAGGTGTGCCATGTGCATAATATTCCGTATGAATAATTGGTGGCATCTCATATCTGATGTTTGGATCGTATGTAGCTCCTTGCATTCCATTTGATTCGTTTCACCAACATCTTGATGGAACAACTACGGCAAAGTTGGTGATCAGGCCTGATGCCAGGTAGCCTAAAATATTTGGGAGAAATTTACATACCTCTGTTTGTGACTTAGCCACACCCCTAGTGCAGTAGTTCTTTAGATGGCTCAGCGATTCCGTTGTTGAAGCTTTGCTTTAACTATTTATCATAGCCGGCCTACATTAAACGTCTTGCTTACATGTAAGGGCCTTTAGTGAGACCCGTCCTTTCACTTTCACCGATGATTTTGGTTTGAAAATAGTGATATATCTGGCTTCTTGTGTTGTATCTGATTTCATAAGCCCTAATTATGGTAAACATTCCAAAGTACTTTTTCAAGTGCACAGAGAAATAGAGAAATCTCTGCGGGTTGTGATTCATAAATTTGCTCTAGCATCAGTGACTGGTCAAATAGATTTGTATAGACTATGTGAGCAATGACATGTTTACAGAAGAGCCCCAAATGTCATACTGCACCAGGCACAAAATGTACACTGGTCTATGACAAGAACAAAATCTCATAATATTTTGAAATATCAGTAGAAACATTATTAATTTGATTTATCTTTAATTAAGCATTAACATTACATCTCAAATGTTATTCATCTGACTTTGTTTTAATGCTATGTGGAGAAGTACAAAATGTACAAACTCTGCATACAAATACACACACTTTTACCCAGTGGGAAATCATCCTGGTACTCTAAAGGTCACGTGTAAAGGTCACGCAATAGCTCCTATATTCACGTGGTTTTATTGAATGCACTTGTGTTTGCAGCCGTCCAGTGATTGCGTGAGAATGTTAAATGATCCACACTCACCTGGTAAATGGAATAATGTATTTTGCTCCATCAACTCTGGTTTCGCCTGCACAACGGACGCGTGTAAGTTAAACTGGCATTCTCATCAATATAATCTGTAGTTTGATAATCTATAAAATGCTTAATGAAGAGTTTGGTAAGACAAAAAAACTCTTTATAAAACTAGTTGTACCTTTTAACAATTTTAAGTATTAAATCTTAATAGTATTAAATCTTAGGGCATATGAAATGCAATTTTATGTAAATAGATATTTTAGCAAAAATCTATGCTTCTGGAGAGTTTAAACATAACGGGAAGCCTATTTAAGACGTAAAGTGAAGATTGACTATTTGAATTTGTAAAAAAAAATTCATGCTTATCCTTATGGGAAAGTTTTTATTAAAAAATGTATTCATTGGTAACCAAATACTCGGTCAACAACGAAACACCAAAATATAACAGAACTGACTAAGGAATTCAATCAGTCAACATTTATGCACAAATCAATGATGTTGCATCTTATCTTACTGTGACATCACTGATTTACTCATGAATATGCAAATTCATTAGCATAATATAGATCAAAAAGTGCAAAAACACCCACAAGTTGGCAAGTAAAGGGTAAAAAGTGCAACATAGATACAGAGTTTTGCATAATGTTTTCAATTAAAAAATATCTATTACATAGGCCGTTTAATAAGTATTAATGGAACACTTGCTATTTGAGTTACATTATTAGAAACAATGCTTCTATACCCATCCAAGATTTCTCTTCATGAATAGGACACCGTCGTCCTTGTGAGGACCTGAAATATTTGCATATTAGGTTTATATGTTTTGAATTTTGTGGCATTAAATTGCGTATTCCAAACGAATGGAAATTATAAATCTTAACAATTCTTGCTTTGAGAAAGCTAAATTGGTCGGATTTTTGTCAAATTATGGTTGGAAACCTAACGCCTAATTTTGGTACGACTATGGTCGGAAACCTAACCTCGGATTTCCTTGGCTTATATTGAAAAGTATCCATTATACCAAAATATTTTGGAAAACACTTTTTGATTTCAGCTCCGAATTATGACGTTCAGCCCCTGGATTATAAGAGCAAATGCAGCAAAACTGACTACTTAAGCTTCCACGATTCTTGCTTTCGATACGACCTGACGCCCAGAACCTTCGACGAAGCTGTTGCATTTTGCCAGGCAGATGGGACCTCCCTGGCAACCGTCCGGGATGGTTTTGAAGACGCCCTCAGCGTTGTGCTACTGTACGCTCACCAGCTGCAAGACGCTTGGATTGGTCTGCGGACAAACAGCGTAAGATGGCGATTAATAATAATAATAATAATAATAATAGTGTGGACTTATATAGCGCACGTATCCATCAAACTGGTGCTCAAGGCGCATTATATTATTACCCCTGCTCATCAGGCTCATAAATCATTCCTGAAACCATCTCAGCTCCCTTGGGAGTATACAGCTCAATTGCTGCCATTACAGCGCATATAGGGCTAATCAAACACAACAACCAACTCTGCCCTCACAGGTACCCATTAATTCCTGGGTGGAGAGAAGCAATTATGGTAAAGTGTCTTGCTCAAGGACACAAGCACCATGGTCGCGGTTGGGATTCAAACCCACATTCTGATGACTCAGCCATCAGAACACAAATCCGATGCACTAAACCGCTCAACCATGGCACTCCATGTCGATTTGGCTCATTTAAAATTGAGTATTTAAAATGAGTATCTAAATTAATAATCCCATAATAAGTCCTCCATAACTGTTTGATAACCAAGTATCGCGTCTCAGAGTATACCCCACTAAATCAATGCGCAGCACCTATTTCATGTGTGTGTAGATGCTTGGCTTCCCGTTTAGATTATTTCAGATGACAACCCCCTGTGAACACTTAATAAAAACAGCTATGTCTGCATGTTTGAAACATCGTAGAACAAGCAAAAAGCTTGATTTATTTCCCCGAATTACTGCAATAGAAAGGGAACTTATTCTTTTTGTTTGCTTGTGTAAACAGTTCACTGAAGTGTACGAGTGGAATGACAAGTGGCCTTATATTTACACCAATTGGGCACCTGGGCAGCCGAGCTGGGAAAGCACCACTAGCCATGGATGTGTTGTTCTTGGTAAAGATGGCTTCTGGTACGACAAGATGTGTAGTGGTAACGAGAAACATGCTACGATCTGTAAGGATACAAAAGGTAAATGGATACGACAGAAACATAATATTCAGAATAATGGAGCGGTGGATAATTCTTTATAACACCATTCTTCAGACTTTAAATTATTTTGTGAACTCAGGTAGGCTTGCGCGGTTTTCAATTTTTGCCAACTGGTATATCTTTGGGAAATTACGAAATGTAAACCAGGGTGGCGATTTCTTGTGACGATTGGTGGGGGGGGGGGGTGAACGCGTCAGCGGGGAAATGACCTGACCTACCCACATGCAGGAGGATGCGTGAGAATAAACTTATTTCTCCTTCCCCCAACTGTCACCTTATTGAATCCAGCGTCGCCCGCAAACATATACTCAGATGACACGCATGTTGTTTCGGCAGGGCTAACGGTGTGAAGTCCCCATAGGGTGTGAAGTCCCCGGGAAGTCTGATGAGTTTTTTAGAAAAGATTTCATGCGCAAACATTGTTAAGTAAAATTGTAGTTAAACAAATAAATAACATTTTGCTAACTGTAATATAGTACGCACGTGAGTACACTCTTTATGCCTGAGGGCGCCCCTGCAAGATGGTCGGTGTTACTGACTTTATTGGAGAAGTTCTTTATTGACATAAATCCACTAATATATAGCAAAATAATAAATATTAATTAATTATTTCATTATTGAATAAAGTGTCGGGTTAATCTATCGTTTTTGATAACGGTACAATATATTATAGGCCTTTACTTATTATATAATATTTTAAAAAAATGAAAAAATAAAATAATAAAAAGTTACTTAGTGAATACCAGGCTTTCAGGAGCCGCGATTTATCGGGATTGATCCCTACCGGCGCTTTAAAGGCATAGGCTTTAAAGTCGTATAGGGTCCCTTTACCGGCTTCCATTTAGGGCCCTTCAGGTCTGGCGTTCCGGCTCACCAATATATATCCTTCCCTGCCCCGATTCCTAGCCAAGGAGGCGCTGCATCTTTAGGGGAGAAACGAGGCAGCTCCCAAGCATTACCGGAGCCAGTTCCGTCGAAAAGCCAAGTTCCTAAATCGGTCGCAGACGGTAATCGAACCCAGACCCCGGTGGTCTGAGGGGACAGTACCAGCGCACTATCGAATCGAGCTACGATTACGTTGGTGGTTTGTGACAGCAATTTAAATGTGTTACAGTATTAAAGGATATCAATTGAGTAAAAAAAAATCCATTTCTGTTGCGAATGGGATTTGAACCTCTGACCATGCGCTCCAAAGTAGGTCGCTCTACCAACTGAGCTATCAGTGACAAGATGCAATAAATTAAAGATCGTTAACATTGTTAACAACTCACTGGCAATCGAGGGCGCTATACATTTTTATGGAAGGCGACACTTATGGATGTCCTTTATTAAATAAACTCTCAATTATTTGCAAAATTTGGTAAATTGAACATAACTTGTATTCTGTAAAATCATAAAGCACTTTAGACAAAAGATTCTTTCAGGATGGTTGACGGCTAAATGTTTAGTTAATAAATCGTTAATTTGATCAAGTGGTAATTACTAATGAAATTAGTATATGAGGCGCTTTTCGGACCCCGTTGGTGGAGGGAAAATGTGCAAAATGAGTGTGGTGCAAAAATGTGCAAAAATGTGCAAAAATGAGTGTGTGAGTGTGGTGCAAAATGTGCAAACTTGTGTTGAGTAGTGTTAGCGCGCTAGCGCGAGAGGGCAGGCTTTAAGTATGACGTCCGTGACGTCATACTTATTTCCCAGGCACGAAGTGGTGAAATGATGTTTTACGATTGTGTACTGGCGGAAACCGTTATTGTTGACGCCAGTCGGAGGCGCGAAGCGTCGACATCTATCTTCGCAGTACAGATAGATTAATTAATTAATTAATTAATTAATTAAATATTTAAGGAAAACTTCACGATAGTGTACTGGCGGAAACCGTTACGTCCGTCAGACTTGTAAAGGTCTGTCTGTTATTTTGCCACAAAGTGGTGAAATTTCCCCTGTATTTTAGCCTTAATTATATCACGGGTCGTACCTCTGGACAATGTCCTTGGTAGAGGAGCGCGCATTAAGTATGACAATTATGATGTCTACACTTACTGGTTCAATAATGTACGAGTCCATAGACTGAACACTGTCGCATGGTTCGGTGTTTGAACAGGCCCGTGCCCTTTGTACGTACGTTCACACAAACAACACGTATAGTGACTGTGGTCAAGATTGTATTAGCACAACGTATGCAATGAAGGTATGAAGTCGTGCACCACCACGTCTAAACATGTAGGAAGGATGGTTGTAATGCACGTAAAAAGAATGCGCCTTGAGCACCACTTAGTTGGTGGATACGTACGCTATATAAGTCTACACATTATTATTATTATTATTATTAGGTGTTTACAAAAATACCCCTCTAAATAAGTGTGTTTACCGCTAATTGGACACCGACAGGATGACAACCGAAAGTTTCACATTCAATCTTGCGAATAGTGCGGCAAATTTGTTATTCATTAAAACAAAATCTATATAACTACACAAGTTACACCCATTAACTCATATAACTCAACCTGTATAAAATGTTGTGTATTGTTAGGTTTGAAAAATACCGACTACACTGTTATTTTAAAAAGGTCCTTCATGAAATAAACACCTAATGTACGGTTAAATGGCCCTTCATAGAAAAAATAACAATAAAATATCTACATAAAGTCATATCCATAACTATGATAATAATAAAAAATTTTGATGTCTGCTCTTGCTACAACCTGACAAATATAACGTTTACTCTTACTACAACTTGACAATTATAATGTTTACAAATTCCCCTGTATTTTAGCGTTGGTTATATCACGGATCGTAGGCCTACCGCTGAACAATGTCCTTGGTACGTAGAGGAGCGAGCATTAAGTATGACAATTATAATGTCTGCACTTACTACAACTTGACAATTATAATGTTTACTCTTGCAACAACCTGACAAATATAACGTTTACTCTTACTACAACTTGACAATTATAATGTCTACAATTTCCCCTGTATTTTAGCGTTATTTATATCACGGGTCGTACCGCTGGACAATGTCCTTGGTAGAGGATTAAACAAGTCAGTACATACCGATACGTAAGTTCTTCCTTGTAAAGGATTATCGAAACCGTTATAAAGTGACCGGGACCGGCACCGTGACGCATGTATACCAATTACATGTGAATACATGTAGATATTCACAACAGGATATTTCCGTATGAAAATTGTCGCCAACCAGGAGATTCTCATGGGAGCAGACCAAGAAGGATTGTGACATTTTATTTTTGGTGTCTAGTTAACTTAATAATTTATGTATAAAATGCTGTGCTGACTTTATCTACATGTATATACCCAACGTGTTTTTAATTATTTATTTATTTTTGTATTTATTATATGAGTCCCTTCATCATTTCAGGTATTTCAGTATGTAAAGTACAAAATGAGTGTTCTGCATAACATGAATGTTTATCTTTATTAACTGTAACTTGTTCATTTCTAACTGGTCTGATAATATACATATGAGTCCAGAATTAATCCTAACCAGAGAAACAAGCTCAGGACTTACCGTACCGTAAAAATAAATTTGAGTTTGAGTTATATTTGTATTGTGTTAATAATTCATCATACCGTCATTCCTTGTTCCACCCATTTTAGATGCTCTTTACACAAGCTGTTTATTGAAACATGGAAATAATTGGTCAAGATTCCAGTCAGAGAATTTGCCCACGCTGTCACCTTGATGTTGAATCAGAAATCAGAAAATTAATTTTTTTTATTGTCCACTATACAATGACTTTACGAAAATGTATGTTTGCTGATATTATCAAAACAAATGATCACTTTGAATTTTAAATGGCAAAGAAAGACAGAATTTCCTTATGATTTTAACTCTTAATTGCGCTGCCAAATACATATTTTCTTTATAAAATCAAAATGAAAGAGTATGCTCTTTGTAAACACTCCTTTGAGTGCGATTATTATTATTATTAAACGGGTAAAGAGGTTTGTTCCAGATTCGGGATAAAATATAATACAATACAATTAATAATATTATTTGAAACTATATCTTACAGCTTTAACTAACAACTTAGGTCACTCTTATGTAACCGAATTATGAATTATATATTATTAATTAACCGAAACTAATAGGTTGGAAAATTGATTCATATGTTACAACTTTAAATAGCAACTGAGCTCACTCCTGTATATCCGAATTATGCAGGCAAAATGGCTTACAAGACAGACAAAACATAACATTTACCATCAAATTAAAACTTACAAGACCTATTACACACATTTGCTCGATTAAAAAAAAAGGAAAATTTTCCAAAAAGACACTGTATGAAAAATATTAATATATCAGCATCAGACATGTACGAAGGCCTACACAACGTTGTTTTTCCTTGATTGATCAAACAAGTATTTGTACAATTGCCAAACTGATGGTAAAATTCGACGGTTGAGAATCATGATCACATCCATTTGTGGGCACTGAAATGTCTGAACAGGAAACCAATAACACTTGTCCAGGGTTGAATTGTTATGATTTGTTGAGTCCGTGTTGATTTATAACTATTATTGTATTTAATTCGGACTAGGTGATGAACATGAATTGGGGTGCTTTTGTTACAATGAGAATCTGTTATAGGGCGCAAAACACGGTGACCCAATCGATGGGAAGGTCTTACACTCCATGTATACAGTGTATGCGGAATCTAACTTTCCTACAAATGGCAGAAAAACGACCAAACTTTCACAGTCAGTTTTCTTGAAACACAATTTTGCACATTAATTGATTACGACCTTTTGCCGGTCACACGACGATATGCTTTTAATGTATACATAATGACACGGTCACATCAATATGCACAATACGGATCATACATAGAGCACAGACCGAGTCTTATATCCCGATAAAGAAAGGGTCAATATTGGATAACATGACGTTACATGTCCACAAACGTTAAGTGTTGACCTCGTTAATAGAGATTGGACTCACAGGTCGAGTAACGAGTCCATGCGTATACCCAGGACCTTTTCTATGATGCAATGATGTACTATGAGGGGAAGTCCCTAATTGCTTCAACTTGTCCCACCATGTTGCCCTACTGAGGGGGGGGGGGGCTATAGGTCAAACACCGGACGTCACGTAACAACAACATGGGCTGTCCAAAATCATCAACAACTCGTCTGACTTGTACAAGGTTTTGAGTATGCTTTATTTGATCTATACAAATGCTTGCTTGAATTAATTTACTCAGAAACATCAATATAACTATAAATATATATTGTAAAGATAACTTATTCAGTCGAGCCATACTAATAAGCCTGATTTAGTATCCTACCATGCATACTAAACGTGTTTTGTAAACTCATTTAAAGTCATTTGATAATGGAATATAGAATGCACTGGGCTTTTTACATAGCCATTCCCAAGCAATTGACTCTGTTTAAACGCTTTTGTTTATAACTAAGGGCAATATAATAATAACAGGGTCTTTCTTTTCTAATTAATACAGGTAGACGGGTAATTACATCACTAGGCACTGATTACTTTGCAGATTGGTTTTTGTCAAAAGTACGATAGAAAAATATTTGGCGCCAATAAATTTATTTTTCGGAGTGAAGTGTGCCTTTCTGGTCTTGAATGAGAACCAGAAACACATCTATTTGGCCTGATCACTAAATAAACACAATGTAATAAAACACACTCAAACGATTTATCAAGTTAAACCGCAGCTCAAAGCTATTTATTCAGCAATTATATTTAATACAATACAATCATCCATTCATTTATATCAATAATCTTACTTATAGAGAGGTTACGCTATTGATCATAGCTGAAACTTAGTTGGTGTTAATAAGAATGTCAATCAACCCATGAAAAAATGTATGGAAAAGAACCTTATCGCACAACTCGTGTCTCGACTGTCATTAAGTGAGATTACAGAGAACAGGGGAGAACATAATATATCAAGTAACGGTTAATGATTATTTTTTTATATCATACTGTACACTCAATAATAATAGTGGCCAAAAAAAAAAAAACTCTCGTCAAAATATGTAATGGAATGCACGCATTCAGAAAATGATGTAAGTATTATGTAATGCAAAGTAATCTTCAATACAAATGATCATTATGTAGACCTACGAGTATTATACCAACAAGGATAGTGTATGGAGCATGGGTGACTCAATACCCGTATGGAACGGTGTCAAAATTTTCAATTTGTACCCTTTTCGTGTAAACCACCTGATAGTTTTTCTTTTCTTCTTTGGTCTCTATATTCATTGTTTTCTTGTTTCTGCATAGTTTATAAGGATCTATCACTTGAACTTTATTTGGACCGTCTTTGCGGACCATGTGGAACATCGTGTCAAAATTAACAATAGATTGATTACGATAATTCAAGGTAATGCCTCTAACTTTACAATGTGTCAAGTATCCATCCCTATCAGGCTTGGCCAACTTGTAAGCATAGTTTTTGGGTCCACCAGAAACAAATGCAACGATGTGATTATTTGAATCAATTTCATTGGTCAACTCACCTAAGAAATCCCCAATTTCTGGTTCCCAGTCTCTGTCCCGACAAACTTATATTACACTATCCGTGTCATAATACAGGGTGGTTCAAAAAAAGTTAACCCAAGTTTAAGGTGATTGTTCACCCACCTCCTACAAATCCAGAGAATTTGTGTTTACCTAGTGTTGATGCCTTAACCCCAAAGCAAATAAAACAAGTTTAAAACAAACAGAATTGGAGCCGACCTTACTTTTGTTTGTCCACAGTGATTGCATTTCATGATTTGCAAAGCATTGTACAGGCCAGTTTGTTCCAGACACTGTGGCTGTAAGTCAGCCATATAAGTTCACTTGCAGCCTTTGGAGCTGTTGTTTTTCCAGGCATGTCATTAAACGTTTCCCCAAATTTCCCCCAAAAACTTTCTGAATTGTCATGTGTTTTATCAGGACAATTTGTTTCCTGTCATCCTTCCCCATAGCAATTACATTTATACAACCACATAAACCATATTTATTTTAAGTCGCTTCTTTGAAACATCCTGACAAACATTTCCTGGAGATCATGTTATTTATATGATGAACTGCTAAAATGTGTGTCACACATGCGTTTTATCAGTTATCACCCTTAACCCCAAAGCAAATAAAACAAGTTTAAAACAAACATAATTGGAGCCGACCTTACTTTTGTTTGTTTTGGCAATCTAAATGCAATGGGCGTATTAAGTACACATGACTAATTGTGTAGGGCAAAATTAAATCAATTGTTTATCACCCGACGCAATTTAGAATCATTTACTTAACATAGTAATAATTTTGGCAATACAAAATTTAGGTGTAAAAGTAGGCCTACTTTAACAATAATGGAAATATTTCCAAAATTGCTGCCACGTTGAAATCCAGAATGGCAGCCAAAGATGCCAATGAAAAGAATGGTACCCTAACTATATTGCCCTAAGGAATAAAACCATGTTCCAGATGTAGGCATTCACTCTTCGATGTTGCTACATGCATATCAGCTGGCTAGCAAGTCAAATTAAGAAAAACAAACCAAAATATAAACTAGAAATTCGAGTTTGTTTACACAAACTCTAGGTGTTCGGGAGGAAGTAAAGGTCAAATTGGGGTCACCTTTGTGTAAAATTGTTTTGACAAATAACGAACTGTACAACGGTGCAAAGATTGTGAATTTACCTCTTGTGGAAGATGTTGTTTTAAATATTAAACTTTGACTTCCGGTTTAGACAAGAAGTAAAGGTCAAATGGGGGTCACCTTTTTGTGTAAAATTGTTTTGTCAATTAACGATCTGTACAATGGTACAAAAATTGTGAATTTACCTCTTGTGGTTGTTGAGAAATGATTTTTTTTAAATATTAAACTTTGACTTCCAGTTTGGACAGGAAGTAAGGTCAAATTGGGGTCACCTTTGTGTAAATATTTTTCAACAATTAACAATCTATACAATGGTGCAAAAAATTTGAATTTACCTCTTGTGGCTGTTGAGATATGATTTTTTTTAAATATTAAACTTTGACTTCTGGTTTGGACAGGAAGTAAGGTCAAATTGGGGTCACCTTTTTGTAAATATTTTTTGACAATTAACGACCTGTACAATGGTACACAAATTGTGAATTTACCTCTTGTGGTTGTTGAGATATGATTTTTTTATATATTAAACTTTGACTTCCGGTTTGGACAGGAAGTAAAGGTCAAATTGGGGTCATGTTTTTGTAAATATTTTTGACAATTAACAATCTGTACAATGGTACACAAAATGTTAATTTACCTCTTGTGGTTGTTGAGATACGATTTTTTTAAATATTAAACTTTGACTTCCGGTTTGGACAGGAAGTAAGGTCAAATTGGGGTCACTTTTGTGTAAATATTTTTCGACAATTAACAATCTATACAATGGTGCAAACAATTTCAATGTACATCTTGTGGTTGTTGAGATATGATTTTTTAAAATATTAAACTTTGACTTCCGGTTTGGACAGGAAGTAAGGTCAAATTGGGGTCACCATTTTGCAAATATTTTTGGACAATTAACGATCTGTACAATGGTGCAAAAATTGTGAATTTACCTCTTGTGGTTGTTGAGATATGATTTTTTTAAATATTAAACTTTGACTTCCGGTTTGGACAGGAAGTAAGGTCAAATTGCGGTCACCTTTTTTGTAAATATTTTTTGACAATTAACGATCTGTACAATGGTACAAAAATTGTGAATTTACCTCTTGTGGTTGTTGAGATATGATTTTTTAAATTATTAAACTTTGACTTCCGGTTTGGACAGGAAATGAAGTCAAATTGGGGTCACTCACAACTCGTGTTTCATCTACTTATTAAGTTCTAAGTACATGCCAAGTTTCAAGTTCATGTGAAGTTTGCTAGTATGTCTTTGTTACCGGACAGTCGCGGGGGAGAAGAAGAAGAAGAAGAAGAAGAAGAAGAAGAAGAAGAAGAAGAAGAAGAAGAAGAAGAAGAAGAAGAAGAAGAAGAAGAAGAAGAAGAAGAAGAAGAAGAAGAAGAAGAAGAAGAAGAAGAAGAAGAAGAAGAAGAAGAAGAAGAAGAAGAAGTAAAAAAAAACTTTAAAAAAACGAACAAAAACAATAGGTGTTTCGGGTACATACCCGAACACCTAATAACATGATCTCCAGGAAATGTTTGTCAGGATGTTTCAAAGAAGCGACTTAAAATAAATATGGTTTATGTGGTTGTATAAATGTAACTGCTATGGGGAAGGATGACAGGAAACAAATTGTCCTAATAAAACACATGACAATTCAGAAAGTTTTTTGGGGAAATTTGGGGAAACGTTTAATGACATGCCTGGAAAAACAACAGCTCCAAAGGCTGCAAGTGAACTTATGTGGTTGACTTACAGCTACAGTGTCTGGAACAAACTGGCCTGTACAATGCTTTGCAAATCATGAAATGCAATCACTGTGGACAAACAAAAATAAGGTCGGCTCCAATTCTGTTTGTTTTAAACTTGTTTTATTTGCTTTGGGGTTAAGTCATCAACACTAGGTAAACACAAATTCTCTGGATTTGTAGGAGGTGGGTGAACAATCACCTTAAACTTGGGTTAACTTTTTTTGAACCACCCTGTATTATGACACGGATAGTGTAATATAAGTTTGTCGGGACAGAGACTGGGAACCAGAAATTGGGGATTTCTTAGGTGAGTTGACCAATGAAATTGATTCAAATAATCACATCGTTGCATTTGTTTCTGGTGGACCCAATAACTATGCTTACAAGTTGGCCAAGCCTGATAGGGATGGATACTTGACACATTGTAAAGTTAGAGGCATTACCTTGAATTATCGCAATCAATCTATTGTTAATTTTGACACGATGTTCCACATGGTCCGCAAAGACGGTCCAAATAAAGTTCAAGTGATAGATCCTTATAAACTATGCAGAAACAAGAAAACAATGAATATAGAGACCAAAGAAGAAAAGAAAAACTATCAGGTGGTTTACACGAAAAGGGTACAAATTGAAAATGTTGACACCGTTCCATACGGGTATTGAGTCACCCATGCTCCATACACTATCCTTGTTGGTATAATACTCGTAGGTCTACATAATGATCATTTGTATTGAAGATTACTTTGCATTACATAATACTTACATCATTTTCTGAATGCGTGCATTCCATTACATATTTTGACGAGAGGTTTTTTTTTTTTTTTTTTTTTGCCACTATTATTATTGAGTGTACAGCATGATATAACAAAATAATCATTAACCGTTACTTGATATTTATGTTCTCCCCTGTTCTCTGTAATCTCACTTAATGACAGTCGAGACACGAGTTGTGCGATAAGGTTCTTTTCCATACATTTTTTCATGGGTTGATTGACATTCT
Organism: Zoroaster sp. YZ-2022; assembly: GCA_029582265.1. Taxonomy (NCBI): domain Eukaryota; kingdom Metazoa; phylum Echinodermata; class Asteroidea; order Forcipulatida; family Zoroasteridae; genus Zoroaster; species Zoroaster sp. YZ-2022. The sequence goes on along the minus strand of CM055827.1, from coordinate 15,891,620 downwards.
TATTAACACCAACTAAGTTTCAGCTATGATCAATAGCGTAACCTCTCTATAAGTAAGATTATTGATATAAATGAATGGATGATTGTATTGTATTAAATATAATTGCTGAATAAATAGCTTTGAGCTGCGGTTTAACTTGATAAATCGTTTGAGTGTGTTTTATTACATTGTGTTTATTTAGTGATCTGGCCAAATAGATGTGTTTCTGGTTCTCATTCAAGACCAGAAAGGCACACTTCACTCCGAAAAATAAATTTATTGGCGCCAAATATTTTTCTATCGTACTTTTGACAAAAACCAATCTGCAAAGTAATCAGTGCCTAGTGATGTAATTTCCCGTCTACCTGTATTAATTAGAAAAGAAAGACCCTTTTATTATTATATTGCCCTTAGTTATAAACAAAAGCGTTTAAACAGAGTCAATTGCTTGGGAATGGCTATGTAAAAAGCCCAGTACATTCTATATTCCATTATCAAATGACTTTAAATGAGTTTACAAAACACGTTTAGTATGCATGGTAGGATACTAAATCAGGCTTATTAGTATGGCTCGTCTGAATAAGTTATCTTTACAATATATATTTATAGTTATATTGATGTTTCTGAGTAAATTAATTCAAGCAAGCATTTGTATAGATCAAATAAAGCATACTCAAAACCTTGTACAAGTCAGACAAGTTGTTGATGATTTTGGACAGCCCATGTTGTTGTTACGTGACGTCCGGTGTTTGACCTATAGCTCCCCCCCCCCCCCTCAGTAGGGCAACATGGTGGGACAAGTTGAAGCAATTAGGGACTTCCCCTCATAGTACATCATTGCATCATAGAAAAGGTCCTGGGTATACGCATGGACTCGTTACTCGACCTGTAACGTCATGTTATCCAATATTGACCCTTTCTTTATCGGGATATAAGACTCGGTCTGTGCTCTATGTATGGTCCGTATTGTGCATATTGATATGTGACCGTGTCATTATGTATACATTAAAAGCATATCGTCGTGTGACTGGCAAAAGGTCGTAATCAATTAATGTGCAAAATTGTGTTTCAAGAAAACTGACTGTGAAAGTTTGGTCGTTTTTCTGCCATTTGTAGGAAAGTTAGATTCCGCATACACTGTATACATGGAGTGTAAGACCTTCCCATCGATTGGGTCACCGTGTTTTGCGCCCTATAACAGATTCTCATTGTAACAAAAGCACCCCAATTCATGTTCATCACCTAGTCCGAATTAAATACAATAATAGTTATAAATCAACACGGACTCAACAAATCATAACAATTCAACCCCCGACAAGTGTTAGGCCCTATTGGTTTCCTGTTCAGACATTTCAGTGCCCACAAATATGGATGTGATCATGATTCTCAACCGTCGAATTATTTTTACCATCAGTTTGGCAATTGTACAAATACTTGTTTTATAAATCAAGTAAAAACAACCTTGTGTAGGCCTTTGTACATGTCTGATGCTGATATATTAATATTTTTGATACAGTGTCTTTTTGGAAAATATTCCTTTTTTTTTTAATCGAGCAAATGAGTGTAATAGGTCTTGTAAGTTTTAACTTGATGGTAAATGTTATGTTTTGTCTGTCTTGTAAGCCATTTTGCCTGCATAATTCGGATATACAGGAGTGAGCTCAGTTGCTATTTAAAGTTGTAACATATGAATCAATTTTCCAACCTATTAGTTTCGGTTAATTAATAATATATAATTCATAATTCGGTTACATAAGAGTGACCTAAGTTGTTAGTTAAAGCTGTAAGATATAGTTTCAAATAATATTATTAATTGTATTGTATTGTATTTTATCCCGAATCTGGAACAAACCTCTTTACCCGTTTAATAATAATAATAATCGCACTCGAAGGAGTGTTTACAAAGAGCATACTCTTTCATTTTGATTTTACAAAGAAAATATGTATTTGGCAGCGCAATTAAGAGTTAAAATCATAAGGAAATTCTGTCTTTCTTTGCCATTTAAAATTCAAAGTGATCATTTGTTTTGATAATATCAGCAAACATACATTTTCCTAAAGTCCTTGTATAGTGGACAATAAACAAAATTGATTTTCTGATTTCTGATTCAACATCAAGGTGACAGCGTGGGCAAATTCTCTGACTGGAATCTTGACCAATTATTTCCATGTTTCAATAAACAGCTTGTGTAAAGAGCATCTAAAATGGGTGGAACAAGGAATGACGGTATGATGAATTATTAACACAATACAAATATAACTCAAACTCAAATTTATTTTTACGGTACGGTAAGTCCTGAGCTTGTTTCTCTGGTTAGGATTAATTCTGGACTCATATGTATATTATCAGACCAGTTAGAAATGAACAAGTTACAGTTAATAAAGATAAACTTTCATTTTATGCAGAACACTCATTTTGTACTTTACATACTGAAATACCTGAAATGATGAAGGGACTCATATAATAAATACAAAAATAAATAAATAACTAGATATAAGTTTTTGTCACAACAAAAACAAGGTGTTCGGTTGAAGTTAAAATGGTTACGTCATCAATTCGAAGTGTTGGAGAAGTCAAATGTTAACGTCTGTTGAAGTTCTCGCGAGAAGTTTATTTGAATACAATACAATACTGAATTTAGAAATTATTTTAATATTAAACTTTGACTTCCGGTTTGGACAGGAAGTAAGGTCAAATTGGGTCACCTTTGTGTAAATACTTTTGACAATTAACAATCTGTACAATGGTACAAAAATGTCAATTTACCTCCTGTGGTTGTTGAGATATGATTTTTTTAAATATTAAACTTTCACTTCCGGTTTGGACAGGAAGTAAGGTCAAATTGGGGTATAAATATTTTTTGACAATTAACGATCTGTATAATGGTACACAATTTGTGAATTTACCTCTTGTGGTTGTTGAGATATGATTTTTTTTTAAATATTAAACTTTGACTTCCGGTTTGGACAGGAAGTAAGGTCAAATTGGGGTCACCTTTTTGTAAATATTTTTCGACAATTAACAATCTGTATTAATGGTACAAAAATTGTGAATTTACCTCTTGTGGTTGTTGAGATATGACTTTTTTAAATGTTAAACTTTGACTTCCGGTTTGGACAGGAAGTAAGGTCAAATTGGGGTCACCTTTGTGTAAATATTTTTCGACAATTAACAATCTGTATAATGGTACAAAAATTGTGAATTTACCTCTTGTGGTTGTTGAGATATTATTTTTTTTAAATATTAAATTTTGACTTCCGGTTTGGACAGGAAGTAAGGTCAAATTGGGGTCACTTTTTGTAAATATTTTTTGACAATTAACGATCTGTACAATGGTACAAAAATTGTGAATTTACCTCTTGTGGTTGTTGAGATATGATTTTTTTTTAATGTTAAACTTTGACTTCCGGTTTGGACAGGAAGTAAGGTCAAATCGGGGTCAATCACAACTGGAGTTTCATCTACTTGTTAAGTTCTAAGTACATGCCAAGTTTCAAGTTCATGTGAAGTTTGCAAGTATGTTTTTGTTTGCGGACAAGATGGGGGATAAGAAGAAGAAGAAGAAGTAAAAAAATTAAAAAAACTAGAGCTTAAGTGTTTGTTAGAACAAACACACGGTGTTCGAGTCTACTTCCGGTTCAATCAAATTATCATCGATGATGTCAATATCATACTGTGCAAGGGTTTATCATCTTTTATAATAACAATATCAATTTTGCGTTAGAATGTGTTGAATTTGAACTTCCTGTTTGGACAGGAAGTAAAGGTCACATTAGGTGGTTTGAAGGTCATATATGACCTCATGATTATGAAAAAATAACAAATTTGTCAACTTATACATTAAATTGAAGCTATGAGATATGACCTTTTAAAATTTGTAAAAATCGTTACTTCGTGTGCCACTAATTGGACAATTGGCAAGCATTTATGGTAACTCATTTCACAAGAATTACAAGCTATTAATGTAAGGAATTCAATTGTGTTTTTTGTTTTCTAATAGGTCATTTAGTTCTTGAGATATTGGCTGTTGAACTTGGAAATGTTGTGAGATTTAAGCAGTAAATTAGAAATTAACAAGTGTGACTTGGAACACAATGTTTTTTATTTTAAATATTGACACTAGCCCAACACATGCTTTTCAAAAAAACCATGCTAGATGATAAATCAACATTAAAAATCACTCATATGAAAATAGTTTGCCAGGGTTGTAGGTAGCCAGATCAACCTATTCAACGTTATTATGGGCATAAAGTCACAAAGTTGATTTAGGATAGGGGGGACTACATATATAGTAACTGGATTAAACTTGGCTGCAAATTCAAAGAGCAGGAAGTGTGGGTTAAATTGTTTGGGGTAGTTTGGGGTTACTGAAGGCACTGAAGCATGGAAGACCATATAAATATTTCCGCTTTCCTTTCCTTCAGCTAATTAGCCTTTCATTAGAAAACAAGCTTATAACTACTACATGATAAAGTTGGAAGAAAGCTTGCATCCGTGCTTTCCATCTTCCACTGCCCCCCGCAGAAGAGTTTTTGTCAAAAAGTAAATAATTCCCAATTCAAACAAAATTAAATGTAATTATATCCACTGGATCAAATCTGATAATTGGTTGCCCTTTTCACTTTGTTTATGGAAAAACCTTTCAATTTTAGATTTAAATGAAGCCAACATTGGTATTTATCTCTTGGTATTAAGTCTTGTACAAAAATAAATTTAATCTTTATTTATAATATACTTCACTTTCAGGTTAAGTTTATAACAAAAATATATAATGATAAATTGACAATGATAGTGACACTGTAATCAAGCATCTCCTTATTGTGACATGCTTATAAACTGTCTTTGTTTTCACCTATACTGCAAATAATTAAAAAATAATGTATACAATTTGAAAACAAATTCTACATTGAGTTTTACATTTTCAAGGTTGTACACATGATTGGCAAAATGTCTTTAGCTGCATCCATACTACAGAATTACAACCTAAAGATCAGATGCCATTTTGTACATAAATTGTTAGACATTGAAATAATCAAAGAGTTGTATGGGTGCTTGTAAATTGCTAATAAAGCAATGAAATACATATTTATTTTAACTGTCTGTTGGGTTTCATGACTTGACTTTTGTGGTTACACACTTCCCTCCCCCACAATCAATTGAAACCACTTTGTTGACCTGTTTAACCTACTTGTAACCAATCTAGAAATGAGTATACATGGTCTTACACATGTAACAAGTGAAATGACTTCAGTGTAAATGAACCCAACCATGATCCTTTGTTGACAAGAAAACAGAATATATATCCACTGGATCAAATCTGATAATTGGTTGCCATTTTCACTTTGTTTATGGAAAAACCTTTCAATTTTAGATTTAAATGAAGCCAACATTGGTATTTATCTCTTGGTATTAAGTCTTGTACAAAAATTAATTTAATCATTATTTATAATATACTTCACTTTCAGGTTAAGTTTATAACAAAAATATAATGATAAATTGACAATGATAGTGACACTGTAATCAAGCATCTCCTTATTGTGACATGCTTATAAACTGTCTTTGTTTTCACCTATACCGCAAATAATTAAAAAATTATTTATAAAATTTGAAAACAAATTATACATTGATTTTTAACTTTTCAAGGCTGTACACATGATTGGCAAAATGTCTGTAAAGATCAGATGCCATTTTGTACATAAATTGTTAGACATTGAAATAATCAAAGAGTTGAATGGGTGCTTGTAAATTGCTAATAAAGCAATGAAATACATATTTATTTTAACTGTGTTGGGTTTCATGACTTGACTTTTGTGGTTACACACTTCCCTCCCCCACAATCAATTGAAACCACTTTGTTGACCTGTTTAACCTACTTGTAACCAATCTAGAAATGAGTGTACATGGTCTTACACATGTAACAAGTGAAATGACTTCAGTGTAAATGAACCCAACCATGATCCTTTGTTGACAAGAAAACAGAATATATATCCACTGGATCAAATCTGATAATTGGTTGCCATTTTCACTTTGTTTATGGAAAAACCTTTCAATTTTAGATTTAAATGAAGCCAACATTAGTATTTATCTCTTGGTATTAAGTCTTGTACAAAAATAAATTTAATCTTTATTTATAATATACTTCACTTTCAGGTTAAGTTTATAACAAAAATATAATGATAAATTGACAATGATAGTGACACTGTAATCAAGCATCTCCTTATTGTGACATGCTTATAAACTGTCTTTGTTTTCACCTATACCGCAAATAATTAAAAAATTATTTATAAAATTTGAAAACAAATTATACATTGATTTTAACTTTTCAAGGTTGTACACATGATTGGCAAAATGTCTGTAAAGATCAGATGCCATTTTGTACATAAATTGTTAGACATTGAAATAATCAAAGAGTTGTATGGGTGCTTGTAAATTGCTAATAAAGCAATGAAATACATATTTATTTTAACTGTCTGTTGGGTTTCATGACTTGACTTTTGTGGTTACACACTTCCCTCCCCCACAATCAATTGAAACCACTTTGTTGACCTGTTTAACCTACATGTACTTGTAACCAATCTAGAAATGAGTGTACATGGTCTTACACATGTAACAAGTGAAATGACTTCAGTGTAAATAAACCCAACCATGATCCTTTGTTGACAAGAAAACAGAATATATATCCACTGGATCAAATCTGATAATTGGTTGCCCTTTTCACTTTGTTTATGGAATAACCTTTCAATTTTAGATTTAAATGAAGCCAACATTGGTATTTATCTCTTGGTATTAAGTCTTGTACAAAAATAAATTTAATCTTTATTTATAATATACTTTACTTTCAGGTTAAGTTTATAACAAAAATATAATGATAAATTGACAATGATAGTGACACTGTAATCAAGCATCTCCTTATTGTGACATGCTTATAAACTGTCTTTGTTTTCACCTATACTGCAAATAATTAAAAAATAATGTATAACATTTGAAAACAAATTCTACATTGATTTTTACATTTTCAAGGTTGTACACATGATTGGCAAAATGTCTGTAGCTGCATCCATACTACAGAATTACAACCTAAAGATCAGATGCCATTTTGTACATAAATTGTTAGACATTGAAATAATCAAAGAGTTGTATGGATGCTTGTAAATTGCTAATAAAGCAATGAAATACATATTTATTTTAACTGTCTGTTGGGTTTCATAACTTGACTTTTGTGGTTACACACTTCCTCCCCACAATTGAAACCACTTTGTTGACCTGTTTAACCTAATTGTAAACAATCTAGAAATGAGTGTACATGGTCTTACACATGTAACAAGTGAAATGACTTCAGTGTAAATGAACCCAACCATGATCCTTTGTTGATAAGAAAACAGAATCAACCTGCATTTATAATAAATGTACGCTCTGTATGTACGATTTAGTGACAGTTCAGAATGGGTGACATTCAGGGTTGTCATTGGAATCGGTAATTTTAGAATAAAATGTCTGCCCCCCCTCCCCCAAGTTCTTGGTGATGGCATGTACTGCCACTGGTGATGAACCAACACATTTGGTTTTTTTCTAAAATTCTTTGGTCTATCATTGCAGCACTATAGAATCCAAGAACTAGGGAAGGGGAGGGGCAAACAAGCAATAAAAGTATAAGGGGGCCCATATTACCAATTCCATAGACTGACGACTGGTGCTTCATTATGTCGAAAATCACACCCAGCATCAATTCTGTATAGCTGAAGTTGCAAGATGTTTCTGTCCTTTCTAAAAAAAAGATTTAAGATTGAAAATAGGAGTAAGGGCTTACATTTAAATAAATGTTGTTTAACTGACATGGATTGGAAAGGTGGTTATCAGATACACCCCTTCTCTTGGACTGAAATGCCAGTACTGCTATAGCAAAAAATAATAACAAATTATACTAAACCTTAATTTTTTGTAATAAACAACCATTAAAACTAAATGAAATGTTCATCATTAGTATGAAGACCCCTTCTCAAACGATCTGTTAACATAAGACGTTAAACCATACCAAGATTGTTGATGACTTGAACAGTTACGATACTGCATTTGGATGTGGTGTCAACGCCGTGTTGGGGTACTGTTGGCTGGAATTCAGTCTGAGCCATGATACATCGGAGTCAACATGCTGTAAAAAATAATAGTTAAGTTTTATGGAAGTACATGGAATAAAGTATTTGAAATTTCTGAGTTCTAATTTAATGAATGAGGAAAATAATATGTCACAGTGAACATGCTGTAAAAAATAATAGGAAGGTTTTATAAGTACATGGACCAAGAATAAAGTATTTGAAAATTCTCTATTGAGTAGTAAATCCTGAGGACGATCAGAGCATACTGATCGAAATGTCAAGTTGTAACCTCCAGTTCTTTTCAGAACTAATTACTACTCACAAAAGTATTTCACATGGTGTCACCGCAATTAGTCTTACTTGTCTTCTTCACCATGCAAAGCTACAAGTTTTCCCTAAATGTTATGATTGTTGTTGTAAATATTATTAGTGTCAACCAAAATTATTTAAAGGGTACCTTTGCTCATAAACTCTGACATGTCAGAGAATATTGCGACATACACAATTTATAAAGTACCTGCATGTATTATACATGCATGACGTTAGAGACATGTTTTTAATGTTTTCAGGCCTTAAACATTGTTGTTCACTGTTCAGACTATTTGTTTGTTTAAAAAAATTAAATTAATCAATTATTTAATTTCACAGAGCTTAACATTAGATATTACACTGATTACATCCAATTGATAACACGTCTAACGTTAGCATCATTTTTTAAAATTCAACTAATTGTACTCATGCCTAGGCTTCACTCTCCTAACGTTACAGACTATATTTACCACTATTTCAAAAGAGTCATGGAGGAAAAATCCACGTAAGCATACTTTGTTTACATAAAACAGGGTACCCGCTAAATTAGTCCCAACGTTTAAAGTAATAGTACCCATTCACTGGCGCCCATACCGTACACATTACTGACTGCACTATCATCAAACTATGCATACTGTATGCATCAACCAACGCGTTACAACACATTTGACATGTCTGAAGCCGGTTAAAATGCTTATTTTTAAATCAAAGATTCTCGTAAATTTGTCATTGCCCAACTTACCTCCAATTAAGTGTGCATAATAATGTCTGTTTTCAACGATGAAACATCCACTGGTGATAAGAAAAATTCAGAATATAGTGAAAAACTCGCTTTTGTGGAAGGTTTTCTCCGCAGGTCTGCATACACCCAACTGTTGAAACATAACATGTGGCAGTTAATCGATTCAACGACCTCGAAAAGAGCTATTAAGTGACCTTTTTCAGAATAAATAGATTATGCTGACATAAAAAAGAACCTAAAAAGGATTTTAGTCAATCACATAATACATTATGCGAAACGAATTGATCAGAAACACAAATTTTTTCAGGGGTCACGATAGCCGGGTCAATTACATTTCCGAAACGTTAACGCTCAATTCCTTAAACGTGCATACTAATGAGCACGACCCGCGCTAAACTAGACTCAGCAACAGAGGGCGCACTTTTTTAGCGTTGAAACAGCCGTGTAACCAAATATCGTGTACTACACGATATTTGGTTACAATGTATCTACATGTACAATCAATATCTACGCTGTTTGCGTGTACGTTGTGCCCATAGCCCAGACTAGCGCCTCGTATTGCGCCTTGCGGCGCTACACGAACTTTGATTCTTTCATGCAACGTATATGAAACGTTTTAAATATTTTACTTTTTAGCGTAATTCGACACCTGATGACGTAATCATGACGTCACAGAAAACGGTTTCGTCTGCTTGTTATGTTCTGTTCATGTGTTAAGTTTGAAGGCTGTAAATGCTTTGCAAGGATGCCTTTGTTGCCGGACAGTCGCCACTGAGATTAAGAAGTAAAAAAAAAAAGAAAGTACAAAAACAATAGGTGTTCGCGCTGCGCTTTCGAACACCTAATAAAAACCGAACAAAAACAAGAGGTGTTTCGGGCATATACCCGAACACCTAATTAAAAACACGTTGGGTATATACATGTAGATAAAGTCAGCACAGCATTTTATACATAAATTATTAAGTTAAATAGACACCAACAATATAATGTCACAATCCTTCTTGGTCTGCTCCCATGAGAATCTCCTGGTTGGCGACAATTTTCATACGGAAATATCCTGTTGTGAATATCTACATGTATTCACATGTAATTGGTATACATGCGTCACGGTGCCGGTCCCGGTCACTTTATAACGGTTTCGATAATCCTTTACAAGGAAGAACTTACGTATCGGTATGTACTGACTTGTTTAATCCTCTACCAAGGACATTGTCCAGCGGTACGACCCGTGATAAAAAAATAACACTAAAATACAGCGGAAATAGCAGACATTATAGTTGTAGTAAGAGTAAAGATTATAATTATCAGGTTGTAGCAAGAGCAAACATTATAATTGTCACTGGTTGTAGTAAGGACATACATCAATATTGTCAGGTTGTAGCAAGAACAGACATTATAATTGCTATACTTAATTAGCGCTCCTCTACCAAGGACATTATTGGAGTGTCGTGGCCGAGCGGTCTAGCTTACCGGACTCAAGTTCTGGTGTTTGCAGCAGAATGTGGGTTCGAATCCCGGCCGTGACACTTGTGTCCTTGAGCAAGACACTTAACCATAATTGCTTCTCTCCACCCAGGGGTTAAATGGGTACCTGTGAGGGCAGAGTTGGTTGATTAGCCCTATATGCGCTGTAATGGCAGCAATTGAGCTGTATACTCCCCAGAGAGCTGAGATGGTTTCAGGAATGATTTATGAGCCTTATGAGCCTTATGAGCAGGGGTAATAATATAATGCGCCTTGAGCACCACTTAGTTGGTGGATACGTGCGCTATATAAGTCCACACATTATTATTATTATTATTATTATTATTATTATTATTATTATTATAGTAATAACGGTGAGAAATCTGACCATCACATCATTAAGTATGAAGTCACGGACGTCATACTTAAAACCCGCCCTCTCGTGCTAGCGCGCTAACACTACTCAACACAAGTTTGCACATTTTTGCAGCACACTCACACACTCATTTTTAGTCCACAAACGGGAAATTGCAGACATTATAATTGTCAAGTTGTCGTAAGTGCAGACATTATAATTGTCATACTTAATACGTGCTCCTCTACCAAGGACATTGTCCAGCGGTACGACCCGTGATATAAATAACGCTAAAATACAAGGGAAATTGTAGACATTATAATTGTCAAGTTGTAGTAAGAGTAAACGTTATATTTGTCAGGTTGTTGCAAGAGTAAACATTATAATTGTCAAGTTGTAGTAAGTGCAGACATTATAATTGTCATACTTAATGCTCGCTCCTCTACCAAGGACATTGTTCAGCGGTAGGCCTACGACCCGTGATATAACCCTTTCAGTACCAGCCCATTTTTCACAGTGTGACCTTCCATACCAGGTAAATACTGGTGCAGATAATCCCTTGTGTACCATAGCAATTTTGGTGGCTTCTAATGAAGAGCGCCACCACTCTACACTCTGTAGTTAATGTACATGCACATGTGTGCAATTCCACTGTACAGCATGCAGCTTTAAGTATTACAAATAACATTTGGAAGATTTGAAACTTTGCATGATTACATTCATTCATTCATTCATTGATGGTTTATTACACTAAAAATGTCACATGGCAGCCAAAGGCTGAATTGCGTGCACTTTTTACAATGTGTTACAATTAATACAATTAAAATAAAACAATTACAATTTCAGAATTTAAAATGTATATACATACAAACACGCTAAAACAGGTGTAATAAAATAATTAAGAAATTAAAAATATGTGGCTAAATAATGTAATAATTTATATGTGTGTTGTAGTGTTAAGTAGATTAATAAAATACGGAATGGCACTGTTACGAAATCTCTGAGTTTTACAGAAATACTGTTGATATTTAACCTTTTGTCTCAAAAACAGTCAACAGGATTTTTCAAAGGGAGCCAATTTTGATACTGAGGATGGCTAGCTAAAGCAGTGGCAAAATCAACACAGATATTGTGTCTTCTCACTTCCAGGGTTTGAAATTTACATACTGATAGGGCCAGGTTGTAAGATACATAATCAACACCAAGGATAATTCTACAGGCTCTTTTTTGGATACTTTCTATCAGATTAATCTGTTTCTGAGTAAGAGCCTTATTGAATACTGGGACACATTTACAATTTCTAACATAATGTTTACGCCATTCTGAACTATCTATCTATTGATTGAAGGACATTCAATCAAAATGACCCCCCCCATTCAATGTTGGTTGGGATTGTGGGCACACGAACACAGTTGTTGACCAACATTGAATAGGGGGGAGGGGGGAGGGGGTAGGGGAGCCAAGAGTGATGGAGATTCGAATGTGTACAAAGAGTGGCCAAAAAAACTGATTAATTTACAATAACAAATCCACATTTGGTTATAATTTTGTGAAAATACATTCGCCGGCGATTGCACTCTATTTTGAACAGTAAGGTTGAATAATTATGCTCGTTAATATAGTTTACACATAAATCTAAGGTGTCTGCTTACCACAACAATAATTAGTTGTTGGCAAGTCGGTTATCTCAAAATAGGTTGTTTGCAATTTATGCAAAGTGCAAAGTATGGTATTTCTCAAAGCAAGGAACTACGCACATCGGATATGTACATTGTTTACATATCATCCTCGTTTGTTTTCTATTGTGTAATCGCCGGTTGCTACAAACAATGCAGTCACGTTTTCTTCCGGAAGGGTTTTTGCCAGGATAATGCATTTTCTCCATCAGCCGAACAGGAAGGTTATTCGCATTGGATCGTGTAAAACGCAGCATTGTATTACGTTCCCAACCTGTGAGTAGGCCGTCTATGACTTGAAGACGGAAGTCAAGATTACTGACATGCTTGTTTGTTGGTATGCTGTTGAAAATTACCGTGGCATTGAGCATGGATATGTTCAACATACTGAAAAACACTCGTTTCCACCATTTCAAACTTCTGTGTGTATGTGTGTAGTACTGAAACATTTGATTAGCGAGATCGGTTCCTCCCATGAATTTGTTGTAGTTATCTATAGATTTGGGCTTAGCAATTTCACGAAATCCACTTTCGCTCTTCTTACACCGAATTTGTTTTGTAATTACTTGGCAATCACCTACATTTGTTACAACATTTTTGTTATCATGCCAAACAATGCATAACTGACCAGCCTTCTCATAAAATTTTGGGTTATCTCCCTTTTTCATTCTATTTGTCTTTGGGTGGGCTGCATTCGGTATTCCCTGTGCAGTATAACGCACTGGACCACAACATCCAAATCCTAATTGAGACAGTTTGGATACCAGAGCTGGTCTGTTAAAGTAATTATCACAATAAATTACATGTCCTTTATGTTCAAGTCCATTTAGAAGTTCAACGACGACTTCTCCTGGGATGGTTAGGTCAGAGGGATGGCACTTTGAGGGGGATGAATCGGTATCTACATGTGCATGTAGCCTTCTTGAAGCTTTTGTCTCCTTGGCAGCAGCTCCTGTGTACAGCATCCACGAATAGGTGTAACCCGTCTCTGACTCGTTCAAAGAGAATGCCTTAATTCCCCATTTGACCGGTTTTCTGGGCATGTACTGTAGAAACCCGAGGCGTCCCTTAAATTTGAGCATACTCTCATCAGGAGATAGGTTCTGTCCAGGGTAATAGAGGCTGCGAAATTTGGGGAGGAGGACATTCAGCAAAGGCCTAACTTTCTTAAGCTTGTCACATCCAGAGGCTGGTTCAGGCAACCGGTTGTCGGAGAGGTGAAAAAATCGCAGAATGGAAATAAATCTATTTCTTGACATTATGGATGGATAAAATGACATCCGTAGAACTTCATATGTTGACCAGTACATACTGTACTGAGGCGACTTGTTGATGCCCATAGCAAGCAGTAGCGCTACAAATGCCATCATTTCATTAGTGAGTGGGGGTCCAGGAGGTTTCTGAAACAGTTTGCTCTGCGTAGCGGTTTGTTTCGTCTACAAGCAGATCCCAGACGGCACTGCAGAAGAACAACTGGAATACCTGTACTGCAGAAAGGCCTGAGAAGTCACCTGCAGGACCAGAGCTTCCGGTGAATTGCATCGGCTTCCTGTTGAGATGACTGATCTCTTTCCAACCCGATCTGAAGTCTGTTTTCTTCCATCTGGATTTGGCATTTTTCTGCGGAAGGGAAGAGACAAAATGCATGAGGGTGCTTTTCGTCTATCACACAGTATAATTTATGAAAAGTGTGCCTAAAATTGGCACTATTTCCGCAGTTTTTTGATGACCAGATTGATGAAATTTTGGGGACTTTTTTTATAATCTCGTAATACAATAATTTTAATTTGGGGGGAAGGTCCACAGTTATCATGGCAACGGTTGTAATGTAATTAAATATCCATTTGTTTTTTAGTGTCATGCAAAAATAATACAATTGCATATATTTCGTCTTTAATAACATGTTACACGCCGTCTTCTATATTTTGAATACATAAATGAATAACATAATCACGTGATAAATCTTTTAATCCAACATGGCCGCCAATGGTGGCCATCTTGGCTTTTTAAATTGGCGGCCATTTATTTAGAGTATAGATGTTTGGTGTGTGTTGTTTGTTGGGGGGGCAATAGTTTACTCACGATCTCGTCAAACATGAAATTACGCGGAAAAGAGCATACGTAAAATAGAACTGGCATTTATCTACACTCAATGTTAAATTCGTTGCATACAGCTTAAAATGAAGCTATTCTCCAAAATCCAATTAAAAACTGATGTTAAAAGGGTAGGCCTAGTGCCTAACTAATGTTATACGGTCATGACCTACACAATATAAATACCTCATCCTGCGGATCCACGTCGCTCGAATGTCCTTTTTCGCCTTCGCTTGAGGATTCATCATCACCCTGATCATCGCTGCTTTCATCATTCTCCGTGTCGATCTCCATTTCCGAGTCACTATCATCAAATATCTCTGCCAAAATGGCAGCATTTCTATCGCTGTCCATGATTAAGTTTCGATTCGGCAGCCACTATGACTATCCCGCAGCCACTTTTTCTTTTGAATAACGCGCTGGCTGGGGGGGGGGGGGAGGTGACGCTAACTATGCGCGGATTAATTAAATCGTCGATGGAGGGCGACCGTCATGAAATTCGCCTAAGCATTTTGGCTGGGGACCAATAAGCTCCGCCGGTCGTAAAACAATACGTTTGCAAAGGTGCCATTTGTATCCCCTGGTCTGGAACAATGACCACACATATGTGCCATTTGGCGCCCGCGGTATGGATAGGGATAACCAACGCTAAAATACAGGGGAATTTGTAGACATTATAATTGTCAAGTTGTAGTAAGAGTAAACGTTATATTTGTCAGGTTGTAGCATAGTTATAGCATAGTTATGGATATGACTTTATGTAGATATTTTATTGTTATTTTTTCCATGAAGGGCCATTTAACCGTACATACATTGGGTTTTTATTTCATGAAGGACCTTTTTAAAATAACAGTGTAGTTGGTATTTTTCAAACCTAACAATACACAACATTTTATACAGGTTGAGTTATATGAGTTAATGGGTGTAACTTGTGTAGTTATATAGATTTTGTTTTAATGAATAACAAATTTGCCGCACTATTCGCAAGATTGAATGTGAAACTTTCGGTTGTCATCCTGTCGGTGTCGAATTAGCGGTAAACGCACTTATTTAGAGGGGTATTTTTGTAAACACCTAATGATGTTAGACCATCCTTCCTACATGTTTAGACGTGGTGGTGCACGACTTCATACCTTCGTTGCATACGTTGTGCTAATACAATCTTGACCACAGTCACTATACGTGTTGTTTGTGTGAACGTACGTACAAAGGGAACGGGCCTGTTCAAACACCGAACCATGCGACAGTGTTCAGTCTATGGACTCGTACATTATTGAACCAGTAAGTGTAGACATCATAATTGTCATACTTAATGCGCGCTCCTCTACCAAGGACATTGTCCAGAGGTACGACCCGTGATATAACTAACGCTAAAATACAGGGGAACTTCACCACTTCGTGGCAAAATAATAGACAGACCTTTACCAATCTGACGGACGTAACGGTTTCCGCCAGTACACTATCGTGAAGTTTTCCTTAAATATTTAATTAATTAATTAATTAATTAATTAATCTCTCTGTACTGCGAGGATAGATGTCGTCGCTTCGCGCCTCCGACTGGCGTCAACAATAACGGTTTCCGCCAGTACATAATCAACACAAGTTTGCACATTTTTGCACCACACTCACACACTCACTTTTGCACATTTTTGCACCACACTCATTTTGCACATTTTCCCCCCACCAACGGGGTCCGAAAAGCGCCTCATATACTACTAATGAACTTGTACCTTCCCTTAAGCTGTACACAAGGTATAATAAAATCTCTCAAGCTTTAGAGTTGCAGTGGTTTACACGCTTGCATATTATTGACGTGGACCAACTCAAGTTGCCAAATAAGGTGTTTTTATTGCGCAAAAATGTATTCTAACTTTTAAATAGGTTTTTACTTTGAGTCGATTAATTTTGCAGTAATCACTTCAGTCAAGTCTATCCATTAAACACTGACATTCGAGCCTTGAGTCATTTGTAATTCTGCTAATGTATATGTGTACAGTATTTACACGTTTTCTCTGGTTTTGATTCCCTGCAAATACTGGGGTGCTTAAATAACATCAGTGGTGTGAAATTGAGTGCGCCACGGTGCGCCACGGTACGCCGAGTAAGAACACCACTCGTGTAGTTTTCACAGCTCAATTCGTGCAGTGAAAGGAACACGTCATTTCCCCCTACTTTTCTGTATAAGATTGTATACATACAATTTACTTTTCGTCTTTCAACAGCTCCTCCGCCAACCACACCACGCCCCGTGCCGAATGGAGAGTGTGAGAAAGGATGGGTTTCATGGGGTAGCGACTGTTACTTCTTTGAAACCCAGAGGACTATGGTTGGATGGAGTGACGCTTCGTATCACTGTCAGAGCCAACAATCCGGGTTCTTAGCGAGCGTGCATAGCTTCGATGAGAACAAGTTTATTCTGTCGCAAGCGCAGAAGATATTCAATGTGGAAAGCATGTGGATCAGAATGCGCCGAGATGATGATGGTATAAAAAACACTATATTTTAATATTTTGAAGAAAAGTTAGGCACCTTCTCAAAACTATTCTGGGATAAGTTGCAGGAAAGTTTTTCATTGTGGAAACGTTGCGGGTGGATTCTTTTCCTAGATAGATTTTTCCCCGATACGAAGCACACATTTACCCGCAATATGTTTATAACTTATCTGCAATATATTTGGACTGCTTGGGGATACTTTGCAGGTTGAAAAATCAACTGCAGGGAAATCTCCCCGCAAGTTATCCCGGAATAGTTTTGAGAAGGTGCCTTAGTGTACACGACCTTAAAGCCAGTATCCGGTTTTGGTAAAACGTCTATTAATGTATCCAATAATGAATCAGAAGATATGTACAGAACCATCCTTTAATTTGTTCTTAAATGATTCATATTTTATACACTCATTCCATATTTTCTGAAAATACGTAAAATACGTAAGGCCAAAAGAAAAAAGTCGTCTGTTTCTGGTCTCTACACGCGTCTCCTCAGACCAGCGCGTTGGCACTTTTACTTTTCTTCCTTTTTGCTATGAAACGATGTCCAATTGCAGCCAAAATGGCTTAATCGATTGGAATTCTGTCGAGCCGTGTTTTAAAAGATTTTTTCACATAGGGGTATGAACGCTTGCCCAATTTGTGCGGCCTCTCTTAATAGCCACCATACTTTGTATATGGGAAATTTGGGTCTGGTTAAAAAAAGCGCCTATACGTGTATCACGTATTTCACTGGTTAGCAAACAAATTTTTTTTTAATTTGAAGCCAACCTCTGGAAACCGAAGACTTTTTTTTAGCCTAATGTGTTAAGATGAATTTCTCTATACCTAACACAATACCATAGCACTTATATTATGGATTCTTAAAATACATGTTAAAGATTCCAATATTGGTTCGATCTGGAAAAGAGGTAAACGCAAATGTCACATTCTTATTCTGCATGCAGGTTGTTTAGAACTGCTTAAAGTCTTTCAAAATAAATCCAAAAATTCCTTAACTAACACGGTACGGATTTTTGTTTGTTTATAATAGGATTCCTTGACTGGGATCTCGACCCAAACGATCTTGTGGATTATGTTAACTGGGCCAACCAGGAACCCAACGGGGCTGCCAAGAAGGAAGACTGCGTTCAAATGTCACTGAAACAAAACGCTGGTAAATGGCGAGACACCAACTGCACGTCCAAAGCGAACTATGTTTGCAAGAGACCACAGAGTAAGTGTGAACAGCGATGATTTTGTCACTTAACGAAAACGTGTTCAGGAAAAAACTTATGTCACACGCGTGGAATGAACAAACATGCTCATTATTTAAGATTTGATATACTTTGGTTAAATTTAGTTTTTAACTCCAAATCATTATTGTTTTTATTGTAATCATATATTATTTCAACCTCAACACAACAAATACAGTTAAAAATGCAGAGCAAAGCAAACGGCTGGAAATACCTGAGACATATGATATAAAAGCACAAAATACAAACAGTTATAATAATGTACAAACCATATAATGATAGAAGGGCAACTAGATGAACAAAATAAACATGAAGGAAATGTTATGAAGATAGAATGAATATTAGAATTCTGAGTAAAAGGGGACCAGAGTTCGGTCAATCTGAGGAAAGACATTATGCACAATTAAAGGTAAACTAATTTTTTGGTTGTAATAATTGTAATTGTTTTTCCCATTGTTTCAGCAGCAGGGCCTCCTGGTACGCAGAGACCACAGACTGGTAGGTCTTGCATCATTGTCTTTGATGTTTATTTTTTGTGTTCCCTTTTCTTTTATTCATATTTGTAAACAGCAATATGAGACCCATGAATCCAAACCATATAGACCATGGGATGAACACTGAAATTGTTTCAAACCGTGATACCCTCTTTTGGACCACGAAATTTGGATGTATAATTGAGGAAATAAATATAAAAGTGTTAAAACACGATGTTACTTGTCATATAAGTTGCACATTATCTCTAAATCTATTTGAATTTCACGACAATTTCGTGATTAGAAAGCTCTGAAATATACGCATTACGTCATCGTCGAGACCCAGAATCCACCAATGAAATTCCGTGTTGATCAGCCTCGTTCATATATTCCGAAAATAATGTGTGGTAAATACAAGCAAACATGGCGGCATCGCTTTAAATTCAGCCCAGTTTTTGCTGCATGTATGTTTATAAAGACGAAACTGGGAATATTACAACGCCGACCATTCCAAATGTAAAATCAATTTTTTTAAATGTTTTAGAATATCATTCAGATGGATCTGCTGTAAATAAATCTTACAATAACTTATAAAGAATAAAGAATTTGCATTTTATTAATTTACCTAGATGATAGATCAGGACAAGGCATTTTAAAGTTTTTGGGGCTCATAAAGCACCCTCTGTATGTTCAAAAGTCATCGGCCAATGTGTTTAAGTGTTTTTGCCCAAAAAGCGTATTTATGTAATATTTTCTGTATTCTTTGGCAAATTTTCATAAAGCTTGGCAAATAAAAATAAAAATATCATCGGATTTCCCCTCGGGTCATTGTTGGGGCGCTGTAATCCATTATTTCCCCAATTTGAGGCGAAAAAACTATAATATACGTTTTTGTCATTTGAAAATCAACATGGATGTCAGCTTTTTGGGACCTGGAATGCATTTCTGAGGATGAAGTGACATTTCTATATCCTTCCTTGGCATGAAAAGTAAGAAGCTTCCATTGAGAAAACTCAATACAATTTTACAGAATAAAAAGACAAAATAAATATTAAAGTAATAATAATTAAGTAATAATATCTTTAAAATGTGCAATTTTACGACTTGGCAACAATCATAATTAGATTCAGCATCATTGAAACCCCCTGTGTTCCAAATTTTATGAAGTCCTGTGATGGGGATCACGAAATATTAAAAAAATAGGTCTCATTTTTAAGTTCATCCCATGGTCTAATATAGGTTTTCCCGGCGAATTTGCGAATTTTTATGATCATTTTCATTATCAGTCATTCTATTTCGCCTGATCTTTGCATATCCGATCAAATTTGGGTTTCTTTTTAATTGCTGGGCATCCAATTTAGATTTTCTGGCACTCCTTTTTATTTTCCGGAGCGTTCATTTTAGTTTTGGGCATTCTATTTCGTTTTGGGGCACACAATACTTAATACGCAGCATTCTTAAATTAAATGATTGCTATCTTTTGACGGTTAATTCATTCAAATTCACGACTGTTGGTGAGCATGTGACATATTTACCATACTTTTCTTTTCTTTTTCGTTTATGTGCAATCGTTTTCATCGTTTGGCCATTCAAATTAAAACAAAATTGATGGATAAAGTTACCAGTTTTTGCTTTAGATTTGATATACTTTGGTTAAATTTAGTTTTTAACTCCAAATCATTATTGTTTTTATTGTAATCATATATTATTTCAACCTCAACACAACAAATACAGTTAAAAATGCAGAGCAAAGCAAACGGCTGGAAATACCTGAGACATATGATATAAAAGCACAAAATACAAACAGTTATAATAATGTACAAACCATATAATGATAGAAGGGCAACTAGATGAACAAAATAAACATGAAGGAAATGTTATGAAGATAGAATGAATATTAGAATTCTGAGTAAAAGGGGACCAGAGTTCGGTCAATCTGAGGAAAGACATTATGCACAATTAAAGGTAAACTAATTTTTTGGTTGTAATAATTGTAATTGTTTTTCCCATTGTTTCAGCAGCAGGGCCTCCTGGTACGCAGAGACCACAGACTGGTAGGTCTTGCATCATTGTCTTTGATGTTTATTTTTTGTGTTCCCTTTTCTTTTTATTCATATTTGTAAACAGCAATATGAGACCCATGAATCCAAACCATATAGACCATGGGATGAACACTGAAATTGTTTCAAACCGTGATACCCTCTTTTGGACCACGAAATTTGGATGTATAATTGAGGAAATAAATATAAAAGTGTTAAAACACGATGTTACTTGTCATATAAGTTGCACATTATCTCTAAATCTATTTGAATTTCACGACAATTTCGTGATTAGAAAGCTCTGAAATATACGCATTACGTCATCGTCGAGACCCAGAATCCACCAATGAAATTCCGTGTTGATCAGCCTCGTTCATATATTCCGAAAATAATGTGTGGTAAATACAAGCAAACATGGCGGCATCGCTTTAAATTCAGCCCAGTTTTTGCTGCATGTATGTTTATAAAGACGAAACTGGGAATATTACAACGCCGACCATTCCAAATGTAAAATCAATTTTTTTAAATGTGTTAGAATATCATTCAGATGGATCTGCTGTAAATAAATCTTACAATAACTTATAAAGAATAAAGAATTTGCATTTTATTAATTTACCTAGATGATAGATCAGGACAAGGCATTTTAAAGTTTTTTTTTGGGGGGGGGGGCTCATAAAGCACCCCTCTGTATGTTCAAAAGTCATCGGCCAATGTGTTTAAGTGTTTTTGCCCAAAAAGCGTATTTATGTAATATTTTCTGTATTCTTTGGCAAATTTTCATAAAGCTTGGCAAATAAAAATAAAAATATCATCGGATTTCCCCTCGGGTCATTGTTGGGGCGCTGTAATCCATTATTTCCCCAATTTGAGGCGAAAAAACTATAATATACGTTTTTGTCATTTGAAAATCAACATGGATGTCAGCTTTTTGGGACCTGGAATGCATTTCTGAGGATGAAGTGACATTTCTATATCCTTCCTTGGCATGAAAAGTAAGAAGCTTCCATTGAGAAAACTCAATACAATTTTACAGAATAAAAAGACAAAATAAATATTAAAGTAATAATAATTAAGTAATAATATCTTTAAAATGTGCAATTTTACGACTTGGCAACAATCATAATTAGATTCAGCATCATTGAAACCCCCTGTGTTCCAAATTTTATGAAGTCCTGTGATGGGGATCACGAAATATTAAAAAAATAGGTCTCATTTTTAAGTTCATCCCATGGTCTAATATAGGTTTTCCCGGCGAATTTGCGAATTTTTATGATCATTTTCATTATCAGTCATTCTATTTCGCCTGATCTTTGCATATCCGATCAAATTTGGGTTTCTTTTTAATTGCTGGGCATCCAATTTAGATTTTCTGGCACTCCTTTTTATTTTCCGGAGCGTTCATTTTAGTTTTGGGCATTCTATTTCGTTTTGGGGCACACAATACTTAATACGCAGCATTCTTAAATTAAATGATTGCTATCTTTTGACGGTTAATTCATTCAAATTCACGACTGTTGGTGAGCATGTGACATATTTACCATACTTTTCTTTTCTTTTTCGTTTATGTGCAATCGTTTTCATCGTTTGGCCATTCAAATTAAAACAAAATTGATGGATAAAGTTACCAGTTTTTGCTTAGGTTCAAAATCTGTGTGTCTTAAACATTTCTATCAAACAGACATGTGTGATATAACGATCTCACGAAATAATGAAACGAAAAGGGACGGGGTTTTCTTTTTAACTGTTGATCTTTTCTACTTGATTTTAAGTGTTAACAAATCTTTAGGGGGCATCTTTATGCTGACATGTTTTTAACCCTTTGACGTTTGTTTACTGCCTCTTGTTCGCTCTGGTTTTGTAAGCTGAATTACCCATCAATCTCTTGACGTGCAAGACATCGTGGCATGTATGTTTGGCAATTGTTATACCACCGGGAACACTTCTCTTGGGTAATTTGTCCAATGTTTTCTTGGGCCACTTCCATCAGACGATCACATCTCCAATCCTGCATGTTCATTCCTGCTTCTTGCGCGGCTTGTCGATCCCCTACTCTTTGTTGCCATTCTAGAAGGGCTAGATCTCTTGACTCCGGCTTTGAAGGCAGAGTGAGCCATTTCAGTCATGTTTAGGAATGGGGAGTAGGAAGGAGTCGCTTTAACTGGATCAGGGAGGGGCATCTGGTGGTAGCTCTGCGTTCACGTGTGGGCGGGCGTTATCGTAGACCAAAAGATCGGCTCATCCTGGGAAACATATTCTGGCACTCGCGTGCTGTTTCCGCCAGGAACCCCTCAAACCTCTCTCTTGTGACGGTTTCAAACGCAATGCGATGATGGACCAGTCCTATCTCACCAGAAACTGCAAAGGTTACATTGCAATTGCGACCACGTTGCCCATGGACCACTCTTCTAGCTGGGACTCCACGAAGGGCTCGTCCGAACGAACGTCTCGTCCAGATATTGTAGCCTGTCTCGTCGATGAAGACACAGTGGGCCAACACACCATGTTGGAGAAACCACTGGGCGTACTCTGACGCGCATGTCAAGTACGCGAGGGGAGTTCCTTACTTCAGGCACGTCTTCTGCTAGCTTCAGGGTAATCAACATGCCATCCAACGCTCGAGCAATGGTGCTGGGAGAAACATGCGGCTTCTCAGGCAGGGCATGCTCCAGGTCTTCTTTCATTTGCTTTAGAGTTAGAAGGGGGTTCAAGTCTAGCAGGCGCTGTAGCTCGTTCCTCATTTCCTCGTCCATCTTGGTGTTATGAGCTCCTCCTTTGGGCAGACTTTGACGGCGACCAGTGCGAACATAATTGGCAACGATGGACCTTGCAGTCGCTCTTTGACTCCCAGAGTATCTGCTAGCTCTAGATAGTCGGCGTTGTTATTCTCGAATGCGTCGATCAATCTCTCCCTATCCACATTTTGTACCCTACTGTAATGTCGACGGGCCGCCATCTTTATGTCTGAACACTTAATTAAGAGAGAGATATAAAGGTGTGCACACACTGATTGGAGACGTTTGATATGATTACGCTGAGAGAGCCCAGGCTTTTATATAGGAATACGGATATGCAGGAATGTCTTAAAATATGACTAGAAAAATTTGGAATATGTTTGCCCATTAATGGAATTGAATGCTCGATCAACCCCTTGCTCCTGTTCAGACGAAATTGAATGATCAATGCCATACTTTTAATTTGAATACAGCTAAACCGCGATAGAATGCTCGGATAGCGAGATTGAATGATTCTTTGTAATTGTTGAATAACGCTCTGCACGATTTTTCACTTTCAATCTAAATTGAATGAGCCAGGCGTTAAAATGAATAAAAAAATGTTGAAAATGGCCGGGAAAACCTATATATCAAAAAAGGCTTATACGTGGCCACAATATACGTAATACTTTGTAAAATTGTTGTTATTGTTTTTTGTATTAATTTTTGTTTATTACAAAAAAAAATCAGAAGAAAAGCCTTTCTGTATAATGGCAATTCAGGGCTGTGGGGGATTTTGATTGAGGGAAAATAAAGACCAAAATTCAATTCTTTACTTAACAAAAATCGTCCCCGGTTCTGCCACTGCGAAAGCGGCTGATAATGTATGATGCCAACGAATCAATCACATACTTGCTTTTCCACGTTCAAAATCGCAAATTGGACGAGGCATTTAAAACGTGACTTGGGGACTTTTTCAACGAATGCAATTTTTGCCTGAAAAACACATATTTCCAAAAAATACTTCATCATTGGGCAAGCTCGGTGGTCGAGAGGTTAAGACGTCTGCACTAGTAAGCAGGAGGTCGTGGGATTTTTTTCACAGACACTTAGAAACAACTGCAGTGCTTTATACATAGGTCACTGTAACGTCAAAAATCAAATCAACTTCATAATTATATAGCATCAACTTTGAAAAAAAGAAAGATTAAGCTGCATCCATTTGCAAGCGTAACCGACAGTCCGGCATGTCCTCGAAGACGTGCACCAAATGTAGACTCGTCAATAATTGTTTATTTGAACCAAAAAAAATAAAATAATAATAAATAAAAATAATTGTATATAAACTCCGTTTTTGTTTTCTCATATTAGGCAGTCTTTCCACTGGGCCTATTGTTGGTATAATCATTGGAAGCATTCTACTGGTACTAGCCATTGCAGGTGTGGTTTCTTTCTTCCTGGTCAGACGCCGGTCCACTGGAGCCTTATCATTTGGCAATAGGGACACTACAGCCATTGTAAATGAAGACGCACTCCAAGTTAAATGAGGAGTTACATAATGAACACTCTGACTGTTTCCCTGTCAATAATTATCAGGACACAATATGATATAGGGGTAAGGGAATTCTCTTTAGATGTCTATGCCTTTGTACTTGTTTAATCAGTGCAACAAATGGATGAACGAGGCAAGGTTTGATTTGATGCAAGTACTTTGTTGTTTTCTTTGCCTTACTTGCACCAGTTGCAGATTAGTGTTTGTCGGTGAATGCACCAGAATTCAAAATGAGATGTCAATAAAAACAAATTATATTTACCAATTGGGAGCGTTTGATTATAAACAGTTTGCATACAGTGCTGCTAAGGAGATCTACATCATCGATTATCAAAATAACAGTTTTAACTTATGATGGAATTCATAATTAGGTCATGCTGTTTTATAATGTCACGATTTTGGTAAACATTTTCCTTTTATACTGTTGTTCGTGTTATGAGAGACCTGTTTTTTATATACAGTTTGAACATTTTTATTCTACTTTTTATAATGTTTAATTATCAGGAGGGGGAATTGGTCATCTTCTGTAGGTGGGGGTGGTATTTTGAGAGGGACAATGGCCGCCTTTGCACATTTTCTTTAAGGGAGAACAACAATTGTGGGGACGTATATTTTAATGGTACCATTCGAAACAACGCTGTAGAAAGTCATTTTTCCCCCATTCAAACGAATGAGATACAAACAGAGAATACAATGTGAAATGAACCATATCATGTTAAGGTTAGTCTTTAATGAAATGCTAGAAAATAAATGAAAATTTAACTGTAGACTTTAACTTTAAAGTTAACTGTAAACCGTTATCAATGATGGGTCACTTCAGTTTTCCACACGTGTCAAAGTATTTAACATAGATTGAAGTAATTTGCTTAAATGCACAATACGAGTATAGTAGATTATGAGTAAATATTAACAGGTGCTAGGTAATAATTTCGCAGAAAATCAAACATTTATAGAAAAGCCAAAAATGTTTCTTCTGTATTCACATATAATAAAGCAAATTAATTGTCCCGTTACGTTATGTTTATATTTCTGACTTATATTATATTTCTGAAAAAAACATTTATAATTGATTCTCATCAATTTAATAACACCGTAAAAGTTGTATGTGACACACCATGATTTTGCCAGGATGTCACGTGAACAAGCAACAGGCAAAACAATTGTTCTACAATGTTATTTCATTTTTACCAGCTGTTAGTTTTAACTGAGCACACAACATACAATAGATCGAGTAATATTATGTTAACATTTATTTCTTAATTCTTAGTTTTAAAGCTACTTCAATTGCCGTACAAATTTATATTAGCAATATTTAAATCTGGAACTGCAATAATCATGACCACAAATAAACTTGTTTCTATAATATTAAAGAGAACCGGTTTATAATTGGTCTGGATTTAATATTTTCACTTGCCTATAATGAAGTTTTATCTGGCTGACCTTTGGACATCATACAGACTATAATGCTACGGCCATCTTTGTCATATAGCTACCCATGTACGCAAGTAGCGCTGTATATATCCAAGTAACAGCCTGGGTCTTTCAGGTCATGTGACTTAATATGGCCGCCGTGGCATTGTGCAAAGGTCCCTACAAGAAATACAGCTTTAATCTAACTCTACATTTTCTTCAGCCTACATGTCAAAATGGGGGGAGAATTTTCTACGCCCTTTGAAGCTTAAAGGAGGCAAATAGTCCAATACAAGAAAACAAAAGTGTAAAATACCAACTAACCGTAATAATTTTGTTTGGGGATTGGTGACTTAGATGTGGTTGCACCTATAGGGTAGGCAGGGAGTCTGGGGGGAACCACGGCACCCCTGTTGTTATTACCTATTATGCAGACCAAACGTATACAAAACCGCGGTTCTAATGTGCCCGCTGATATAGTCTCCAGTTTGTTGAAATTCTATAGCTTTACGCATGTGGTTACACCATACAGATAAGTACTGCTTGGAACCATCTCCAGTCAGGAATAAGTTTATATACAGAAACAAACAAAATCATACCAAAATAATCACACATTTGAAATATTGTCATAATTAGTATATTGCTAGACAATATTGCAACAAGTGTAAGGTGATGAAGATATAAAATGCAACGAGATAACCGATATATGTAAATTAAAGGAATCTTTTTAGTGTTAAATGCTGCATGGGTCATAATTAATCAAGTCAATATAATCATAATTAATCAAGTCAAATAAAATGTCTTTTATTGGCAATTATGGCGATTTTGACCACGTGACTACGCGTCACTCGCAACTTTAGAGTCTGCTTGGTTGCTATCCGTTGTGTAAAGCACGTTATCAAAGCCTTGCATGGAAGCCTGGCCTCCGTTCCCAGTCGCCTTCTCACGTCGGTACTTCAAGAGAAAATAGCCGCTGACCATGGCAAGGAGTATGGCAACCAGGATACTGATGATGATAGCGGCTATAACACCACCGGACAAACCTGTTAAATTAGTAATTGAGATTATCAATGGAAAAGATGCTGACGACTTCTACCTTGAAATAATAGATTTACACATTGTTTTACTTTCAATGTAGTGTCACCACTATTTAACGAAAACAAAAGAAGTCATAAACACATTTTAATTAAAACAACGATAGCAAATTTTCATCACCATTCACTTTGGAACTGTGCACTGTATATACACTAGGTTTGTAATGTCAACTTTCCAAACTGCTTCTATGAATATGATTTACACTTTATTTAGGCCAAACCTAAATGTATATTCTAGGGGTGTGATTTGACAAAAGTATAAAAAAATCATGAACATTGCTTAGCGGGCCTGGGTCTCCCTTTGATCTAGAGGACAAAGCTCTCTGAACTTCCTGGATGTTTAATTTTGGAGGATTTACAGACTCTCCACATCCCCACGAACAATACAGGCTACTACTTTCTTTCCTTGGTGGCTGCTTCTCTTCTTTCAAGAACATTTTGAGGCAAAGGGAGATTTGTAAAAAATCTTGAAATCAGGAAAAATTCTGAGGAATCACAGGCCTGACTTGGAAAGGCAGTATACACTTTTGGTCAAATGTTTGTAAATGCGTTCATACTTCATACGAACAAAGAGATATCCTATGTACACAGATAATTACTAACCTGTCAAAGTTTTATCTTATTTCATTCAAGTTTTAGGTTTTCATTCTTATTCTTACATGAGATAATCTCCTGGTTATTAATTTCAGATATTAATTTGTCTACATGAATTTCTCATTGTCTCAAAAGTGACAACATATCTATATGGTTACTTTTGAATGACTATTAATTCTACAACTTGATTTTTTAAAATTGATTACAATGTAATTTAATTGCTATTTAAAACTGAGCACAAAATAACAGAAGCCACAGACAACTTACCGGTTTGGGTTTGCGGTGGTTTTTTGGAACCTGAAATAATAACAAGCATACATCAAAAGTTAACAATTCATGTAAAACTTATTCAAATTCAAAGCTGAAAATTCAAATCTTTGTACACCATTGGTCACCTTCTACTCTGCAATTGCTCACTTCATACGAATAAAGAGTCTATATAAACGAAACGACATGTGGATGTTTGAGCTTATAACGTTGTCGTAATCGAGAAAACACACAAATATTCCGAAATTTCAATAGGAAGTTCAAGGGACAATATCGTCACAATCAACAAGGCATGTAATCGGAGTGCTAGTTTTAGATTAACTCAGTGACTGAAAATAATACCCTACATGATACGGTCATAATACCGTTTCTGCTGCATAAATGAGCCAGTAATTTTCAGTTACTGTGTTCACCTTAAACTAACACGGTTGCAGCAAAATGTTGGGTCCGGTTTGGACACATTACGATTCATAATGAAAACCACCCTGGCTGAAGCAAGATTTTCCTCCTGGCCTCAGTTTGGACACGTAGGTTCATATTGGAAAAATAGCATGGCTACAGCAAGACAAAGTTCAATAGATTGGGGAAATGGGGAGATCTACCATTATTTTACTAGTCTATTTGTTTGTTAATAAAGTGAGGTTACAAACGTCCGGTTATGAAACGTCCAGTTATACTGAGTTCATCTTAAACTAGGCTACCGATTCCATGCCCTGTTGAAAGTCTGCTCTGTTCATGATGATACAGTCCCTTTAAACACCAACTTCGTAGTCATTCTAAAGCAGAATTTTGATAAAGTTCGTCATCAAAATTCTGACGTACATTCTGACGTACATAGTTTCAAATATTTTATGTACAGCCTAACTGTGATCATTTAAGTGTTGCGTCTTTTCAATTGATATGGAAAACCTAAGAGAGGACATCAAATTCTAACACAGAGTTGACCTTGTGAGTCCTCGAGGTAACTCGGGGTTCTTGGGTCTCCAGTGTTTGGGAATGGAAGAGCTGGAGCCATGAATAATCATAATGCAAGAGGTCAAACTTTTCGATGAATTCGATGTCTTCCCTAATGCCAGGCAAAAAGAAATACACGACGCCATGATGTGCCTGATAGGGTGCTAAATAGCGGCAGTGTCTGGGAAAACTTTACAGTAGTATTATTACGGAAACTGTCATCTGACTTCTCGGCATAGCAACAAACCTTGTCCTTAGAATCATCAATATTCATCACAATAAAGAACTCTTACCACTATTCTCGCAGATGAAGTTATGCTTGGCGTTACAGGCTACGTTGTCCCACATCTGTGCTTCGCTGATTCGCACGCAACCCTCTCCTTCATTCGAGCTGGGCTCGTTCTTGGCCCAGTTTTCATAGCGTGAATTGGCGCCGTTAATCCATGTGAAGTTCCCCTGGTTCTGTAAAGATATGATAAAAACACCGAAATAATAAATATAATTGCTTTTAGAAGATGCATTATCTTTGGGTTTGTGGAAGCCAATTTGCCTACTGACTTCAGGAGGCAGATACAGAAAATAGATATATATAAATAAAAAATAACACCTCCAAAATCGCTGGACGAGTGCGGCGGGGGGGGGGGGGGTAGGCGTGAGAAATTTGGAGGAGATAAGAGTGAACAATATTGTTCCCCCGACACCTGCCTTTGGTTACGCCGCTAAAAAAGATACATGTTCCGTAAAATAAATCATTCAATCAACCATTTCCTAAACGGTCTGGTTCAGTTTTATACCAAAGTTTCACAAATTAAAGTTTGACAATTATTATATTTTAGAATTATTTATTATATTATTACCTTTAAGTGCATACTTGACGCTTCAAATTTAATTTAAAACCTACTGTATTCGACACGGACCGTGACTTACATTTGCCTTGAGTCCAATCCAAGTTTCTTGGATACCGTAATAAAACATGAGTGTCTCCATGTAGGCCTCGGTGAAACCATCTTGGACGGAAGCGAGATTTCCACCATCACTCGTACACTGCTTCTGCGCGTCATTAAAGGTTTTCAGCTGAGATTGCGTATTGTAGACCTTATAACAAGTATCTCTGTATTTGAAATAACCCTCTTGGCTACAGAGGTCAGGCGTTGGATTGTGGGGGATATTTGGATCTGCAGAGGGTGTTCAAGAACATCGGCATGGGTTACTGAAATGTTGTTTTGCTTCTAAAGTGTCAACCTATAAAAAGGTATTAAATATAGACAACCACCAAATATGACTCAAGCAATTCAAAGTGGGAGGATCTTGATTCAAACAGTGGATTCCTGATCATGAACTCAAAGCAATAAGATATTTGAATCACACAAATAAAGCTTATAGTCTTCAGCTACAAGTCAACCCTCTATCATAAGTGAGAGATTCTGCTAGAGTGGCGTTCTTGTGTAGTCTGACACGATTAAATCCTTACAGAAACTCTAGTCGACGGTAATCCAATGTGCCCTTGGTTTAGTGCATACATCAAATTATATAGGTAATTTTTTTTATCAAACAGTTGTCCATGGACCCTGAAAAGGTCATTAAAAGGTCATGGAAAAGGTACAGGCTAATCAGTATACCGGCAAGTGCGTTTTCCTTCAAGCCTCGGTTTGGTATTACGTGGATTTATATTGAACAACACAGCTGCAGAAAAATGTTGGTACGGTTTGGACACATTACAATTCATAATGAAAAACACCATGGCTGAAGCAAGAGTTTCCTCATGGCGTCGGTTTGGACACGTAGGTTCATATTGAAAAAAATGGCTACAGCAAGACAAAGTTCAATAGATTGGGGAAATGGGGAGATCTACCGTTTACTAGTCTATTTGTTTGTTAATTAAGTGAGGTTACAAACGTCAGGTTATGAAACAAAACAAAAATTGTTGAAACTCCTTTAACCTATTTGGATACAGCTTCTTTTGGGGGTACAGTGACTCTTAAAACAACACCGTTGATTTCATATTGAAAAACTAACATGGATGTAGCAAGATTTTCCTCCTGGCGTCGGTTTGGATACGTGAATTCATATTGACAAAATAACATGGCTATAGCAAGACCAAGTTCAATAGAAAGGGGAGATCTATTGTTTACTTTTGTTAAATTTTGTTTGTTAATTCAGTGAGGTTACAAACGTCCGGTTATGAAACAAAATAATAATAATAATAATTGCAACTCCTTCAAACTTATTTGGATGCAGCTTTTCAGGGTACAATGAC
Source organism: Zoroaster sp. YZ-2022 (assembly GCA_029582265.1). Classification (NCBI taxonomy): domain Eukaryota; kingdom Metazoa; phylum Echinodermata; class Asteroidea; order Forcipulatida; family Zoroasteridae; genus Zoroaster; species Zoroaster sp. YZ-2022. The sequence continues at coordinate 15,859,835 of CM055827.1, read as the reverse complement.
TCTCAAAACAACACCTTGATCCTCCACGATGGTGACTGATTATAATTATGTGCTCACCTGCGGGTTTCTGACAGAAATATCCTTCTTTTTGTGTTCGGGGAGTCTCACCACAAGGTACATTAATCCAGTACCCTGGCGTTACTTCGTTATTCACGATCATCACGCATTTATAGTCCGCGATCTATCAAAACCAGATTAGCAAAAAACACCACAATTCAAGATATGACGGATGCATATAGGGAAGGAAAATTTGTCCATGAAGTTTTTTTTAATTTTTTAATTTTTATTATAATTTTTTTTCATCATAATCAAGAAATACGTACAGTACAGAAGAACGCATGCCAACATTTACAGCTTGATGGACGGTAATTTTCTGAGAACGTTCAAAACTGTTGATAATCATTTCGACCAAACCAAATATACACTGCGAGCATTACACTTTCAATTACTGTGATCAATAGTTTATCACCAGTAGATATTTACTTTAAAAGAGATGCACTTCAGAAAGGGCAAACTCAAGGAATTTCGTGTGACATAACAACTTTTCCACCAAACGTAATTCACTGCAGCGATGACTGTAAATAATATTTGTCAATTGTCAATAGTGCCATAATACGTAAGCTGCTGGTTTAAGTAAGATATAGGGACAATATATTAAAGGGACAATATCGTCACGATCAACGGGGTATGGAATTGGAGTTTTAGATTAACTCAGTGACTGAAAATAATACCCACATGATTATTACTGTTTCTGCTGCATACAAGAAACGGTAATTTCCAGTCAATGTGTTCATCTAGGACACCGATTCCATGCCCCTGTTAAGTCTGCTCAGATTGTGACGATAGTTTTTTTTATAGATTTTTTTATGCAATTCGCCCCATGGCCCACACAAGGCCAATGGCCACTCCAAGGTGGGGCTACTCAGTGATTGAGTTGTTACAACGACTCCACACTGAAGAAACCAGCCCCTCGCACCGAAACAAGACAAGTTAATAACCAGCCTCTTCACGGTGCGAATAGGACTGGGAGGGGTAACTAGTCCAGAACAAGGCAGTTGTTAAAGCAATTGCCCCTATAAGCAATTATGGTTAAGTGTCTTGCTCAAGGACACAAGTGTCACGGCCGGGTGTCCCTTTAAGGAGCAGCTAACTGAATTCATTTTGAAAAGTGAATCAATTAAATCTAACATCTTGTGGGTATCCTTCTTTCCAGTGTTGGAACTGATACGGAGTCCCGTCGACCCATTCGTAGGAAAGTGATGACATTCTGTTCAGGCCAATCCATGCACTGGTGCGTTTCATCTTAAACATCATTCCTTCAAGCAAAGCTGCAGAGTACGAACCAACAAATTGAATTCAAGAAAGGACAATGACTGCACCCTCTTTTGTATTTTGTATTGGAAAAACAAAGCTTACACCATTTTGTATATTGTACATTGTTGTTATACACGCTGAACCCATAGTTACCAATTTAAATGGGATTGTTTGTATTGAAAACATTGTGCAATGAAAGCGTGTATATTTAATACAATAGGAGACCTCTGCAAATTATTTAGAAAATTAATTTACGTTGCTACTTTGTCTCCACCATTCCAGAATTATCCGTGGCGACTGATTTTAAATTAACAATACAATAATTATAACCCTTGCAACATAAAGCTGGAGAAAACACTATGCCTTACTTTAATATGATGTGATCTAAGTTATTAGGCTTATCCAAATTGATTAAAATACAAAACAAACACAAAACACCCAAATAACTAAAGAACTGTTTTCCCATAAACCACGAACATTGGTTTAGGTTCATTAATTAATACTCACATAGAACGAACTGGGCGTATACTGTGGCCAGCTCTCCACCCTTAGACATGCAGTCCTTGTTAGCCTCTATCCACGTTTTGGCGTCAGGCTCAGCAGTGCCAAATGCTCTATAACACATGTTTTTCATGTTAAACCAGTCTTTTTCACAGCCACCTGCTTTGGCTATAGAACCAGAAAAAGACAATTTATATGCTATATAGCCTATATAGCGCCTTAAAGGGAAGGTAAAACATTGGTATTTGTTACGAGTACCAATCACCCTAAGAAAGTATTCCATCTGACGGTGATTTCAACTTAGATGAAAGTATTTGTAATGCCGACTTTCATAAGGTTGCAATGATGAAACATTCAGAGGTTAATTTTATGATATATTCCTTGAAAAATAGAGGGTCGAAACGAACGAAGGTGTCCTAATACCAATGATGTACATTTCCTTGTTGGTTATACTTTCTCTTTAAAGGGAAGATAAATCATCGATGATGTCCACAAAAACTGCTTCTAAGAGTATTTTTACTCTCTTTAAATCAACATAAAAAAGGGATTCACAAATTTAAGGCCAAAAAAGTCTCCGGTTTCTGGTCATTGCTTGGCTTCAAAATCGGTGCGGTGATGCTTTTTTTTTGCCAACAGGGAAATAGGTGATACATTGTATACTGCGACTGGACGTCTCGCGCGGAGACCAGAAACCAGAGACTTTTTTGGGCCTATGACTGATGTAAACGTAATCCCAAAGTAAAGATTGACCATAATGTAATACCAAAATTGACACATGATGTGATCTGACTTATTGTCATATTGTCCATAATTAAATCCCAACGACATAATTAGTCCAAATAAAACAATGTCCAATCCGAGTACTTGTAAAAATCGCTCAACACTCACAAAATTAAGACATAGGGTTGTCTTAGGGGAGCAGCTATCTCAAAAACGGTGATAGGTCAATATATGAACTTACGACACTTTTCAACTCAGAACAACCATGGCTTTGACGTAGACGTCGCTAACATGGTCAACATGATAAACAACTCACGTGTGCCTGTCTGGCAGATAAAGTTATGCTTGGCGTTACAGGCTACGTTGTCCCACTTCTGGGCGTCACTGATTCTCACGCACCCTTCTCCTTCATTTGAGCTGGGTTCGTTCTGTGCCCAGTTCTTATATTTAAGATCTTCGCCATTGACCCAAGCAAAGGTCCCCTTGTCCTGTAAAGGTTGCGATAAAATTTATAAAATTTTGTTGATGTTTTAAACAAATTTTGTAATTAAAACCCTGCGGAGAAACTACCATGAAGGTTTTTGGTTTATTTATTTATTTATTTTTTAATAATTCCATGTCATCCTTGTTGATACCATCTCTCACCTCCAGGGTTCAACCCGGTCGCACGGTCTGAAAATTATTTTCCATCTATAGACGATGTGTTCTATGACATCACATGTTTACAAAAGAGTCCCAGAGGACTTAGCAGACAAATTCTTAATTTGATTAATTTGTTTTTACAATTATTTTACATTACATCACAAATCTTGTTCATCTGATAATCAATATTATGGAGAAGTACAAAATGTACAAGCTCTGCATAGAAATGCACACACGTTTGACCGGCGGTAAATCATCCTGGTACTCTAAAGGTCCCACAAAGTGTAAACACGTCACATTGTCTATACAGCATAATCTTCATAATTTAAACTTACTTTAAAAACTACAATGATCGTAAAAATATCTTTAAACAGTAAATACATGGCTTACATTTTGCGTGAGTCCTATCCAAGCATCCCGAATACCGTAGTAATACATAAGTGTCTCCGCAAAAGCCTCGGTGAAACCATCTGGGATGACGGCAAGAGTTGCGCTGCCCTTCGTACACTGTGCCTCGGCGTCTGCGAAGGTTTTCTGTTGGGTTTGTTGATCGTAAACCTTGTAGCAGTGCCCACTATACTTGTAATAGCCTTCTTGGCTACAGGCGTTGCCTGATGGAACCTGCGGGAGACTGGGATCTGCAACAGTATTTGAAGAAAAGTGGTTTCAAGACATTCTTTGGGGGTGATAAAATCGTTTCTGCAGGGTCCAAAATTGCACTAAAACAATACTGTTTGATGTGTAGACTATGTACATCTTTTATCAAATGTCCATGCTTCTGGGAAGTTTAAACAAAAGTGAAAATCGATTGTACTGTTAAAATGTTCCTGCTTATCCTTAACACATGAGGGCGCTGTTTTGTGAGATCACAACAGTAACTCAGTGTCAGAGCAGCACTATAAAAGCACACAATAAAAAACCCAAACCTTGCCCAACCTTGACATCAGCAACTTTACTGATTGGGAACCAGACACCCAATTAACAAGACAACACAACAAATTAAGAAGAACTGAATTTTAAACAGATGATAAATTCAGTCAATGTTATGCACAAATCAACCATGATGTTGTACTGACGTCAAATATACCAACAAGTGTCAAAAGGGTACCACAGCACCCATATATTGGCAATTAATTGTGCAAGTTGGACAAATAATTGTGCGTACTGTTTTCAAGTAAACAAAAAACTCTTATTTCATAGGCCCTTGAAAGATGCATTTCTTAACGTGTTTCGCTATTTCACTGACAGTTTTGTAACCCAGATTCTGAGTCGGTCAAGCCCGGTTTATGGATCAGTCAGACCTAAAATGGATCTATTACTGAAGACCTTTTCCGGGGTCAATTCTGACCCGGGCGTTCTAAAAGTGTAAATATAAAAAAAAATTTTTGACTGCACGTCATCACTGACCGATTCCTCTGTTCGGACCGGTTATGGGCTAATGAGGGCGTCATTTTATGCAAACCACCGTTTTCTTCAGGCAAGAATATCACTGGTAACTATACAGCGAGCACTATTGGCGCCATTTACATTTAAGTTCAAACAGGGAAGAGCTTTTCACTTAAAAATCTTAGAAAATCTCCACATACTCAATGATAAAGTCCCAAAACATATGAGAAGGTAATATATTTGGAAGCAATGAAGCAATGAAGCAATGAGCATTTCATGTTTTTGTTTTAAATAGAGCTATACTTTGAATACAATACTAATATCCAAGTGACTGTACTGTGGTGACATTTGTTCCCAAACGGACTGTAAAATGGCGCTGCGAGATGCCCCGAACTCGTAGCTGAAAAAAAATCACTGCTACAGGGCAACAATGTACAAGAATCTAACAATGGTGCTCACCTGCCCGTTTCTGACAGAAAAATCCTTCTGTGGGTGCGCGGGGAGCGTCTCCGCACGCGGCATTTTCCCAAAACCCTGGTGTCACTTCGTCATTCAAGATCATTACACATTTGTTGGCTTCGTTCTTTGAAAATCAGAATACAGAAAATGTAATAAGTGCGACAATAGTAGGCCTATGTTTCTTTGTTCCATTTAATGACTCTAATCAGCCATCTGCAAAGTCGTTAACTCGAGAAAGAGTAATGGGAAATACAAAGTGAATGGAAACACAACATTATTCCTTGCTTGGTTTTAATGTATCCACGTAAACCTTGATCTCATATAAAAGTGATCGGATGAAGTATCCTTGAAATTTGGGCCTAAATGTTATTACAATAGGAACAGTACGCGGCCGAGAATTAATAAATTCCTTCAGCACAAAATCTTGATAGATATGTAGGACTTATTGTGGGGTACCTTGGCCGAGCGGTTTAATTGCATTGGACTTGTGTTCTGATGGCCGATTCGTCAGAATGTGGGTTCGAATCCTGGCCGCGTCCGTGGTGCTTGAGTCCCTGAGCAAGACACTTAACTGTAATTGCTTCTCTTCACCAAGGGAGTATAAATGGGGACCTTTGAGGGCAGAGATGGTAATTGTGTTTGATTAAGCTCGTTGCGCTACACATTTGGCAGCATACTCCCCAGGGAGTTGAGATGGTTCTAGGAATGATAGGCCTATGACAGGGGTAATAATCTTCACGCGCCATGAGCGTCAAACTTGTGTCCATTATTATTGGCCATCTTTGCCATAATTTCCTTATCGCTAGTATGATTTAAGCGCACGTAATATTTCTCCTCTAGCTTTGATATAGCCACGTGGATTTGAATGGATGAATAACGAAAATAGCTCCAGGAAGATGAAGGAATTTTGATAATGAACAATGGAAATAAATATGCTGAGGGGATAACTTCTTTAATGGCGACATTTGACAATTTAATTTGTCTTTGATTTTCCCTAATATTGGAACCATTTCGCAAGAACAATTTCTCAAAAGGTTTTGCATAATAAGTAGGTAATTTTTGGGTTTGGGAAACTATCGATGGTGCATCACACTTTTAAAGCACTTATTTGGTGAAAGGTCACTAAGGGACAATAATTCATATTTGTTTGAGATCATCATTTAATTTGAATGTATTTATAAATAAATTTCGTTTATTATTATAATTTGTCTTTTAAAATTTGCTTATGAAGCACTTATGCTTTAAAGCACTAAACACTATTGGTTATTTAAACATAACACAAACATTTTCACTGGCTTTAAACATATTTTGCGACTTCGAGGATAATATAATTTTACCGCATCTGGGGACCCTTCTTTCCAGTGCTGAAACTCGACCGCAGATCCATCGGTCCATGAAAATGCGGGTGTTGACAACTTGTTCAGCCCGATCCATGCACTCCGACGGTTCAAGTCAATCATTAAGGCTTCGAGTAAGGCTGTCAATCGAACCAAAATTGAATGAATACAAAGAGGATAAGCCAATCCCGCCAAACATGTTCACATTGAACAATATTAACACTTCGACTTCATAAAATCATGGTGTAGACTTACATCTAGTGTACATCCATTAGGAGTACTATATACTGAGAAATTGAGAAAGGTGAGTAACTGCGGGTTGTTCGGAAGTGAAGGAGAGGCAAGTCATTCCGACATGCAGATTTGAAATTTAACTGGAAGGCCTAGGCGTATATTGCGTTCAAAAAAAACAAATTAATAAATAAAATAAATACCCCGTGTATGTCTTGTTCAGTGATAAAATGTTAATGTAACTTTGAACTCTGAAAGCTAAAAAAACAATTAAATTGAAGCAAAGGAATTGACCATGTGACTTATTTACATTTTGGGTGACTCGCCGGGCAAAAGATTAATCAGATTTGAGATGTAATGTTAATGCCTAAAAATAAATCAAATTAAGAATTGTTCTGCTGAAAAATGATATGCTTTCAGGTCATAGACCTTTGGGGCTCTTTTGTCATAGATCACATCGTCTAGGCTATATGCTTAACATAATAAGTGCATGCAAAACCCATTACAAGAGTGTTAAAGATTTTGTATTACTTACATAGAACATACTGGGCGGTTATTGCGGCCAGGTTTCCTCCCATACCAATGCATTCTTTCTCAGCATCGATCCACGTTTTTACACTGGTGGCACCATTGCCGAATGCTCGATAACACATATTTTTCATATTAAACCAGCCTTTTGCACAACCACCCACTTCGACTAAATGAGAATAACATGAACAAAAATAACAATTTTAAAACCGTACAGTGATGGTATAACATTGGTATTTGGTACGTTAATTTTAACCTACAATGTATCATAAAGCAAACCTCTTTCGTCAAGAAACGAGGTTATTTTTTGGGGAAAATGAGGAAAAACTTTGACATTTCTAGCTCTGTTTTCTCTATAGATGATAGCACTTCAGACGGAATCAATTAACACGATGATTGATAATCGTACCAACATTACATCAAGTACGGTTTAACATAATGCAGCGGCGTAGCCACGGGGAAGGGGGCCTGGGGGGCCTGGGGGGCACGTGCCCCCCCACAAATTTCCAGTGCCCCCAGGTGCCCCCCACGAAAAATCCTCATAGTGCCCCAAAAAACGGAAAAGAAAAAGAAAAGGGAAAAAACCCATACCCCTGTGCCCCCCCACTGAAAAAGTCCTGGCTACGCCGCTGACATAATGCTTCGTTAAAAGTTTGATAATTTGGTAATTACCAATGTTGTACCTTCCCTTCAAATTTTCTTTCTTTACAAAATTGAGGTTTCCAGATTTTGAATTTGTATAGTTGTTATTTCTGATGAGTAACCCCTTATTTGAACTGAATTTGAGACCGCATCAGTTGGCACGTCCAATCTGGCGACAGACTGACCCGGAAACTGGATCAAACTCACTGGACCCGTGTTAAACATCTCGATCCTGTTTCCCAAGTCAGTCTGACCTGAAAAGTGGTCTGGCACACACGTTTTCTTCTGGGTCATATTAACTGACCCAGGAGTATTTTCAACGACATAATTATATAAAAACATATAATACAAAAATATAACTTACCTCCTCCAGTCTGACAGATGAAGTTATGCTTGGCATTACACGCTATGTTGTCCCATTTCTGGCCGTCGCTGATTCGCACACAGTCATCGCCTACATTTGTGCTTGGATTGTTCTCGTCCCAGTTCTTATAGTTAAGATCCTCGCCATTGACCCAGGAAAATGTCCCTTGGCTCTGCATGGACAAAGAAGCGTTAATATCAGATCAGAAGGGTGGGGGAATTCAATTCAATTCAATTCAATGTTGGTATTTATTGGAAAAGTCATAAATCATACAATGATTGGCAGCCACATGGCTGAATTATTCATGCTTACAAAAGGTATCATACATTACAAATTATACAAATATTTCAAATATGTAAATGAGACAAGCATTTATCTAAATAATTAGGAAATTGTGTGTATAACACAATGTGATGATATGGGAAAGGGAATGGGTAACAGTAATACTATTCTTAATGAGATTTCAGCAGAAAAGGCAAGTTTGTCATTCAAGTTTGTAAGTTTTAACGAGCTGAGTCATGTAGCCCTATTTTTTCAATATCTTTGTTCGGGGTGCTAGTCAGAAGTCATTGAACCAAAACATGCTATACAGCCAAGGATCGCCCCACATGTTACTATAACAACCTCGGAAGCGGCAGTCTCAGCGGCGTAGCCAGGACTTTTTCAGTGGAGGGGCACAGGGGGGCATTGCTTTTTAGTGGGGGTGGGCCAAGAGATATAGTTTTTTTTCCCTTTTCTTTTTCTTTTATTTTTTGGGCACTATCGGGATTTTTTCGTGGGGGCACTTGGGGGAAGGGCAATGGAAATTTGTGGGGGCACGTGCCCCCCCCCAGGCCCACCCGTGGCTACCCCGCTGGGCAGTCTAGGAATCACTATGAGAGGATACGATTTTGTATATAAATATAATGTATACAAATACTCATACACCCACTCTCCAGATGTTAACAATTATATATAGGTTTGTATGGCTGTGTGTGGACGATTTACGAGTAGAACCTTTTTTTTAAATGAAGACTGGTTTGTAACATACAATCCTTAAAAGAATTTCGATATGCCCTTATACAAAGATAAACCTCGGTCTAAAAGGACAATAAATATTACATAGTATGTGATTTGATTTGTTTTGGATTTTTTTTAATTAGCTTGTATAACCAAATATATGACAAGAATGGCTCACATTCTTCTTGAGTCCTATCCAAGCATCGGCAATACCATAGTAATACAAGAGTGTCTCCATGAACGCATCGGAGAAACCATCGTAGACAGTGACGAGTGTACCATTATCGCTCACACATCGCTCCTCCGCGTCGGCGAAGCTTTTCAGCTGCGTCTTGGCGTCGTAGACTCTGTAGCACACCCCTCGATACCTGAAATAGCCCGCTCTGCTACACACGTCACCAGATGGGAAGGAGGGGAGTTTGGGATCTGCATCCGTATTTGAGGGAGAAAAATGGGGGGTAGTTTAATATGATTCCATGCTCCTTTTAATAAGGAGATTACCAGTGGTTCATGACTGATAATCAGTGGTTCATGACTGATAATCTTACCCAGTGGTTCATGACTGATAATCTTACCCAGTGGTTCATGACTGATAATCTTACCCAGTGGTTCATGACTGATAATCTTACCCAGTGGTTCATGACTGATAATCTTACCCAGTGGTTCATGGCTGATAATCTTACCCAGTGGTTCATGACTGATAATCTTACCCAGTGGTTCATGACTGATAATCTTACCCAGTGGTTCATGACTGATAATCTTACCCAGTGGTTCATGGCTGATCATCTTATCCAGTGGTTCATGACTGATAATCTTACCCAGTGGTTCATGGCTGATAATCTTACCCAGTGGTTCATGACTGATAATCTTACCCAGTGGTTCATGACTGATAATCTTACCCAGTGGTTCATGACTGATAATCTTACCCAGTGGTTCATGACTGATAATCTTACACAGTGGTTCATGACTGATAATCTTACCCAGTGGTTCATGACTGATAATCTTATCCAGTGGTTCATGACTGATAATCATACCCAGTGGTTCATGACTGATAATCTTACCCAGTGGTTCATGACTGATAATCTTACCCAGTGGTTCATGACTGATAATCTTACCCAGTGCTTCATGGCTGATCATCTTACCCAGTGGTTCATGGCTGATAATCTTACCCAGTACTTCATGGCTGATAATCTTACCCAGTGGTTCATGACTGATAATCTTACCCAGTGGTTCATGACTGATAATCTTACCCAGTGGTTCATGACTGATAATCTTACCCAGTGGTTCATGACTGATAATCTTACCCAGTGGTTCATGACTGATAATCTTACCCAGTGGTTCATGACTGATAATCTTACCCAGTGCTTCATGGCTGATAATCTTACCCAGTGGTTCATGACTGATAATCTTACCCAGTGCTTCATGGCTGATAATCTTACCCAGTGCTTCATGACTGATAATCTTACCCAGTGCTTCATGGCTGATAATCTTACCCAGTGCTTCATGACTGATAATCTTACCCAGTGCTTCATGGCTGATAATCTTACCCAGTGGTTCATGGCTGATAATCTTACCCAGTGGTTCATGGCTGATAATCTTACCCAGTAGTTCATGGCTGATAATCTTTCCCAGTGGTTCATGACTGATAATCTTACCCAGTGGTTCATGACTGATACTCTTACCCTGTGGTACTTGACAATAGTAGCCTTCTTTTGGTGGACGGCCACCGCCTCCAGATTCACCACAGGGGATGTTCACCCAATACCCTGGCGAGACTTCATCGTTGACGATCATCACGCATTTGTTGTCTTCGTTCTAGGGAAAACAAGATACAAGAAAAATGCTGGTTATGTTACAAAGTTGCAAAGTTTGGGCGGTAAAGTTTGGGATAAAGATCTATACATACGTTTCTTTTGCTGTAGCACAGCCGTAGTTTTTGCCAACTGGTGATTGGTAAACGATAGGCCGCCATCAGTGCACAACACACAAACAGTTTACAATTTTAAAAAATACTATCATTTTTGGAAACACTCGTACTTCAATAGACACAACCAATACAATTTGACGACACATCCGTCTCATAAATACTTAAAGTGTTAAATGTTTAATTTTGGGCACAATATTTTGCTATATATAACCACGGTTAAACATTTTTGCTCTTGGCAGCGCTCAATGTTTACAAACAAAAGAAAGATTTATATTCCATTGAGTGATTTCAAATTCACCTTATCCGGTGACCCTGCTTTCCAGTGCGCGAACTTGTACTGTGTCCCGTCAGTCCATGTGAAGTTGTCTGTTGACATCTTGTTCAGGCCGATCCATGCATTTGTACGTTTCATCTGAAACATCGTCGCCTCCAACAATGCTGCACATTCATTTAATTAAGTTAAATGCTATTTTGTAATTTCCCATTCTATACCTTACTTTTAAACAATAATTGCACATTCATTCTCTTGTTTTTTTTAATAACTTTCTTAGTCATGATTTAATTAATTTATTATTTATTATTTTTTCATTATTAAATCATTCATTTTCTAATTCATAGATATTTATAGGCAAAGGTGATTGCGGGCTTTATGATTTCTTTAGAAGATAAAAATGCTTTCGAAATAACCATAACTCGAAAATCTCTCTGCAGTTTTTTCAATATCATGTCTTGAAAAACAAAAAGATTGAGATAAGGTAGGGCCGTTTTGTCTTGTACACAAGACATACTTCGTATTGTTGTTTACATATCACCCACACAAATCAAACCTGATGAGATTTAAAAGGTCCTATATTTATATACTCACATAGAATATTCTGGCCGTACACGGCGGCCAGATTACCGCCCATACCATTGCAGCTTTTCTCAGCATCGATCCATGTCTTGGCTTCGGGCTCAGAGGTTCCGAATGATCGGTAACAATGGCTGTCCATTTGATACCAGCCATTCTTACAGCCACCCACTTAGGATAAATAAAGAACGGATCACATAACAAATTATTACAGATCATCGCAACCGTTTATTGTGTATTATATATGAACACAATTTAAGAAGTATGCAAGAGCAAATACAATGAAACATCTGGGATGTTAAAAAACCACACCAGTGGTGTTTTTATTGGGTTGCACGCCCAATATAAAACACGATAACAGAAACAAGTTGAGATCTCTGGTGGTATTTAAACACCCCTGTTATTGCTGGGTGTGTCACCCTGTGGTATTTTGTGTGTGTGTGTGGGGGGGGGGGGGGGGGTGGGTGTGTTTCTATAATCGCTACCTTGTGGAGTCCTATAACAAAAGGGATAGGCAAGAACAATTGGTCTCCACATGGTAATTCTAAAGGACTCCGTGCTCCACAAGAAAATTTGTGTACAAACTCTATGAGAAATTGTTAAGTACAAAGGAAAGAACAACAGATGTCTCAACAAGCATGTGTGTGTGTGTGTGTGTGTGTGAGTGTGTGATGCCCCTAAAATACAATTTTAGTGGCTTTTATTGACCGAAATTAAATAAAACACAAAGCCATTTTGCAACCTAATCACATCACAGCTACTTCTGAAGCTGTGACTTCACGCAATGTTAATCAATAGAAATCGTCTCTTTATTGCAGCCAAATATAGTCTTAATTTACAAGATATTGACATATGTTTGGTAAAAAATTGAAGATGATATGTAATGTGCTTATTTTACTGAACCAAAAAATAAAAAAAGTGAAAAACATTCTTTTCACATTTATAGACTTGATATTTTCGTATGCATATTTCTGTACATAGGTCTTAATTAACAGCATTAATAGGGGTAACCGGGTCAGAGACAAATATACAAAGGTAGAATCAATTACCAAGGAATGCATTTGAATACTTTCTCATGTGTAGCCCCTTTTCTGCATAATGTCCCCTGGCAAAAAAGATCCGCTGGTTCCTGACCTTTCCTGGGGTCACAGTGACCCGGATAATAATAATAATAATGTGTGGACTTATATAGCGCACGTATCCACCAACTAAGTGGTGCTCAAGGCGCATTCTTTTTTACGTGCATTACACAACACACGGGACCTACGGCTTTACGTCCCATCCGAAGGACGAAGCAATTATGGTTAAGTACCTTGCTCAAGGACACAAGTGTCACGACCGGGGCTCGAACCCACACCCTGCTGTTGGCAACACCAGAACTTGAATCGTTTAGATGTAATAATTCCACACTATGTTCTCTTTATAACCAAACTTGGGAAAGGATATTCAAGAAAAAAATAAGACCATTTCTTAAATAGACTGATAAATAAATAAAACAAATCACACTTTTGTAAGGACGGTTTGAATGTTTTAATACAAATCTGCAAAATAGGTTAGGTGGCAAAACACTGTTATCAATACCAAGATAGTACGAATCATTATATAATTATCAAGTAGAATTTTACCAAAAAGAGCCTATAGTATTAAGATGAAAACGACTAAGACGCATTTACATGGTACGGTCAACTGAACGGTTAACTTTTATAGAGTTGTTTCTCCCTTGTATAACCTTCCAAGCAGAAGGTAGGACGGAGGACATTCCTACAACAACACCCCCCCCCCACACTTGTCGGTCCATTTTTTGATGCATAAACTCAAGGTTTCAAAGCTTCAAATGACATTATTTTATGGTTTCTCCAGCTAGAATGTGGACAGTTTTATTTTTAGGCAAATCAATGTGAATCAAACACACTGAGACCAATAATAGACCTATAATTATTCATACATGAAATGCAAATTGTATTTATTGCGTTCTTAAGGAATATGACCACTCACACTTGGGGAAGTCGATTATAATTATACTTAGAAAACATACATTTAAACAAAATCTCAAACATATGCGCGCCGGTCAACAACTTATGGTTCAGCCGGGCAAAAAGTGGCTCTAATAACCAGTCACCGGCAATCTTTTTATTGAGGGGACTGGATGAGTTTCTGTTGCATTCAAACATGACTGAATAATACCTTTATTGAAAAGCCCACGAATGTCCGAGATGAGAATTTGTTTCCAGATGATGTGACATAAATTGACCACCGTGGCATGAATGAAGCATTTGTCATGCTTGTTAGACTATCTATCGCTACATTCTCTACAGAATAGTATGTGAATCTACTTTATTTAAGAAAACATTAAGTATACATTATTGATATCAAAATCTGCAGAATCACTGCAAATACCAACATTAATCTCCTATTCAGGAAATACCGTTTCAATTAAAGATCCAATTATTTAATTTTTCATTGGTACACTTTTGTTTTTATCTTTAAAGGGATATTAATCACTATCAAATGAAAAATTACGAAAGAGTCAATATGTATCAATTGTTTGACTAGCAATTAATTTATCATGCAGTCTCACACATTAACTGGAAACTTAATTATTCTTTTGATATCCCCCAATCAATTGTGAAACAACTTATTTGAAAGTAATTTACTTTCTACAGGAAAACACTAACGGAGCAATAATTAGGACTCACACGGAACTGACACTATCTGCATGTAATCAGGACAAAACATAAATAATCACAGTTTTTCATAAAATTTACTTGGTGGTATCAAACATTTCTTAAAAAATCTCTGCCAAACATTAACAATTAATTTCTGTCCTTATTTAAACAAAATTCCTCATTGGAATAAATACATTTTCACACAATGAAATATTATGCGGAAACGTTCACATGTTGGATGGTATGCATATAATTTGGATGCATAAAGTATAGATGCATTTATAGACATGTTATCAAATAGTGTATACTGGCATTAAGAGAGGAAACGTGATCGTTAAAATGTCTGTAAATGCATCTATACTTTATTAGTAGGCAAGAAAACCAATCTGTGAAAGTAACAGCTCAATACACACCACTTCCCTCAGGAAGTTGGGAAATAATTTGACTTCTTTAAATGTAAATCTTTGATCATTTATGTTTTTAAATACATTCCGTTTAAACATGAGACCACAACAGACAGTCATATATATAGCAGGATGCTAGTCTGTCGCACATCAAATTTGGGTAAAATTGTATAAAGTCATCAACAAATTATTCTTATGCGAAATTCAATATTGATAAATATATGAAAACTAGTAGGCCCTATACCTAATTCAATCACTAAATTAGTGTTTTATACCAGAACGTACAGACAACATTGAAGTTTTTTTTTAAATTCTTCATTGTATCATTTAATACACAACGAAAAATAAACACCATTGAAGGGAATATACAACATTGGTTATGTTTCTATGGAAATGCTTACTCTTTTCGAATCAAAACATATATTACACAACCAACCTTTGTAAGAGTCTAAGTCATAAGAAAAGTGTAAAAAATCATCAACTTTTGTTTCTCTGAATTGAGAACACTTCTGACAGAATATTTGTTCTGGTAATTGGTACCTCTACCAAATTGTCCAAAAGTTAGCTATCTGATAGTAATTCAGTAATATTTACCAATGTTGTACATTCCCTTTACGCCTTATAGTCAAGATATAATGTACCCTATCATGGTAAATTTATTATAATGTTTCAAGGGAATGTTTTGAAATTTTGCAAATATTTCAATACCAATAAAAAAAAGTCACCTGTAACAATTAACAATTACTGATAGCGCTGCCCTGTTAACACGACTATGCATCACTCATACCGGTTTTAGTGTCAACTTTGACCTCTTCTGCGGAAGGTGTATACATCACGTTATCGAAGCCCAGCGAAGGTGGCAGGCCTGTCTCTCCAGAGGGGGCCTTGTTTTGTCGATACTTCAAGAGGTAATAGCCGATTGCCATAACTAGGATTACGGCAACGAGTATGCTGATGACAATGGCGGCTACGGCTCCACCACTTAGACCTAAAAAATTTACAGAAACACAATGTAAAACAAAACATGTTTACTATGAACGCGTCTTTATGTTAATTTATAAACACCTCGTTTTGAAATAAACGTGTTTAAGTGTTCATAAAGTGTTATACCCTATACACGTGTTTGTGTGTTTAGGTGTTCTCTAACGTGTCAACATGTCTTTGTGCCTAAATGTATAAACGTATCAATGTTTTTTTGGTATAGAACACCACACCGATTAAATAATTGTTTTACAGTGCAACGTGTGTGATAAAAAGTAATCTTGTATGACATTCATATAATTATAATTCATTATTCTGCAGAGAGAGCAAAATTTAACTTACCAGTTTGGGCACTGGGGTTTGTGGGTTTGATTGGTCCACCTGAAATAAAAGAAAACATTCACCAAAAGTCACCAATTTGTATCGATGACTTTTGTTTGACAAGGACAATGACAAGATACGGGAACAGGGACAAGGAAAAAGGAAAGAAATAAGGACAGGGATAGGCAAAGGGATATGGACAGTTACAATGACAGCGATAGAGACATTGACAAAGACATATTAGGACAGGAAATGTGACAGGAGCTGTGACAGGAGCTGTGACAGGAACTGTGACAAGGAAACCAACATGGAAAATGACATAAAACAGAAGTGGACAAATAATAGGAATGGTAAGGCAAAATGGAAATTGGAAGGAAAATACAAATATTTATAAAGGAATAACAAGGAAAAATGTAAAGGCAATGGAACTAGGAAAAGGAACAGGACGAGGAAAAGGAAAAGGAGAGGAAAAGGTTTAGGAAAAGGAAGAGATAATAATAATAATAATAATAATAATGTATAGATTTATATAGCGCACGTATCCACCAACTAAGTGGCGCTCAAGGCGCATTATATTATTATCCCTGCTCATAAGGCTCATAAGGCTCATAAATCATTCCTGAAACCATCTCAGCTCCCTGGGGAGTATACAGCTCAATTGCTGCCATTTCTAGCGCATATAGAGCAAACCATCTCTGCCTTCACAGGTACCCATTTAACCCCTGGGTGGAGAGAAGCAATTATGGTTAAGTGTCTTGCTCAAGGACACAGGTGTCACGGCCGGGGCTCGAACCCACACTCTGCTGCTGGCAACACCAGAACTTGAGTTCAGTGCGCTAGACCGCACGACAATCCACTTTACGTGCATTATACAACACACGGGACCTACGGCTTTACGTCCCATCCGAAGGACGAAGCAATTATGGTTAAGTACCTTGCTCAAGGACACAAGTGTCACGACCGGGGCTCGAACCCACACCCTGCTGCTGGCAACACCAGAACTTGAGTTCGGTGCGCTAGACCGCTCGGCCACGACACTCCATGTGTCGTGGAAATGAACATTGATAATGGAAATGAACATTGATAATTAAATAAAAAATTAAAAATAAGATAAAGAACAAAGGAGAATAATAAATTCAGAATACCAGTGGCGTCAAGCTGGCAAACAAAGTCTGTCTTGGAATTGCAGGCAACATTGGACCACTTTCCAGTTTTCTTGTTCATGACAACACACCGTATTGTAGAGTCTAATGAAGGTTGATTCTGGTCCCACTTTACGTAGTCAACCTCAACAGGTCTGTCATAGAAGAATTCACCTGTGTGTAAACACGGCAAGAATTTCTCATTTATCCTCAGAAAAACACCTTAAAAACTAACAAAGAGGGCGACAATTGATAAACAAGGAATTTCAATGTTCTCAGACCTCCTTACAATGTATCATAAATTAATCTTGCTTCAACACGCATAGTGGTGCACGAAAACACCCTCAAATATTCATTTTATAATTTATTATAAGGATTTAGTAAATTATTTACAAATTGTGGCAACAAGTGTGGCAATAATGTAGTTGATAATCCTGAGTTCACTTTTTTAAATATTTTTTTATCCTACAAAACTCTAACATACAGCACCACAAATTTAGGGATACCAAGATTTTCGAGTGGACATCAGTACTTCTCAAGAGGAAATTATTATTAGGCCTAGGTTTCAAATTTGTTTGGAGTGAATTAATCAAGTATGCCTACACCTAACACTGCAAGACTTGATGTGTTCAACTCTACACCAGGGGTGTTCATAACTCGTCCAATTTGAACACCATGGAAGTATGAAGATGACATAACTGGTGCAATTTTAACACCCTAGTTTTAAACACCCGAGTATACCCTGCTACAGTTAAAATGTGCACTTTACAATTTCTAGTTCTTTTTAATTTGCAAAAATTTAAGATTTGAACCTTACCTTCATCGTTTTTGGAAAGACGAAGCCATACAGTGTCAGAGCCTGTAAATCCCTGTGAGAACTGGCTGAGGAACGCGTTCTGGTTGTCACTGTGTACATCAGGAAGGACTGCATTGGAAGATTTGGCGCACGCAGCTTTGGCAGCATCAAAGCTCATATTTTTGTTGTCAGCTGCGACAAAGCGGTAACACTTGTTGCCGTATAGCTGCCAACCGTTCAAACATGAGAATGGCTTTGGGGTCGTAGGAATCGGGCCACCTATCATGAAAGACGGTGGGTGAGTATAAGTTTATATATTGAGAATGACAAGAACGTATCTTGTTCTTCAATCGAATTTGTCTTTTCCAGCGAAAAAAAAACCGATTAGAAAATCTTCTAATACCATGGTTTCAGGCAGGATCAAAGACAGTATGCAATTGTTGCAATGCAAGAATAGCTTCAGGTATATACAGCAATCCTCGTCAAATGTCGCACTCGTAGATATATCCACATAAGGGCATTTTCCTTCAAATATTCAAATATTTGTAAACATTCTTTTGTAACAAAACTGACCTCCCCCTATCTGGCAGATGAAGTTATGCTTGGCGTCACAGGCTATGTTATCCCATTTCTGACCGTCGCTGATTCGCACGCAACCCTCTCCTTCATTCGAGCTGGGTTCCCCGATGTCCCAGTTGTAGTAAATAAACGGATCACCGTTGACCCAACTGAAGGTTCCTTGGTCCTGCATGGGGGAGGAACACGTAAAAAGATGAGGTTTAGAATTTGGGAATATAAGTTATTGGTGTGGTCTTCTGAACTCAAACTAGTCATTGGTTGTTCACTTTTTTGTATAATTGATTCATACAGAAGTAAGCGCACGTAGTGGCAATTTCGCCATCTTTACCAATTTCGTACTTTGGCTTTAAAGGCAAAATAGGTATTTTCGACAAAGACAAACAATTAACTTACATTTTTCATCAGTCCAATCCAGGCATCCCGGATTTTATAATAAAACAAGAGTGTTTCCATGAAAGCCTCGGAGAAACCATCACCAATGGTAGCGAGAGTACCTACATCTTGCTCGCATTGTGCCTCTGCGTCTGAAAAGGTTTTCCGCTGTTCTTGTGTATTGTACACCTTGTAGCAAATTCCTTTAAACCTAAAATACCCCTTTTGGCTGCATACTTCACCCGTTGGATTTGAGGGGATACTGGGATCTGTTTCCAAATTTGAAGAAAAAGAAAAGTCTCTTTTACTGAGGATGAATAAAATCGTCTATTTAAAGGGACAAAATATCGTCAAGATCAGAGCAGACTTTCGATAGGTGTCCTGAACTCAGTGACTGAAAATAAAAATATAAAACAGGGTGCGATAAGATTACCCTGGATAAGATTACCCTGGATAAGATTACCCTGGATAAGATCACCCTGGATAAGATTACCCTGGATAAGATTACCCTGGCTGGTGCATAAATATCATTAGTGTGCAGCCACTGGCTCACTATTTATACAGCCGAAACGGTCATAAGATCTTATCGCGACAGCGCACACTCGTAGGCCATTATTTTCAGTCACCGAGTTCATCTCAAAATAGGACACCTAAATTCTGCTCTGATTGTGGTGACGATATTGTCCCTTTAAATGGTGACAGTGGGGCTGTCAATAATGTCAATAAAGATACCGTTACCTTATAAGAACGAACCGGTAAAGGTTTCAGTATATTGCATCGTTTCGTTGTTAAGATAGTAGTGAACATGCATTCAGATTCTTTGATCGGCAAACACAAACTTCGTTTTCATTCTCTGATTTATATTTTGGCAAAAATAACTGGGACATAATTTTGCTTTAAAAAGACTTATAACAGATAATTTCAAGGTATGTTTTATGCCATAATCAACTGTACACCAAGTAGGTTTTATGTAAAACTGTGATATTTGATTTATCTGTGATAACACCTCTAACACGTTCTGTATCTGTAAAGTGGCTCAAAACAATTTCAGGAGGGCACCTCCAAAAGGTCAAAAATCTCTGATTGTTATTCACAGTTTTGTCACATTGTACACATTTTTCCAATGAGCAGTTATACTTGTACGATGCTGTATTGTGCTGTGTTTTATGTTTCTGGAGGAGGTTCTCGGCATTAAATATTTCAAAGAGAGGAAATACCAAAAATATAATGGTTTTCATACGAGAAACAAATCGGGGTGACTGAGGACGGACTGACCTGTGGGTTTCTGGCAGAAGTAACCTTCTTTTGCTCCTGTACACGGCAAATTCTTCCAGAACCCTGGCTTTACTTGATTATTCACAATCATTACACAGTCATTGTTCTCGGTCTATGGAAGGAATAGAAAGAATGCCTGAAAAGAACATAATGGACGCTTTTGAAGTATTTTTTAATGGATGGGGTGGTAGATATTCCCCATTTTTCTAAGACATTAAAAGACACATAGAGATAATATTATAATAGAAAGGGACTGTTTTGGGGAGATAAGGTCTGTGCAGTGGTACTTTCTTCGCCTTACATAATTTTGGTTTTCTCCCAGAATAATTCACTTCTGACTGGGAAAAAGTGAAAATCACTGATCCGGTTACTCAGAATATCTTTAGCAACATGCATTTCAAAAGTATTCAATTACATCATTGTGAGGCTATCAGGTATGCACTAGTAAGCAGGAGGTCGTTGGTCTGATGAGGTCCCTCTGAGTCACTAGGGGATTGTGTTCCCATGACACTCCGAGTATCTTATGCTAATTGCCGACAGTGAAATGGTAAAAATGTACCAATTAACAAAACTGAATAATAATGACAAAAGTATGATAAAAGTATGCTTACGTCATCAGGAAAGCCATCTGTCCAATGTTGGAATTGATACGGAGTCCCATCGGCCCATCCATAGTAACCAGTTGCAGCCTTACTCAAGCCAATCCAGGCATTGTTACGTTTCATATTATACATCATTGCTTCAAGCAACGCTGCAAAATATGAACCAACAGAAATTAAATTGTGAATTTCAAATAACAATTCCTGTTTTCTCTAAGATGAAAGCACAATAAAAAAATACTTCTTCCAAGAATAAGCAAATTCAGAAAACAATATAATTTGTGTGGAAAATGTCATCATCGCCAAACAGAAATAATGAATGAAAAATAGATAATTCATAGCCCCGAAAATATGACAATAATTATTTAGCAGTTTATATAATTATGTACTCACATAGAACATTCTGGGAGTACACCGAGGCCAAATTACCGCCCATGTCATTGCAGGCTTTCTCAGCATCGGTCCAGGTTTTGGCTTCGGGCTCTGAGCTGCCGAATGCTCCATAACACATATTGTTCATTCGGTTCCAGCCATCCTCACACCCACCCTCTTTGGATAACGGAAACATTTCAAAAAAGAAAGAAAATTAAGTTATGAATATTTAAGCTTACCATGTGCGGATGTTAAAATGAAATTTAATGAATATTTGATTTGATTTATTAAATTAAAAGTTTGAACGCTTTGCAACATCTATAATCACCCTTAAGAACTTGTTTAATGCGACAAAAAATGCAAATTCCAAATGAAAAAATGAGTCAAACTCAATTGGCCATACTTTGATTCATATTATTCCGTGGGCTAGAGGGGTTCACGGTGCACCCCCGCCACACCACCCCCAGCACCGACCGCCACCGATATTCTTTCGTTCCGTTGGCTGTCCTTAACACGAAATAAGATGTTAACTGTGAATATTTTGGTTTGCAATATCTCTCCTGACCCAGTGATTGTTTGATCTTCTTCCAACCCCGGTGCTACGAATTATCAACCAAGCTCAACATTATAGGGCACCCCAAACATTATGACAACCCCAAATATTCATCGTTAACATATCTTTATATGTTCAGGACATCCATTTATATGAAGAAAAAACATCGGTGCTGGTTGGTTATGGGGGAGGAGATATACAGTGGACCCACTAGCCCACGGACTACGAATGTGAAGGCTAACTGAACAGTTTGTTTAAAATTTGAATCTTTTAGAGTTATAAAGCTTGAATTAATAAGGTTTCCACTTGAAAAGTGTAAAATTATGAAAATAATAAAAACAAAACTTCAACATTTTTAAAGCAATGTCAAATGTGCAATTCTCGGTAAATTATGTGATAATGATATTACTGTGAATTTTGTATAACGTAGGACCAAACGGTGAGTTCAAGAATGACTCGGACCTACTTATCGTTTATGTGACGGTAATTAAATTAAGTTAAGTTGGTAAACCTGAATCAAACTGAAAAGGAATACCATTCGATGTTATTACCGAATAATCTAGAATAACCAATATGTTTTACTCACCTGCACTCGTATCTGTGGAAAAAGAAAGAAGATATAAAAGATTTGTTTTAAATGATATAGATAAGTTTTGTGGAGTGTCGTGGCCGAGCGGTCTAGCTTACCGGACTCAAGTTCTGGTGTTAGCAGCAGAATGTGGGTTCGAATCCCGGCCGTGACACTTGTGTCCTTGAGCAAGACACTTAACCATAATTGCTTCTCTCCACCCAGGGGTTAAATGGGTACCTGTGAGGGCAGAGATGGTTGATTAGCCCTATATGCGCTGTAATGGCAGCAATTGAGCTGTATACTCCCCAGGGAGCTGAGATGGTTTCAGGAATGATTTATGAGCCTTATGAGCAGGGGTAATAATATAATGCGCCTTGAGCACCACTCAGTTGGTGGATACGTGCGCTATATAAGTCCACACATTATTATTATTATTATTATTGTTTTGGTATTAAGATGTAATGTTTGGGGAGATAATGATTCATTTTATGGTAAATCGGGGCGGATACAAATTGTTAAAATGTAAGGTTCATCGGGCAGAAATGAGGCTCTGGGCTAAACTGTTCAATTGACTATAGGGTTGCATATATATCAAATAACAATATACCACAAAAATAACACAGTTATTAATATGATGACATTATGGCACTGCGATGATGAATAAAGAGCACATTTTATTTTACTTTTGTACAGTTAATACAAAAGTTGATAGATTTAGTGATTATAACTGTAGTTCTTGGTCAGAGCTTAATTACTAGTTTACCTTTTGGTCTCTTGCAGACTAACTGTGAGTAATAAAAGCAACCCGTATCCTCCCATTTGCCATACTCAGACGGCATCATCCGCACACAGTCCTCTGAACCCAGTTCGTTGTTTGGTTCTCCCACTTTCCAGTTCGTGTAGTCAAGTGCTTGCCCGTCGTTCCAAAGAAACTCGTGTTTGTCCACGGCTGGGAATGAAAACATTTGCAGTATTTTGTTTCCTCTCTATTTGAACATGATTATATGAAATGAAATGCGTACAAAAGTTGAAGTGCCGAAAATTTGGACAGTATCTACATGTTAAAAAATCATAACAGTTATCATGCCATTCAAACTAGACATTATGCACATAATGTCATAAAGTGAAGGGCGCCCTCGCTTGGAAGCAAACGAAGGTCACTCGGTAGCCCGAAGATCTGACGTCACGCCTCCCAAGCGCGTGAAAGACTCCAGATACCTGCCTCTTACTTTTGGTAGCAAGCGCACTAGCCCGAAGCGTGACGTCAGATCTTCCGGCCAACGTATCCAATGATATCCCTTGAATTGTACACCCTGAGCCTGTCTCTATCCTTGATAGGATAAAGACAGGACCAGTCTTGTCACTCACATGAACTAATATGAACCAATGGGTGACCTGTTTTGCCTCTAAGCGATGGCGCCCTTCAGTCATGGTGCTCCCTCTATTGATATCGTTAATGTTTATATGTGTTTTATCTACATTGTTTACATTTTGTACTTTCATAATTATATCGAAAACAAGGCAGACCAAGGGAAAGATGGCGGGATAAAATTGCTGAGGAACTGGGGACATCTGGATGGACGAGGCGAGCAAGAGATAGAGACGAATGGAAGCGGCGTGGAGAGGCCTTCGCCCAATAGTGGGACACAACAGGCTACCAGTGATGATGATGATGAATTTGGGATACAATGACATTAGTTATTAATTAGTATGTGCATACAAACTGGAGATGATGCAGTGCCAGCCATAAAAGAACTTTCGTTAACAATGCGTCAATGTTAGTTTATAAACACCTTTTTTATCAACGTGATTTTAAACAAAGTTTTATCCCTATAAACTTACTTGTGTGTATAAGATTTTAACATGTCAAAGTATCAATGTGCCAAAGAAAAAATAAACACCACAACGTGTTTTAGCTAAGAAAAATAAACGACAACAAGTATTCAGAAAGGCGTTTTGACATGTATGAATGCTTTTGAGCTGCCTTTATTTGACAGAGGGCGCTATTTTTTAAATAAAGCAAATAATGGCATGTGTCACATCATCTATACCTTTGATCTTTATTGTCTTGGATAATAATTGATGAGAAGAACCTACCAGTTGTATTGCGTGTAAGACCCAACCACACACCATAGTAACCATAAACGTCTACTACACGCTTGCGAACGAACTCGTTCTCTACCATACTGTGGATGTTCAAGATGTGTGATTTGTCGTAGTTAGTCTCACAGAAATAGGATGCTTCATACCACGACACGTAATTCAAATCAGTATCGAACATGTAACAGTTTTCGCCGAACGGTACCCACTTCGGTGGACAGTAACCGGGAACTATTGGCGGCATGGTCGGCGGTACGACTGCCGTAGAGAAAACAGAATGAAATGAACGGCAATGAAACTCAGTGAGGAATTATTCATGTTACTTCAAAACGATGGCTTGAAACATAGGGGATCGATTTAGGAAGATATTGACTACCATGCCCTGCTCTGAAATTGATTTATAACAACTGATTTTAAGCTGCTTTGAAATTGTCACTCTAAATCACCGTGATACACATTGTGTAGGGGTGCTACAGCACTGATTAGTAGTAGTATACAGGCAGCCGTTTATTACTTATAGTGAAAGGCATATTGTAAAATGTACCGCGATGATATTTAAAAAAGGAAACTGTGTTTTAATAACATAGCCTACTCGGTGTTTGTGACGTCATCGGATTAGTGCGCATGACTAATGTTAAAAACACTAATTTCATTAACAAGCTGTCTTTCCCGCATATCTTGGGGTCGGTAATATTTTATGATTACACTCATTGATAATTCTTTAATTAGAAGGAAAGTAATTACTGTGTCTTACTTTCAGTTGTATGACAGATGAATGGTCGCGTGTCTATACACAGAGTATCGTCCCATTCTGCCTTATTGGTTTGCATTACACATCCCTCTCCATCAAGTTCACTGGGTTCTGAATCAGCCCAGCTGGTATATGACAACGGCCATCGATCTATCCAGCCATATCTTCCGGTATTCTGTTATTACAAGCAATATAAAAAAAGAATATTTTCTAAAATGTAAAACCCCCACAATAATAATAATAATAATTATTATTAATTTATATTGCGCAGATTCCATAAAAAATGTTCAAATGCGCATTACAATAAGCAAAGTAAAACTTAATAGGTAAAACTAATTAGACACCAACCACTAAAAAACAAAACAAACAATTACATTAAAAACCAAGTACCACCTTCATAAAAATTCAATCACAACACAAAATAACCCAAAAGGGAGTCTTAAAATGCAGTCTTAAAAAGAAATGTTTTAAGTTTACTCTTAAAAATGGCAAGTGACTGAGCTGTCTGAATTTCAAGTGGCAATTGGTTCCACAAGTGGGGTGCCGCTGAAGAAAATTGTACACCCTAGGCTACTTGCAAAGGAAATAAATTATGCTCTTGTAGACAATTGGTTAATTAAAGGGCAGTATCGTCACAATCTGAGAAGACTTTCGACAGGACATGGAATCGGTGTCCTAGTTTTAGATGAACTCAGTGACTGTAAATAATATCCCACGAGAGCATGATGGCCTAGATAACAGAGTGAGATATGATCATATTACCGTAGCTGATGCATAATAATGCGACAATGGCTACATAATAATGATATTTAGCCACAGTAATATGATCTTAACGCGCCCTGTTCCAGTGCGCTGGAACAGGGGTATTATTTTCAGTCACCCGAGTTCATCTAAAATTAGGACATCGATTCCATGTATTTTCGAAAGTATGATGTGATTGTGACGATATTGTCCCTATAAATGTTTGGAAATGCATCCACACTTTAATACGAATCCAGAGAGATGTACAGAAACAACAATGTGAAAGTTTGTCATTGTGTCATTACAAGAAAGTAAAGAGAATGAGAATACGTTTTTCCTGCATTCATTCTAATGTGTGGAAAAAGGATCATCGCGGTGTAATATCAAACAAAAAATACTCAGGAACAACTCTGCGTGTGAACATTGTCGAAAATATTGTGTTAATGTCATTACCAAATGTGTTACAATTTTCTTTAAAAAAAACTTGATCTTCTTAAAGTGTGAATTCATATATTAATAAATTTCCAACAAAACAGGAAAATACACACTGATTTCTATTTTTAAAACAAAACAACCAGACGGGACGAAAACAACTTTGACGGATAGACCTACTCCTAGCCTACACATCGAACGCGACAAATCGGATAATGAAACATAGACCTATCAGAAAACTCCTAAATATAATCCACAGAAAACATTTAGCTTATAAAGTCACAGATATCTGTTTGATATATTATTTAATATATTGTGCAAAGTTGAACTATTTTACTATGTGCGGTGTGAATGTTTGTCTTGTGTGGAAGTCAAATCACGACCCACTGCAAACAAGCTATGAAGCTATATGCAGTTTTAAGACATTAAATAACCAAACTTGTGTGACTTGTTGGAACATTTATCCCGCATGATTAAAATATTGGACATAGAAATACTATGAATATATTCAGTTCACGAGAAATACAGAGATGTATAACAACCTCATTAGCTGTCAACCCGATCCAGGCAGAATCTATGTTGTTTTTGTACAGCATATTAGCCACGATGAACGCCTCGGCGAATCCATCTCTGACAGAAGCCAGCGTTGCTGTGTCCTTCTCACAGGCAGCTTTGGCGTCCAGAAAGCTTTTTCTTGTCGTATCCAGTTTAAAGCAGTCAGTGCCGTATGTCATATATCCGTCAACTGGACATAAGCCGCCAATAGGTGGTACCTGAGTGGGCAATGCGGGATCTGTAGCATATACAGAATAATCAAGAAATACAGAGTGTGGATTTAGAGAGCCATGTGGCCGATTGGTACCTTTATAATACATCAGACTTCTGATGGTTTCCGGTATATAAACCGAGTCATCACAATTTGGGTGCGAATCCTGGTCAGCAAGACACTTTACCGCAATTGCTTCTCCCCACCCAGGACTACAAATGCATATCTGTGAAACTGAAGATGTTTGGGGTTTTTAACATTAACACTTGTTATAACACTGTCGAGCATCATGAAGGATGTGATGGTAAGACTCTATGTATACTATTATATAATTTATATCAATGTAGCCTATTGTTTAATATATTTTATTGTATTAACTATTTATTTCAAATTCATACTGTTATCAGTGCCTTATTTAACAACGCTTAAATTCATGATTCAGGGCCGAACTTGTTCTTGGGAAGGTATAACATTGGTATTTGGTAAAATACGTTCATTTGAAGCCTCTTGTTTTCAAGAAATATGTCACCAAAGTAACCTGTGAACGTTTCATCACAATCACGTTTTTGAGAAAAAAATTACAAAAACTGTATATGCCGGTCGGTAACGTTTTGTAAATTCGACACATTAATTCCTGTTTTCTCTAAGATGAAAGCACTTTAGACGAAAGGATTTCTCAGTATGATTGCTACTTATACCAATTTTACTGTAAGTATGTTTTAAAGACAATGATTCGTTAATTTGTTAATCTGGGAATGTCCAATGTTGAACCTTCTTTTTAAAAGATGTTTGTAAGTGTAGTTCGTGTTAGCGGCGATGCGCATGTGTACGTACATGGCTTCGTATAAACCTTCAATCCATAACCTGGTTGTCGGGTCTAGCTGCTTCGTACAAATCGAAGAAAGCATAACACTTTTATAGTTTATCTTACCAAGAGGTTGGTAGCAGAGATAACCGTGTGTCTCCGTGCAGTCGACATCATCCCATCTGCCTGGGTACAGCCTATCATTCACCATAACTACGCATGCGTTATCCACCTGAGGAAAACAATCGAGACAGAAATATTCTGATATCAAAATTAAGGAGGAGGTCATAATTTGAATCATCACAATACAAAAACTTTAACAGGAAAATAATACTAACACACAAAACAGGCATTGACGGACAGACTTACATAAGGGTAATTAGGTTGACCATTCGCCCAGTGTTGAAAGTCCACGTTAGTGTTATCAGTCCAGTGGTAGTCATAATAATAACCCACTTTGTTGCTGAGGCCAGTCCATAGGTTACCAGTGACAAACTTCATCGTGGATGTCAACAGAGCTGCAAACAGAACAATTATTATTAAAACAGTTTTGAGTGAGATCAAACTATAGAGAAATATGCATGGACTATTTTCATTGCCGACGACATTTACAAAAAGAAGCAGCTGCAAACTTTGTGACGTACTGGTTCTTTTCCATTGGTTGCGAAATTCTAGAACATGATAGTGAAAACAACGGAAAAGATGGTGAAAACAATGGAAAAGATGGTGAAAACAACGGAAAAGATGGTGAAAACAACGGAAAAGATGGTGAAAACAAAGGAAAAGAACCGTTTAGTTTGCAGCCATCCAGTATGGAGTGTCGTGGCCGAGCGGTCTAGCGCACCGAACTCAAGTTCTGGTGTTGCCAGCAGCAGGGTGTGGGTTCGAGCCCCGGTCGTGACACTTGTGTCCTTGAGCAAGGTACTTAACCATAATTGCTTCGTCCTTCGGATGGGACGTAAAGCCGTAGGTCCCGTGTGTTGTATAATGCACGTAAAGTGGATTGTCGTGCGGTCTAGCGCACTGAACTCAAGTTCTGGTGTTGCCAGCAGCAGAGTGTGGGTTCGAGCCCCGGCCGTGACACCTGTGTCCTTGAACAAGACACTTAACCATAATTGCTTCTCTCCACCCAGGGGTTAAATGGGTACCTGTGAAGGCAGAGATGGTTTGCTCTATATGCGCTAGAAATGGCAGCAATTGAGCTGTATACTCCCCAGGGAGCTGAGATGGTTTCAGGAATGATTTATGAGCCTTATGAGCCTTATGAGCAGGGATAATAATATAATGCGCCTTGAGCGCCACTTAGTTGGTGGATACGTGCGCTATATAAATCTATACATTATTATTATTATCCAGCATATAAAAGGTTGCCCATTGACGATTGACATATCAAACTGCAACTGATTAAACAAATAAAATAAAGGATTAATTAAGATAACCAATTTTATTAAGGAGTGAAATTTCTAATTTTTTTATGTCAATTATGTTTTTGTTTGAAAGGTTGCATTTAAAAATTGCATTTAAAAGCGTTGTCTTATCGAAATTGCTGAAAGGAAAGCAATGTGTACTGTATAAAGGTCACACAAAGTGTTTGGTTAAATAGTTAAAACTCTTTCCTTAATTCTATGTAAGGATGATCTATTTTCACTATTTTATCTTGAACAAACTGAACGTAATGACCAGAAACTTTTATAGGTTGGCTATTTAATGAGTGTCTTAATTTTAAGAAAGTAATATTTGTAGTTTTGCATGATGAAAAGGATAAGTAAAGACTGTTTGCGGTGACACCATGTGAAAATTTTCAATTGAGTAGTAATTAGTTCTGAAAAGAACTGGAGGTTACAACCTCCAGTTCTTTTCAGAACTAATTACTACTCAATTCAGAACTTATTACTACTCAAATGAGAATATTCACATGTTGTCACCGCAAACAGTCTTTACTTAAGACTACCTACACATCATAGTTTTGCCAACATAACAACATACAGTACACAGTTCTAGAAATACTTACACTGTACTGCTTGACCGTGTATGGCGGCCAGGTCTCCACCCTTGTTCTTCTGGCATTCAACCCGTGCACCATCCCAAGTCTTAAAGTCCGTGGTTTCACCATACATCTTGTAGCAACCTGTTCCGGTTTTGAGCCATTCCTTTGGACAATTTCCTTCACTGGGTGGCGGGGAGGGTTTGATTATGGGGTCCGTGTTGCTTGAGATTTTCTTACAAACGTAACGTTGTGTTATACCACAGTTACCATCTTCCCAAGAGCCACCTACAATAAAGCAAGCCAAATCAAACTGGAAATAAATATTCATAATTCATTTTTGGGGGTATTTTGCAGCTACTTATAGATACAAGGCATGAATGACATTTCACGTAGAATTGTTACTGAACTTTCCCAAAGAGGAAGTACTTCAGGTCAAATAAGGTCTCCGGTTTCAGGTCATAGGTCAGCTTTAAAATCGGTACGGTGACGCGTTTTATTTTTATTTATTTATTTATTTATTTAGTTATTTATATATTTAGTTATTCTTTTATACACGGTTATTGGAACCAGACCAAATTTCCCATACACAAAGTATGGTGGCTGAGAGAGGCCTCACAAATCGGACACCCCTATGTGAAAAAGTCGTTTAAAACACAGAACAGCAGAATTCTAATCGATCCAGCAATTTTGGCTGCATTTGGATCTCGGTTCATAAAAAAAACGACCAGAAACCGAACATTATTCTTTTGGCCTTAAATAATGTCGATGAATATGGAGAATAACAACAAGTAAAATTTGACTGTACCTATATTACTTGAAAGAGCGAGGGTGTCCTAATGTATTACGACCCATATTTTGTTAAATTGTTAAATTATTCCATAAACATAAGAACTCCGGGAACTAATTACCAGTCATTCCAGCACAATTCTCCATTCCGAGATGGTCATTCGGTTCACCACTGGCCCAATTGGTATAATCACTCGCTGTCGTATCACTCCACCTGTAGACAAACAACAATCATTGGTTGGTATGTGGTCTTCGTCATCACATCATTCATGGATGAACAATGTATTTAATACAATTACACAGTAACAAGGGGAAGGGAAGAAGGCATGTGTGTATAGGGGAAACAAACTGTAAGGGAAGGAAACGAGAACATTGGGACAACAATATCATATTATATCATATACACCTGATGACAATTATCTAATACAGAGTTCTTCACATTAACTGCCATGATGCCATTTAATATGTGTAGACTGTTTAAGTTCCAAATTAAATTTTTACATAAAACTTACTTGGTGTAAAGTTGATGATGGCATCAAACATCCCTTGAAATATTTCTGTCTTAGTTACTATCGTATTAGTAAAACCAGTGAAACAATCACCACAACGAATTTCTGTCACCAGAAGACAAATATTCGACATTGCAATGAATATGAACGATCTGAATGCATGTTCAATATGTTCTCGCTAACGACACAGTGAAATTGCGCACGTTGGTTTATATAATAAACATTTCTTGATTCTTATGAATGCATTAACAAAAGCTTATATACTGGCTTTCAGTGACATGAGGTTTGTTTTGTGAACGATCATGAAAACTTAAATTAATGGTGAAAGTCTGCAAATTTTTTCTCGTATGATGCGAGAATAATTATACATTGTTTGGGTTATATTACAGAACGTAAACCAAGCCAAGATATAGATCATTGAACTGTGTTCATTCATTCATTCATTTCTTTTATTTTTAATTTTTTCCAACACACAGAAAATAGATGATATACATTATAATAATTATAGAATAATAATAATAACGTATGGATAAAGAGCATTATAGAATATGTGTGTGGATGGAGGTCTCCAAAAAACACCATTGTAAGACATTTTAATGAAACATGGTAATAATATTTACAAAGAAAACGAGAAATATTAGCTACAATATTGGGATGCTTAGCTATGGGAGTTAATTATTACTGTCAATCTCACAAGAAATAACCTACCTATAGTCTTCAGCGCTATTGCCACCATCAAGTTTTTTGTATCCAATCCAGTAGATGTAGTAGGGGTAAGTGGTCTGAAAAAAAAAATATTACCAAAACTCAAAACAAAATTTCGAACGATAATTCAAACAACTGTTATAATGGAATTAATCGTCTGGCTAGACAAACATAATCTGGTCACTTGTGTGCAGTGATTATTATTTATATTGCAGTTTCCTCAGAGACTGATCAAGGGTGGCGACACGAATGAGGGGGCGGGTTGACATCAACAATTGGGGTACAAGAAGAGCGAAAGTAGCCAGAATGTGCTTCCACATTCTGCAGACATTCCACAATCTGGAACTTCACAACATTGGGTGTCCCTTTCAGCATCTTCAATGGAACTCTACCTGTCTGTTGATGCTCCATCTAATCAGTCCTTCATATCTAATGTTCATCATCATCATCTGGATTAATCTGATACCTGGTCACAATAGTCCTCTTCGGAAATACCACAGGGTGCACGCGAAAGCGGACTTGCGTAATGTTTGCTGGTCTAGCTAACGACAACATATTGTTCTTATATCCCCATATATTGTCTATCAATGTTACAACCACACTGAATAACAATTGTCTTCCATTTTTTGTATTCAGTTTAATAACCCAACTGCGTAGATGGTTCGATAAAAAAAATATATACGCACAGGGAAGTGTGAATGGTGATCACCAGCTAGACCGAGATGCAACGCGCGCGTATATTTGCAAAGTAGTCCAGAGACCTTTATCATGCTGTGGCCATCTTTGTTAGGTTCCCTGTATACGCAATTCAGATTATAGGGCTGACTCTCAATGCATGAAGAGGGACCAGACTGTTCTCCCTTCCAGCCTCGGTTTGGTGTATTTCACATGTATTTGCATTGAAGAAACACAAGATGGCTGCGCTGTGAAGTCTATTAATGAATTTCAGCTTGGGCACCCCTCATGTTTCTTGTTCTCTTGGACAGTGTTTAGATTATTTAAAGACATTTATCATGTCTAAGACATTCTAAACAAAATTGTAGGGGGAAGATGGGGTTGTCCCAAATAATTTTTTTCTAGGAATGCACTTCCAATTAATTTAATACCTACCAATCCTATTATCAGGTTTTGCTCTTTGTCGTTGTGTATTGATGCCAGGTAGCCGCCTTTCCTATTACAAAAAGCCTCTGCATCATACCAAGTAAGCTGTGTGTCATCATCGACATAGTAGCAGTACGGATCAACGAATACCCAATCAGGATCCGTTGGACAATGCGGTGCTGAAAGTACCACATTTTAAAAGATGATCTAATACAATAAGATAATAGCTTTGCAGAGTGGATGATCTAATACAATAAGATAATAGCTTTGTAGAGTGGATGATCTAATACAATAAGATAATAGCTTTGTAGAGTGGATGATCTAATACAATAAGATAATAGCTTTGTAGAGTGGATGATCTAATACAATAAGATAATAGCTTTGTAGAGTGGATGATCTAATACAATAAGATAATAGCTTTGTAGAGTGGATGATCTAATACAATAAGATAATAGCTTTGCAGAGTGGATGATCTAATACAATAAGATAATAGCTTTGTAGAGTGGATGATCTAATACAATAAGATAATAGCTTTGTAGAGTGGATGATCTAATGCAATAACATAATAGCGTTGCAGAGTGGATGATCTAATGCAATAACATAAATAGTAAGCACGAGTAAGCAGGAGGTCGTGGGTTCGAATCCCGCCCGAGTCGCCTGTGTAGTTTTTTCACAGACACTTGGAAAGCACTGAGCATACAGTGCTATACACACGTCGGTGTAGGGCAAAATTAAATCAATTGTTTATCTCCCGACGCAAGAATTTCAGCAATCTATAAATAAAATAATAGCTTAGCAGAGTGGATGATCTAGATAATAGCTTTGCAGAGTGGATGATCTAATACAATAAGATAATAGCTTTGCAGAGTGGATGATCTAATACAATAAGATAATAGCTTTGCGGAGTGGATGATCTAATACAATAAGATAATAGCTTTGCGGAGTGGATGATCTAATACAATAAGATAATAGCTTTGTAGAGTGGACGATCTAATACAATAAGATAATAGCTTTGCAGAGTGGATGTTTAAATAATATTAATGATAATAATAATGTGCATTTATAAAAGCACACACATCCACCCAAAAATAGGAGCGTTCATGGCGCGAACAGGACAGAAAAACATTTTAAATGAAAGAAATAAAACACAAACAAGTATGATTTAAATGCTATGTAGGTTTTGAGGGTATTCTTATATAATTAACCTGAAATAATAAACATAGCGATCAGTACAGTTTTGAATATAAGAAAGAATATTGTTATCTTACGTTTCGTGAAGGGTGTTTCCGTAGTGATCAGTGATACTGTGGAGAAGAATAAAACACCATGACCACTGAAATGTGTTAATTTAATTATTGATTGCATAATCAGTCATTTAAGGGAAGGTTCATCACTGGTAATTACCAGATGGTAACATTTACAAATTCTAATATAAACTAGAAATTCAGAGTTTGTGAACAAACTCAAGGTGTTCGGAAGTGACGGTAATTGATGTCCTCATCAATTGGGATCATTGTTAAAATGTGACTTAAGATTGTTTTCAAAAGTAAGTTGCCTTACTCATTTCAAAGAAATAGCTTTTCGGTATTGGCTTATTCAACAGCCCTTTCCATTCGTACAAAAATGACACTGCAGTATTAAGTTAATACGATCTATGGTTTTAGAAATATTGTAGCGCAACCACACATCTATAAAATATATTTTATCCTGCAAGAGCTTTAGCCTGTGACACCGCAAACGTCCCCGTGAAGACCGCCAGCTGTTTTCCAGTAGATAACGATCTCAGTCTCTGCGGTTTGTAAACAATGGGCCCCAGAACCACGAGTGTCTGGTGTGTGTTAAGTCAATGGGATTTTGGCCCAGAAAAGGAATTTTGAAGGAAAAAAAAAATCAAAACTTTGACCTTCCGGTACGACCGGAAGCAAATGTCAGACGATTTTGACGTTAACTTTTCAAATGTTGCCTAAGCCTTGATCTATCAGATCCCAGATCTGCTTTAGTATATTTTGATATACAGTCGATAGCAAATGGTCATTTTAAAAACTTAAATGGCTTGTAATTTGATACCTGATGACGTTACGTAACAACTTCTAGATTCATCTACATGATAAGGTCTTTATATGTGTGAAGTTTCAAGGTTGTGTGAAATTGTTAACTTGCACTTTCGATGTAGAGAAGAGTTAAGGAGAAGAAGAAGAAGGAGAAGTAAAAAAAAACAAAAAAAACGGAACAATAACAATAGTTGTTCGGCTGAAAAGCCGAACACCTAAAAAGCTCAATTGGTGTACAGCTGGTACACGTTGCAACCATTCTAAGATATTATTTAGTCTGAGATTGTTTCATCTTAGATAAATCAGGAATTGTAATCTGAATTTACAACAAATTTTTGTTCTCTTTTTTTAAGCAACCAAATGTTGTACAATGATGGACTAAATAATTCACATTTGACGACCATCATTTGTCTTTGTAGATGTTCTAGTAAAATGAAGTGTTAAGCAATATCTTCATATTTAAAGAATAATGTCCCTTAGTTCACATTTGTGATTAAAATGATGTGGTACCGTACTCATTGGAAACTGTTATAATTATCAGAAATAAGCATACATTACCCGTTTTTATCAATTATGTAATTTCCACTCAAAATCTTATTCTAGGCTATTTGTTGTATAAACATCTACAAGCGAGCTAAAATAAACTGTTAAAATGCATGCATTTTTGAGGAATCACAATGTACAGTCAGACTGGCTACAGTGACCATACAGTACAAAACTGGTGCCTTATTGTCCATACTTGTTGGCAAAATTGTTGAAAATGGAGAATTAATTAAGGAGAGTACGGTAGGTATAGACGTGAGTGAAATTATATGGTGATGCAAATATGATAATGATGATGATGATGATGATGATGATGATGATGATGATGATGATGATGATGATGATGATGATGATGATGATGATGATGATGATGATGATGATGATGATGATGATGATGATGATGATGATGATGATGATGATGATGATGATGATGATGATGATGATGATGATGATGATGATGATGATGATGATGATGATGATGATGATGATGATGATGATGATGATGATGATGATGATGATGATGATGATGATGATGATGATGATGATGATGATGATGATGATGATGATGCATGATGATGATGATGATGATGATGATGATGATGATGATGATGATGATGATGATGATGATGATGATGATGATTTTCAATGGGCTATCCATTAGCTACCTGAGACACCGGGGTAAACCGGTGACGTGCACTGATGTTTGTAGTACACGGGACCTACGGCTTAATATCCCATCCAAAGGACGATTCAATATAGGGCCTATGATAAGTGTCTTGCTCAAGGACAAAAGAGCCACGACCGGCCAGACCCATTGGCGGATCCAGGGGGGGGGGGCATGGGCGGATCCAGAAGATTTTTAGGGGGGGCTGAGAATCAAAAACAATTATTTTTCAGTACTACAAAAATTACAATGAAATAATCAAAGGGAGAGAAAAACAAAGCACACTGTGGGAATGGGAGTGCGTTCTCCCCTCCGATCCCCTCCCCCCCTCTCTCTCTCTTTTTCTCTCCCTTTTTTTAAACGATTTTAGAGGTGGGGCTACAGCCCCCTTAGCCCCCCCCCCCGGATCCGCCAATGGGGAGGGGAGGGGAGAACGCACTCCCATTCCCACAGTGTGCTTTGTTATTAATTCCCTTTGATTATTTCATTGTCATTTTTGTAGTACTGAAATATAATTGTTTTTGATTCTCAGCCCCCCCCTAAAAATGTTCTGGATCCGCCCATGAGACCAGGATTCAAACCGACATTCTAACGCCACCAGAACTTGAGTTCGATGCACTAGACCACTGGTCCAGAACACTACACATATTAACGCAGAGGGTGTCGTTGTTACCCAAGGGTTTCTCCCTCCCCATTAACCGTGTTAAGCCCCAGTCACACATTCAAGATTTTTGCCCCGAGTTGGAAAATCGGGGATATCCGTGGTGAGACCCTACTGGCAACGTGGTCATTTTTGAGTAATCTTAAGTGTTCTTGGAACATCTTGATAGCCTCCCGATAGTTTTGGACATGTTCAAGACCATCGTGAGTCACCCACGATTTTTTGAATTCTTGAGGCATTCTTACACGAGTCGTGAGGGGATCGTGAATAGCCGTACGGGCACCGTAGACAAGGTCGGGATACTCGGGGATATTCTTGGGGTAATCGTGCCACCTGGCAGAAGTTCAACTTGTAGTTGTTGAAAAGTTGATGTACACTCGTCGAGGTGCAGAAGCGGAATGTAATCTTGGCTGACCGGTAAGCCTTCTTATTGCAGTCTTGCGGACGTCGGGGTAAACCGTAATGCTGTTGTGAGAAGTCGTGCTGTACTCGTGGGGCATTCGTTGTAATTCGTTGGGCATTCGGGATAAATCGGCTTGGATAACGTAGTGCATTCTTAGCATTGACTTACAATACAACAGTCATGAGTACTCGTGAGGGGATCGCAAGTGAAGCCGATTCATGCTGATTTTTGCTAATAATCGGGAGCAACTGTGGCAGTATAGAATCGGCGCTATTCGTGGGAATTCGGGGCAAAAATCGTGAATGTGTGACTGGAGCTTTAACATAATTTACAGTTAGTAGTTTGACCAACCTCTCAAACGTATGCATGATTATGGTTCGTGCAAACTTTAATAGTCAAGGTGCACACGGCAATCAGCTGGTCTCTTTCCAGCATGTATACTCTTGTCAATGAAGCTACGTAGACCTAGACTAAACGCTTACTTACGTTTAGGCATCTCACACACGTAATGGCTGCTGACCGTGCAGCCAATGTCAAACCACTTGCCCTGCGAGTCAGGCCATATCTCTGCACAGTTTGCGTCGTCATCATTGGGTTCGTTTTCGGCCCAGTTGACATAAGCAACAGGGGAACCATCGACCCACTGCCATCCTCCTGCAAAATATGTCGTAATATATTAATACAAACTTACCATGGAGATGTATTATTTGTTTTGTTTGTTATATATTCATTGCTGGTAATTCAATTTAAAGACAG
The DNA here is from genome assembly GCA_029582265.1 of Zoroaster sp. YZ-2022. Classification (NCBI taxonomy): domain Eukaryota; kingdom Metazoa; phylum Echinodermata; class Asteroidea; order Forcipulatida; family Zoroasteridae; genus Zoroaster; species Zoroaster sp. YZ-2022. The sequence goes on along the minus strand of CM055827.1, from coordinate 15,821,543 downwards.
GATGCTGTGCACTGAGATAATAAATGTCTAGCTCACCATTTTTATTTCGATGAATCCCAATAAGTAACCAGGATACGCCGAAAGACTTCTGGGCCAGTGACTGCACGAAATGGTTTTCATCCTTGCTCCCAATCGTCGCTATGTCACCACCATAGTTGTTTTGACAGTCGTAGCGTGCTTCTGGGTAGGAGCCGGTCGAGAAGAATCCAGATCCCATGATGTAGCAACTGGATCCAAAAGATGCCCATCCATCTGGACAGTATCCTTCTACCGTTGGGGGCGGTGTTGGTGGTGTTGCTGTGGTAATGGAATGAGAACATATCAATACAAATCTGGAAGATAAACAAGCTTCTCCCAAAAGGATGATGCACTGATTTACCAACAACCGTTTTCACCCAAAGCTATTCTCGTTTGCAGCATTTGTTCATTTACTTTTAAATCAAACTGTTAAATCAAATTGTTTTGTTGAAGATGAGCAGAGATAGCTTTGTGTGACAATGACATGATTTGAACAATTGTATATTTTTTATGGCAATTTCTCAACGTTTGAAATTAAAAACGGTCTCAAATTAAATTTGGACATAGCCTAAGCAAATAGAAAGGACAAGTACAACAATATAAAAGCAATTTTACAGCATCCTGAACATTATTTTTATTGATTGAACATCGCTACGTAGCCACACCTGTGTTGCAATACAGAAACTTGTATACTGCCTAGGAGAGTTAAATAACAAAATAATTATACGTGGATGATAACGAATTCATCCATAACGTGTACATTTCATATTCTGTTTCTGCCTTTGAATATTCAACACTTTATATCTGATTCCAGATCCGCAGTAGTCCCAGTAGTTGATTTAACCTTGTATGTTTGTTAGATTATTCACACCATATATAACTGTCCAACTTGCATATTGTCCCAATCAATATTTTCGTAGAGACGATTAGAGAAAATTATCGAAACGTCGAGTTGTCAAACCACTGGTTCTTCTCAGAACCAAAACACTGTTGTACAACTCATTAGAGATAATACACGGTACTACCACAAATTTCCGTACTCTGTTCTTCTACCATCCAAAAGCTTCAAATCCTACTTATGTTCGTAACACATATCATGATCATCTCACCTGTGGTGTATTTACAGGCAGTGTAAAACTTCCTTCCACAGCCGACATTAGACCATTCGCCTGCCTCGTAGAAAAACTCATCTTCTTTCATGACGGCACACGACAAGCCCTTCGGGTCCAGCCATCCCCAGTTGGAATAGTAGAATGGCCATCCATCGATCCAGCTAAATATTTTTGTGTCCTGCATGCAAATAAAAACACATCAAATCAAATTAGTTGCTTTTGTCTAAAACCATTTACAATAATTATGATACTTTTACAATGTTGCATTTCGCATAAAGAGCTTCATAAAGAGATTCTCCCCAAGAAGGTCATAGCACACTGACCGAAACGTTCAGTTAACCACAGTTTCTTAACCTCAGAATCACACAACTCAAGACACACAATACCTACTCCTCTATTTACATAATATCTCAATGTCCAATGTGTCTGAATTTGGTTGACAATTTGATATTTACAGAGTTGATAGAGGACAGCCCAGTTGGTAGTGCTCCGATATTATAAGTGGGAGGTCGCTTGTCAATTCCAGATAATTAATGCACGCAATCGGTTTGCCATTGGGGATTAGTTCACGGTAAAGGCCTATGGCCTAGACATATTTTTGGTGACAATAACTTTGTCACATTTGGAATAATATGTCCAAGCATATCAGTCCCATATAATTCTGATCTGATACTAACCGGGTCATCGTATAAGCCAATCCACACGTTCTCATCTGCCTTGAGTACCATGGACTGTAACTTGGCCTGCTCGTAGCCGTTACGGATGGAAGCAACAGTCGCCCCGTCGTTCTGACATAATGTCTTGGCGTCATCAAATGTTATCTTGGTCGTAAGATCCACCTTAAAACAGGCGTCGCCGTATTTATCGTACGATGGCTTTCCATCACATGGTGTTGTACTGGGTCCATCCGGATAAGAATCATCTGGAAAGTATTCATATTAACAAGAAACAACATTAATAAGAGATTGAAGATGCAAGGACTGTCAAGACACGTTTGGAAGAAGGTAATTGCGAGTCTCATTTGAATAATTTTTTGAACACTGACTCAAGTTAGTAACAAATGCATATTTATCGTTATATTTTCCCATACTTACGTAACCTTCAGCTCCAGTCTGGTATCTCTGAGCAACAGTGGTATTGCCGTGATTTTCAGAGTGGTATATATATGCAAATGACCAAATAACCAAAAACCATACAGGGTGTATGTACATTCCTAATGTTCCTAATGTGACAAAATCGCAGCAGACATCCAATTGTTGAGCCTTTGGCTACAGTTCAATTTAACAGAGCTGTTAAGTATACAAAGTTGCTTCAGCAGGTTTGGCTGGTTACAAGTGAATTTTTTCATACAAATGTATAGACCTTGGATAGTTGTCTGTTTCATAATGCTGAGCAAAATGTTATGTGTAGCAGCTCTATAGCGGCCAATATTTCTCCTTTTGATGATGTCCCCCCTTTTTGCCGTTCTGGACCCGCCCCTGGTTACTTAAAGAGAGTGTACACCTTAAACATAATTTTGTCTATAAAATGCATCCATACATAGTGAGATTTGCGGTGGCACCATGTACTGAAAGAATTCTCATTTGAGTAGTGAGGGATCTGAGAAGAACCTTTGCATCTGTATTTTGTAATAATCCAGAAAAAAATGTATGGAAACCAACCTATGTTTGTTTGTTTAAGCTCATTTCATTGTGTCACCAAAAAGAAAATAATGTTGAAAGCACAGATCCATTTAAAAGTTGTTAGGCCTATATATTCACGGTTTCTTAAAAGTTATTTCTTGGAAAAATTACTACCATCACCAACTTCACATCAAATATTAGTTTTGAGATGGTTAGTCCGTTATTTTTTTAATCGGGTAATTACCAAAGATGGAGACAAATATTGATTTCACCTGGTTTCATGACACATAGATAGCTGTATTCGGCTGAGCAATCGTCATCATTCCATTTCCCTGGTTCTTCGTTCTCGTTCATCATCTTCACACAGTCTGTTCGGTTCCCGGTCTGAATCATGAAAAGAAACAATGTTTGACCGATTGTAAGACCAAATAATTATACCAATCCAGATTCGGCAATATTCCCCGCCCACATGAAAACAGAACTCTGACATGTCTACAACTTCACAAATAGTTTGGCTCAAGACTAAGCCGTACGTGCAGTCAAGTTCAATATAACAAACAAGTATATTCCAGCCCTCAAACCTCGAGTCCAAGTCCGAGTCCAAATTCCCAGTGTCGAGTACGAGTCCGAGTTACCAAAAAAGTGACTCAAGTCGGATTCGAGTCCGAGTCACCAAAAAAGTGACTCAAGTCAGATTCGAGTCCGAGTCCGAGTCATGATAACAATATGCATTATTAACGCTGCCAGACTGGAGATGCTTTTTTTTTTAAATAAAATAAAATAAAACAATTTCCAAAATGGCTTTCTGTAAACTCAATGTGGATACATAAATGTCAAATGAACAAGTACTGCAAGAGTAGTGTTTTAACATGGAGAGAGTTTTACGATTTCATGGATATCAACAACAGTCAAGTATAATAGTGTTGTAACCTAGTGGTCAATCATTTTTTACTGTTTGATTGATAAGCCAGATAGGTAGGCCTATAGTGAAACGCCTGTTCAATAAATTGCAATGAACCTTTGGAAACATGTTTCCTTTGTTATCCTTTGTAAGTTTTCTTTGATAGAGATATGATGCAGGATTTGAGGCTTTACATAGTGGAGATAGATGTTATTAATGAGTTCTTTCGGGTATACCATGTAATGGTATATTTTTGGAAAAAGTGATGGTTCTGAGAAGAGCCGGTTGGTTTGTTCTCAACGTTTCGACTAGTCTGCTCTAGTGATCGTCAGGAAATATTTTATTTATAATTTCTTTCAGCAGATCACAGCCAATAATGTCCAATGAATAAACGCAGTTGGTCACTTATATTCTTTCATACGCCATTATATTGTTCCCGCACAAATCAATCTACCTACATTGGAGAAATCAGGTTGGTTGAAACCCCAATTGAAATAGTCAGTTGAGCTGCTGTCCACCCATAAGAAGTTACCACTGCTTCCAAGAGCGGACATTCCTATCCACACGTCATAGTCAACATCGATCAGATCAGCGGTCAAATACGCTGTGAAATGTGAACAGATGTTTAAAGGTGAAATGTGGGTGTGGCAAGTTTATGTTACTGGCAATGAGGTAAACCCATGTATCATGGGGAAGGTTTCACGATGTTTTTAATGGGTATCTTCAAAATGTGTAATGCAAATACAGATAAAATTAAGAAAAACAGTTAACAGGAAAACATATTTCAAGGATGTTTGATACCGCCTTCAACTTCACGCAAATTAAGTTTTAAATAAGCTCCAAAAAGTCTCCGGTTTCTGGTCAAAATCTGCGCAATGACGCCTTTTCTTTCTCTTTTCTTTCGTTTGGTTTATTTTTGGTAATCTTGTTTTTAACAAGTGAAATACATATTGCATGTAACCGCGGTTATTGGAACCAGACCAAATTTCCCATTAAAAAAGTATGGTGACTAACAGAGACAACACAAATCAGGCAAAATTCCAATCAATCCAGCAATTTTGGCCGCAAACCAAAAATGCTGACGCGTACGGCTGAGGCGACGCGCACAGAAACCAGAAATCAAAAACTTTTCTTGTCATTGATTGTTTGTCCAATGTATTTCGGCTTGAAGGTTTCAATGATATTTACTCTGGACAGCAATGTCATGAAGTGATGCAAATGTGGCTGCGGCATTCAAAGTCGGACACGCCGCTCTGGCATCTTGCCAATTCTTCTGCTCGCCCTCTGCTGTTCCACCAATAATGTAGCAGCGATTGTTGTACTTCTTCCAGCCAGTGGGGCATCCACCAGTCGGTACGATTGTCGGCGCATGAGTGACAAAAGGTATGTCATCAACAGTCTTCTTGCAGATGAACTTCGCCCAATTGCCACAGTTGTTGTCTTTCCATTGGCCGTCTGTATTCACGTTAAGAAAGCGTCATGTGAAACATTACAATCACATTACAATTGATGTGGCTAACAAAATAATAAGACACATATGTGGGCACTTTTTATTGATGTTCATCCAATTTCTAATAAAAATCGTATCATGACATTGTTGGAGTAAAAATAAAGGTACGAATGCTCTTCAAAAAGTAATAACTCCTTCAGAATGCATAAATAAATACTTTTGAGATAATATTTATTTGTATTTAAGTTGAAATTATTAATAATGGATTATGTGACCTAAGCAGGTAATGTTTCATGGGATATGAAAAGTGTGTATGCAGCATGCACATTTATTTTATATATTAATTGTTTGTACTTATTTATAACAATGTGCAACATATGGTGAGGTTGGCGTCAGGGTGTTTCCATTGAGATAAACCAATGGCAGTTTCAGTTATTTCGTTACATTAACCTGATGCTTGCACCATCATGCCTCATAAATTCAGATATGTAATTTTTATTTGAAGATACTTTCACGTGGCATACCCCTCAGCTCTTCCTCATTAAACATTATAAAACATGTCAGATGGAGGTTGACACACAAACTCACTGTTTGGAAACATCTTCATCTCGACACAAAGCTCTTCGCCATTCTGTGAATCAGGTTGACCCTTTTGCCAGTTTATATAGTCTAGGTTGGTCTGATCTGACCATCTGTAAAAAAACAAAAAACATAATGCCCAATGTTTTCATGGAGTACTGCTTACTAAAGTCTGCCTACAATCGTCACGAGAAAACGCTGCTACTGTCACTTCGTCTCTCTTCGTGATTGACAGTAGCCAGACGCGTATAGAGGCCGAGTAGGGTCAGTCTCTTTCATGATACCAGTAACCGTTTTGGACAGAAAAAAAAACAATTGCATTTTCAATCATTCAAGTTCATTCTACCGTTGCACATATGATAGGACGTCTGCAACAATCTTTTTCACTGAATACATTTGTTCATTTAGAAGTATACATAAAGCAAAACACAACTAGTAGTATAAACTCCAAAGGATAGCTAACCAAGCTGGTAAAAATATTCGGTGAGAAAATAGACTTATCGGATAAACATCTCCGGTGTGTTTTAACTAAAGCTAATGACATAATGAAGGATAAGGACCATCCCCTGTACCATCATTATAATTTCATGAGGTCAGGGAAAAGACTTCGAAACCTCCATTGTAGGACAACTCGCTATCTCAATTCCTTTGTTCCATATTCTGTTAGAGTTTTTAATGAATCAATTTGATATGTGTATTTTTAAAAATGATTTATAACTTATATTTGTTGTTTATGTATTTGGTTTGGAGCTTAAATCACTTTTAGACATGTAAATTTTCCAGTTGTATTTTTAAGTGGACAATAAAAATGAAATGTGAAATATGAAAAATATGAACTCACTTATACTCTCCTGGGTGTGTCAAGTTAGACCGTAGACCAATCCAATAACTGGTAGCAAAGAAATCAGACTGAAAAACACAAATATTTTACATTCATTTCATAAAACTTTCTTAGACCTTCGTAATTGAATATTTTTACAGAATCTTCACTATACAACTTTTAAATTGTTTATTTTTTAGGTATACGAACAAAATTAAAAGTTGAAACATTATTATTATATAATTATACTTAAAAGGTATTGTAAATCAAACATAATTTTCGAATTGTTGTAAAGATGATGATGGTATAAATCTTCCATATAAATAGTTTTGGCTGAGGTGCTGTAAACAATTAATATTTCCGTTTTTGAATTAAGGAAACACTACTCTATTCTTAAATAACAAATCTGAATGCATTGTTCACAATCTGTTCCCGTAAACAACAACAATGTAAGAAGCTGAAACGTTCATTGCTCGTAATGCAAAGTTTATCTTGTTTCGAAAACAGTAAGCATACTCATAGATGCAGTTTTTGCCAAAATAACTAATTGAGTACTAATTGAGTACCGCGCAAACCTACATATTTAGTGACGAATTTACGTTCATCCAGGTCATGGATGGACACCAAATGGGCGTTCTTCTGATGGCAGTATTCCTCAGCCTCTTGCCAGTCCAGATACCCATCAGTTCCTTTACTGAAGTAATAGCAGTATGGTGCACGGTGCGTCCAGTCAGGGTCGTTAGGGCAGGGATCACCTGAAACAGGAATATACACAAATTCATGCAATCGTCAATGTCAAAGATGAAATGTCAAAATACCTAGAGAGTAGGTATGGGACGTAATTGCTATTTGTTGCGGCATAGTTTTGAGAGATTAGCATTCACTTACAAGTCACTGGTTATTCTTTACGATTGGTTCACAAAAGGTCATTTGATCTCTGTGCTGTATAATAATCATTATATTCATAGCATATTAAGTGAAAATATATTATTCAATGTTATCCCATTCAAACACTTAAAGATATATGGCATGTGTTTGTCTAAGACGACCAACAAAACAGATTCGATAAAGAATTTTGAAAGATAATACGAAAAAATGTAAATAAAAGCGCTTGATTCTGATTGGCAGTCGCGCTGGCCAATCGGAAGACTGCCCAGTTACATACAATAAATTGTGTGGTCACGTGCAAGCTGATGATTAAAACAGTGGACCAGCATTATTAAGTAGAGTTTTTATTTTACTGGTACTAATCCTTGACGGATTGTTTTCATTCAATGTCTCAGATTAATTAAAGCTTATAACTTCCGTAACCTCAGAAAATATAAACACGGGCGATATATCTTTAATTCAATGGAACATTTTTTAGCATTGTTATAAAAAGAGGTATCACAGGAATAAACAAATCAAAATGGAACATTTCTGAATGATGCAGTTGCCAAAAAGTGTAGTGAATTCTGTAAAGTAACAGTTGGTTATTATACAAGGATGGAATAAGCTAGTTTATACTGAAGTATAATCAAAACATTAATATGGAATATTATCTCTGGCCGAGCGGTTTAGTGCATCGGATTTTTGTTATGATGGCTTCGTCGTCGGAATGTGAGTTCAAATCATGGCTGCAACCATAATACTTGTGTCCTTGAGTAAGACACCTTACTGTGCATTGTGCATTGCTTCTCTTCACCCAGTAGTATAAATAGGTACCTGTGAGGACTGATATTGACCCACCGACTATAGGGGTAATATGTAAAACACATTAGAGACATGTGAAATGCCCTATATAAAAATTAAATAATTATTTTTTATAAATATGATTATTTTAATCCAGCCAATAATTTAATCCGAACTATATGGTTCATAAACTGTTATTCGGCTCATGGTAGACTCCTGACCAAGTTATCATATAAATGGTTCATAATATAACCCAGGCATTAAACCGAACCACAGTTTTACTATATCAATGGTTAATTAAGCTGGTCTTTAATGTAATCCCAAGAGTGGTTTACGAAGTAATCCATGATTCACTGCTAATGACATACCTGTTGGAATCGTTGGGGCTGGTGTTGTGATAACAGGTTGTCCTGAAACAGAAAAATAATAATTAGAAACAGTTTATGTCCGATTAGCATATTTACACTCAAACCACAATCCTGAAAACATTTGAATAAAGAAATTTAGGTAAACATGTACATTATTTTTATGCACCGCATTTTCTTTCAACTTGAAATAGGGCCTATTATGCATTTCTTTGAAATAACTGCAAAAACAAAACAAAATAAACGAACTGTTCCACTCTCTCTCTCTCTCTCTCTCTCTCTCTCTCTCTCTCTCTCTCTCTCTCTCTCTCTCTCTCTCTCTCTCTCTCTCTCTCTCTCCATAGCATTTCTGTTGCAATAGAAAGTTTTGTACTTTGCCATCCTAACCTTTGGGAATTTGACAGACGAAGTTTCGTTTATACCAGCAGTACAGGTCGTTCCATCCTGTGCCAGACTGCAGGTAGGTCTCTACACATTCTTCCTGCCCGCCGTAATCATTGGGTTCGCCTGGTGCCCAGTTCGTGTATTCAACCTGTGTACCGTCACTCCAAGCATAACCTTAAAGGCATTCGTCAAAGGAAGGCAGGGTGTTATTATCACAGAATGTGGTCATTATCAACAACTCAAGGGTTTCCCGATTGGAGTGTATCGGCATAATCATTGGGGAGCTTTAGAGTTTCAATCAGGATAAAGGTATCTCCCAATCGGGAAAGTATAGTTGACATCGACCCCATCATCAAATCACACTAGTTCTCAAGAAATATATCATAAAACTGACATGTTAAGTTTCATCACAATAGATTAAGTTTTGTTATGTTTTTGTCTTTAATACAAAAAAGTTGCCAGATGGCAACCTTTTGTAAATTTGACTCAACAATTCATGTTTTCTCCAAAATAATAAATTTTACAGCACTTCACACGAAACGATTTCTCATGATGATTAATACTTGTGCCAAATTGACACTATGTAAGTTTTAAGATAATTACTCGTTAATTTCATAGTCTGAAAATGGTGTACCTTACCATTAAATACAACATGTCATGACCACCCTCTGTTCAAAGTTAATTGGCTATATGCATGAGTGGTTATTCAAAATAAAGTTGTGAATTTTGGACGTAATAAATGAACCGAAAACGACATACCTCCTTCATTGCGCTGGTCATTTAGTCCAATCCAAAAGCCATTTGATGAAGTGGGAGAGCTAAACAGAGAAACATGATTTTATATTTCAGTACTGTCAAAGGGTCTATTCATAACGGTTTAAACTGGGTTTAAGTTTCTCCTGTCTTATGATATTAATAATTATTATGTAGCGCATGTATCCAACAAAGTGGTGCTCAAGGCGCCTTGTATTATAACCCCTGCTCATCAGACTCATAAATCATTCCTGAAACCATGTTTCCTTTTCAAATAAGGGCATCACGTTGACATTCAATTTGATATTGACTGCAGAACATTAAGAGGGTTAAACTACTCTAAATCTTACCATCTGATAACAATCCAATATTTAACCAAATGGCATTAAGCTCAGTGACACTTGGGGAGCTTTTTATCTGCAAAATAAAACGGCGGCCCGTCTACATGAAGAAACCTAATGCCCCACTTCCCCGTGTTTCAAGTTTTACTCTGATTCACTACTTACAAATTCTGAACAAAGTAGGCTTCCTCATCGGGATTGTGGAAGCTGGCCAAACTGGCTCCCATGCCCGTACACATCCGATTAGCGTCATCCCAAGTCGCCATTTCGGCATCAGTGGCGAACTCAAATATCTGCATAATTAATAAAGATAAAGAAATCTCACTTCGACTTGAAAAAATAAAAATAAAACATATGAAACAATAACTTCTATGGATAATATATTAATAAGAAAACAAAAAACACTACCCCTTCTTAGACACGGTTTAGGATGAGGGCAGAGCAGAGTTAAGAGGAGAGAAATTCCCTCGTCTGGCCCCTCCCCAAGTTGTTTCGCCAGCATGCCCCAGCACCATCACTAGTAAAGGTTCTGTTCATTGAGTATGCATTAGATGTGTGTCTTTGTTTTACGTGTCTTACTCCATTCCGTTCGGCTTGTTAATTATTTAATTTTAGTAACAATGAACATTATTACAGTTCGTCTGATGCTTACGGGAAGCAACAGGTGCAAAAAGCTTTGTTCTTAGTTGATTTCTTAATTTCATTTAATGCACAGTTTTGTGTTTTCTTCTGGTTAAGACTTTTTATATTTTTATCTGGTCTGAATTTTTGTAATAATATTTTACGGTAAATTGGTTTTTTTTTTAAATTTAATCTTAATTTTCCGTTGATGTTTGTAAGTTATCTTGTTGTTTATCATGTATATATAATATTGTTTTTACTTCATCTTAATTTATCTTAATCTTAATTTCCTTAAGTTATTAGTGGTTTTACAATGTTAAAGTGTTAACTCTTTCTATACAGGGCCCTCAGGGACAGCAGTTTTTTAACTGATGAGGCTACCCTGTTTAAATAAAACTGATTATTATTATATATTTACAAGTAACTATCAAATCTACACATACATTGAAACAAAGCTGGCCGTAGCCATACCATCCTGCTTGGCAGTCTTTGCTTGATGGCTGTGTAGGGGTAATGGCGGGTGGGGGTGTCAAAGGCGGATTTCCAGTCCCTGCTTTCTCACAGATAAAGCGGCGTTTCACACTGCAATCCATGTCCGTCCAGTAACCTGCATCTACGCCTGAGTTCATTGTCACACAATTTCCCGCTCGGTCATCTGCATTCAAACAAGAGATACAAAGTTGTTTGTATTTAAATGAATGAATGAGAATGTTGCTGAAATGTAAAAAGAAAGTGGATGAAAGATTATGAAGGAATACAGTGTATAACCCTAGTTCAGCCCCTGGGCAACCTCGATTTTGTCTGCAGAGGGTTTTTAAAAAGATTTTTCCTAACATTTTATGTACTTGTAATAGTTTGTGGGTGTGTGTGGGGGTGTAGGTTTGTTTATGGTGTAAACATAGGACATATTACAAAAGGGACAGTGGGTCCTCGGTTGACGGAATTGTTTGAAAACGTCATTTAATTAAAAAGTGTGTACATATCAAATGAGATATGCCTACAAAAGTTGAAGTCTAACATCAAAGGGAATACAAGAGGGGAATACAAGAGGAGAAAAATAGGAGGTCCTCGGTTTACACCCTAACAAAACATGTGTGGGGGGAGGCGTCTGTGTTTTTTTATTTATCTTTTGTTTGGTTTTTGTTGTAATAATTAATGTTCTGTAAAGCGTTTCTGACAAAAATATACTTGTGCCAGATGTGGCATGTACGCTCAACATTAATATTTAGAATCCTGCATCACACAATTTCGGAACGATGGGATCAGTGAGATGGAGCCGGCGAGACGGGGCCTGATAGATCAGGTCGATAGGGATGTGTCTAAGTTACTCACCTGGTTGTCCCTCGGCCCAGTTGGTGTAAGTTATGGTACTGCCGTCCATCCACTCATAATAACCGGGCACTTTGGTGTCACTGAAACCGATGAAAAAGTCATCGCCATTCTCAAGACCCAACTGACCACTCAGGAAGGCTAACTCATTCCTACAGGCAATAAGAAGAATGAACACAATTCAAATAGGTAATTTAGAATTGCTGAAACGGAAGCAGAAGAAATCAATGTTTAATGTTTCTTAAAGGGAAGGTACAACATTGGTATTTGTTAACATAATTTCATTTTAACCCTCGATCGTGTTCAAGAAATATATCATAAAACTAACAATAGCAGTTCACGTTTTTGACAAAATGGCGAAAAACTCTTCCATGTTTTATGGTTTACAAAAGTAACGGCATTTCCTGTTTTCTCAAATATGAAAGCTTTTCAGACAAAACAAATTGGACTCATAGTGAACTACAAACATATAGTGTGGCAAGAAGATTGAAGCCAATCACAATAATGTTGGAACATGTTGGAAACAATCAGTCTTTATGCACGTGTATACCCGAAATCATTCATAAATTATTCTTCGCTAATCTCTAATATGTCTAAGGTGGTTTGCAGTGTGCTGTTTTACTTGTCTTCGATGATGACGAGGCGGCCACCAGCGTTCTTACACTGAGTACCAGCATCTGTCCATGTAGCCTTGGCTGGTGTGTTTATTCTGTAGCATACTCCATTCCAACCTTTCCATTTCTATCAAAGTTAACAAGAATGCATGAAAAAACAATTGAAGGATTGTCCTTTGTAGATTGCAAATACTTTTTAACCATGTGGGCTGTTTGTTAAAAAGAAGCAACACGGTTTCACTATGGGGGCAGTACCGGTAGCTGCTGCAAAGTTATCTTTTTGACCATGAAGATAACGGAATACTGTGAATTATTTATAATTAACTAGATTTTGACAAATCGTAATCATGTAGTAAAGTAATGATTCGTAACGTTGCAGTCACTTTATGTTACACAACGAAACAGTCACCATGCCTGCGTCAATCAGTGTTATTTTTTCTTTTGTTTTTAATTTAAACACTGTCTAAGAGAACAGAAAGCATGAGGGAAGTCTAAGCTAAAGTTCATGTAATTCAGGTGGCAGATTAGTCAGATAGTGATGAACATTAGATTTGAATGATTGACCAGATAAAACATCCACAACAACTGAGGCATGCAGGTAAAGAGTTCCAGAGCCTGGCGTAAAAAAGCTAAAAGGACCTCTGATGCTGTGAGGTACGAGATTTTGTAATAACAACTGTAGACCTATGTTATTTTCATGTTATCTCCAATATATTCTAAAGGTTATAACATGTGTAGAAGCTCATGTCTCAACTCATAAGATAAAATGACCAAAATAAAGACAAAGAGATATCGCGCGACGAATCGTCATCTGTATCTTGCAAATGGATGTGTACATGTTCATCCGATCCATGCGCACTGTTATACGCATTATACCCCATAAGACACCAATTAATAATACCATACGATTCGTTCCCCCAAATATCCTAATTATTAATTATATACAAAACAATAACAACGTGAAGCCTGCCGAACTAGCTTGTTTATTCGTCCCGTAATAACAGTTATTTCTCTGATCAAAATAAAACTTCAATCTATATTCATCTTAGTTCTGATTAGTGGGCATATACTTCCCAAAAATACGAAACGGCCTCTATGTTTTCCTTATTACTGCTTGAATATACATACTGTGCCCAGGGTAAAAAAAACCAGAGATAAAATTCAATAAACTGAAAGCTCTGGAAAACCTCACTTTCGTGAGGCCTACGCCACAATTAAATATTATTTATCACCTTTTGTGGTCTTAAATGATTTTGTTAGTTATAATTCTTGATACATTAAAAAAATTATTTTGTCCGGAAATGTACCGACCTATCAGTTTGAAGTTCGCAGGCTAGAATGGACACCCTATCAGTACCCACACCATATTCCTCACGTACCGAGGTGCAGCACACCTATGACCTGCACCCCCAATGACATTCCATTCAAATTTAGCTATGACTAATTGTATATTATGCATATGCATAAACCAAACAAGCGCAGCGGCGTAGCCATGGGGGCCTGGGGACGTGCCCCCACAAATTTCCAGTGCCCCCCCAACGAAAAATCCCGATAGTGCCCCAAAAACAGAAAAGAAAAAGAAAAGGGAAAAAAGCCCATACCCCTGGGCCCCCTACTGAAAAGCAATGCCCCCTGTCCCCCCCCCCCACTGAAAAAGTCCTGGCTACGCCGCTGAACAAGCGCTACGCTTGCTTGTATCAAACAGACAAATATTTCCCGCTATACTGCGTACCGCAGGAAAATAAACTTACATTTGGACATGTTGTGGTAGACACTGGTGGGGGGTTACCGGATGACAGCGGTTTCTTGCAGATAGAACTGAAGGAGTAGCCCTTACACGACAAGTCATTCCAGAAACCCTTTTAAAAAATCAGGTGGTCAGGTGAGACATTAAGCTATGTTTGAAATCATTGTGATTTGTCATAATAATGTTCGAATTTGTAAAAACAAATCCAACATAAAATTATAAACCATGGAGCACACTCAAATTTCGACTTCTATAAATAAAATGTAGCAAGTACGTTTCCTATAATGTGAAGAAGATTCGAAATAATTGCTTAAAAGAAAACTGAATTTAAGCAGTAACAACCGAGTGCAATAGAAGAATATTGTTTTGCGATATTAGGTAAAACCCCAGTGGTAAATTTGTTCTGATAGCCGTTTGTTCCGATTTCAAATGAAAATTATGTATGGACTGTAAATGGAGAAATGGGGGTCGTTGCCATACCCTCGTTGAACCTCATAACTATCAGACAGGCAACACAGATGGGCATGATGGTTTTAAGCAAATAATTTGATGATGCTAAATTAACTGTTACTTCTTACAATGTCAGTGTATAACTCTACACAGTCTTCGCCATTGGCGTCGTTTGGTTCGTGGGAGTACCAATTGGTGAAGGTGACGGGTGTCCCGTCAGACCATTCGTACAGCATCTCCTCCTTCTTGTCATTCAGACCAATCCAGTAGCGCGTTATAGAAGTCGCTGTTGTAAAGGGTCCAATCAGCATGAATAATAAATGTGCAGAGATATTTTTAGAGCAATATTTTTAGAGCAATACATTATTTTCATGTCGGGCAAAGAACGGTGATGTCGGTAACACGGAGTCCCAAACCAAGTCCTATATTTCCTGCGAGTATAGGGGCATATTTGCCGTCCTGAATTTAGCGAGAAATTTGCTCCCATTCTCATTCTGCCTATGCTATCCATATGTAGTTACCAGAAAGGGTTTGGGAACATGTGCCCCCCACCCCAGAAAATGGCTGTGCCCACTTGAAAAATACTATTTTGTATTAGTGCAGTCAAAGTTAATCCCTTACTATCTCCGGGTCTAAACTGAATCTTAAATAAGCTGTACCATTGGTTATTACACCACTGACATTGTTGATGGTCCTTCCATTCCACATGTAGGTATACAGAGCAATGAAAACTAAGAACAACAATTTAAACAATGACTTATATTGTTCCCTTGTTTTTGTGATTTCATTGTTTTAAGTGATAACATTGTATTTTGGATGTCCTATTTGGTAATCACTTTAAAGGAATAATATCGTCAAGATCAGCGTAGACTTACGAACATGGCATGGAATCTGTGCCCTATTTTTAGATGAACATGGTGATTGAAAAGAATAGCCCACGAGCGCGTGCTGGCCTAGAAAAGAGGGCGCAATAACATCACATTACTACGGAAGCCCATTGGGAGTGTTTCTCTTTCACAGCAGTGCGTTTCTCATTCAAGTGGGAGTGTTTCTCTTTCACAGCGGTGCGTTTCTCATTCAAGTTGGGGCGATTCTCTTTCAAGTGGGAGTGTTTCTCTTTCACCTGGTTGCCGCCCCTTAAATAACTGGCGGCCGCCACTTAGTTAACTGGCGGCCGCTGAACTCAGTGACTTAAAATAATACCCCACAACCAGCCTCGGTAATGTACGGAAGCCCATTGGTGCCACGGTGCGTTTCTCTTTCAAGTGGGAGTGTTTCTCTTTCACAGCAATGCGTTTCTCATTCACAGCGGTGCGTTTCTCATTCAAGTGCGAGTGTTTCTCTTTCACAGCGGTGCGTTTCTCTTTCACGTGTAAGTGTTTCTCTTTCATCTGGTTGCCGCCACTTAAATAACTGGCGGCCGCCACTTAGTTAACTGGCGGCCGCCACTTAATAACTGGCGGCCGCCACTTAATAACTGGCGGCCGCCAGTTATTAAGTGGCGGCCGCCAGTTAACTAAGTGGCGGCCGCCAGTTATTTAAGTGGCGGCAACCAGATGAAAGAGAAACACTTACACGTGAAAGAGAAACGCACCGCTGTGAAAGAGAAACACTCGCACTTGAATGAGAAACGCACCGCTGTGAATGAGAAACGCATTGCTGTGAAAGAGAAACACTCCCACTTGAAAGAGAAACGCACCGTGGCACCAATGGGCTTCCGTACATTACCGAGGCTGGTTGTGGGGTATTATTTTAAGTCACTGAGTTCATTTAAACACTGATTCCATACGCTACTGAAAGTCCGCTCTGATCGTGAAGATATTGTCCATTTAATGAAAAGTGCAGCCATTTAGTGCTATATTAACACTGTAACTGGTTTCACTATTAACCTGCCAGGATCTTTTAATATTTCTTTCGATACCTACTTTGTTCATAGATGTAGCCACGTATGAAATTGTTAGCATTCATATCCTTGACGGAGGCCATTTCGGCTCCAAGTTTTTGGCATTCGGTCTGGGCTGCATCGAATTTAAGCAAGTTCAGGTTTGCGTAGTAGCAGTAACCCTGGTAGCGTCCCCATCCCTTTGGACAGCCCATGTTGGATCCAGGAGGGGTGGGTGGAACAGGAGTTGTTAAAGTGAAGTCTGAATGAAATGATAAAACAATGAGAGAACTTTAGGACAAAAACGTTTCTGGTTTCTGGTCATAAGTCAGCTTCAAAATCGTTTTTCCCCCCTTTGTAATCTGTTATTTTTTGGTCAACCAGTGAAATACATGATTCATATATTACACGATTATTGGAACCAGACCAAATTTCCTATACACCAAGTATGGTGGCTGAGAGAGGCCGCATAAATCTGGCAAACGTTCATACCCCTGTGTGAAAAACGTCGTTTAAAGCACAGCACGGCAGAATTCCAATTGATCCAGCAATGTTGGCTGCGATTGGACATCGTTTCATAGCAAACAAAAGAAAACTAAAAATGCCAACGCGCAGGTCTGAGGCCTTATACATTGTCAAACATAATTATATCAGTCACGTTGATTGTAGTGTTCATATAGGCAGACAATGATTCCAATGGTTGCACGGATAACCTAGGTTTATTCTACAAGCTTTGTGGAGCTTTGACCCAAAACAAATTGTTGTAAGATTGCCGTTACACGTACTTTTCTGAATTTACAATTCTGATACCCCAAAGCGTTAATAGAACACATAATATTCACGATCTCATTCAAAGGACACTTCCATTATTTTGATTTAGTGGCCGATAAGTCTAGCGCACATGCTCACCAGACTCAGGTCTTGGTGGCTATCTCGTAAGAAAGTGGGCTGGAATCCTATACCAATGCCGATTGCGGCACTTCAGCAAGTCACTTAACCGTGTTTTGCTTCTCTTTACCCAGTATAGATGAGGACCAACGAGGGCAGAGATTGCCTTGTGTTTCCCAACCTTTTTTGAGTTCCTTGATCAGCGATCCGCGCCTGAATATAGTCATGGCATTTACATGGTTTCTGTAATATCACTAACCTCTCTCGTAATAGTCGAAGTGCTGTGTGTCAAAGGTTGGCACTAGTCCCCCTGCCACGTTCTTGTCGGTCTTACTAAGGAAGCAGGTCATTGTGTTCCTCTGATAGTCAAACGATCGGCAGATGAAACTAGTTTCCTGCCTGCAGCGTCTGGCACAATCCTTCGGCCAGATGTTTTTCAGGATGAGGTCATCGTTGCCAGGGAGCTGCTTCTCGGGGTATGTGACAAAGAACTTGAAGATGTAATCTAGAAACAGTTGTGATAATGGAAGACATTTTAATATTGTGTATAAATACATTGTGATGTAGGCAGGGTAATACCACAGCCAGTGGCGATGATTTCTTGTGAAGATTTAGTAGGGGACGGTATGAGAAGCAGGAATCCTGACGTCAGGCATTCCTTATAATTTGTTGAGGGTTTGGAAGTACAGTTTGAAATATTTCTAAGAGGGACGAGAACTTAGGAGCTATTGGTATAACTGTTTCCCCAACATGCCACTCGTATCCGAGATCATAGCCCTCGTCGCAGATCCCCTCAAGAACGGCAAATTGTTTGTCGGAAGCTGTTGTTTGGTTTTACGTACATGTAGCCTATAATTTCCCCTTCCCCAGCCTTCCTCGCTGTTGTCTCCTTCAACTTGTTACACTGTATTCCCTTTACACTTGCCCGCTCTCTCCTCCCCTTCCCCTGTTCTTAAAAATATGTGTTTTTAGATATTTGTAACTTTTTATATTATTTTTAACTATGTAATTTTGATTGTTTTCTGCCCACTGGCTGCTTTGTCACATTTTAATAAACCATCAGTAATAATAATAATAATAATAATAATAATAATAATAATAATAATAATAATAATAATAATAATAATAATAATAATAATAATAATAATAATAATAATAATAATAATAATAATAATAATAATAATAATAATAATAATAATAATAATAATAATAATAATAATAATAATAATAATAATAATAATAATAATAATAATAATAATAATAATAATAATAATAATAATAATAATAATAATAATAATAATAATAATAAATACACAAAATGGGGGAAACCTGTTTAATAATCAGTTTTATAGGTCTGTAGGAAACAACAGATAGAAATGATGTTTAGTTTGAAAATCCATGATTTGGAATGCAAGACAATAAAGATCACTGCCAGTGGTATAAATGCAGAAATACAAACATACCGTCTCGGTTGCAGCTGTATCCCATACCGAATTCACAGAAGTTATCGTTCCAAGTGCCAATGTTGTTATAGATTTGGCAACAATGTTCTCCAATGGGGGTATCACCGAACCAGTTATCTGGCTGACCTGAAATACAGTAAAATTATTTTGGTTTTGATCAATTA
Source organism: Zoroaster sp. YZ-2022 (assembly GCA_029582265.1). NCBI lineage: Eukaryota > Metazoa > Echinodermata > Asteroidea > Forcipulatida > Zoroasteridae > Zoroaster > Zoroaster sp. YZ-2022. Next base: position 15,802,369 of record CM055827.1, on the reverse strand, counting down.
AAAAAAAAATACTATCAGCTCTTCCTTGTAACAGTGTCAGTAGTACTCTTAGATGTAATGACCGCGATTGGATTGTTTTGTTCTGTTTGTTTGTTTGTTTATTTATTGGGGGGGGGGGGGCAATTGAATGTGTTGATCTAATTTTCCTGTCGTGTGATTGGTTTGAATTGTGACTAGTTTTATTATGGGACTTTTCAACACAAACAAAAAAAGAAAAAAATCAATAAAAACTTGAAAATTATGCCTATCAAAAATAAAAATAAAAATGTATGCTTGACAGCCTATAGGCTGTATATTTGCAAACAAACAATTTCCGTGGTAGTTTCTGCAGCAAAAGAATAATGTCCGCAGAAGTGCAAGATATACCAGATATCATGCCAATTAGTCCCATGTAATCTAGTCTAGCTTACAATGTTAAATGTGTGTCTCCATTAAATCGTAATAATAATAATAATAATAATGTGTGGATTTATATAGCGCACGTATCCACCAACTAAGTGGTGCTCAAGGCGCATTATATTATTATCCCTGCTCATAAGGCTCATAAGGCTCATAAATCATTCCTGAAACCATCTCAGCTCCCTGGGGAGTATACAGCTCAATTGCTGCCATTTCTAGCGCATATAGAGCAAACCAACTCTGCCTTCACAGGTACCCATTTAACCCCTGGGTGGAGAGAAGCAATTATGATTAAGTGTCTTGCTCAAGGACACAAGTGTCATGGCCGTGATTCGAACCCACATTCTGTTGCTAACACCAGAACTTGAATCCGGTAAGCTAGACCGCTCGGCCACGACACCCCATCGTAGACCATCTTCATCACAGTATAGACCTATGTATATAGTTTCTTCCGGTTAGTTTTATTTCATAATGGGAGGAGAAAATAATGCATTGATATTAGCAATACTAGGGACATTCCACTGTGGTAAATCTGACGAGTGCGAACCCATAACAGCGTGGTGTCCATACAAGAAGCTTTAAGGTTCTAGATCCACTGATATGCAATCTGAGGCACACATTTCAGTTATTTTGAGTGAAGAAATTACAATTTACAATAGCCTACCTGGATTCCAGTCGATAAAGACAAAGGGTTTCTTATCGGTCCAGACCCATCCACCTTCCATCCCGAGGTCATTACATCCCATCCACGATATACTCTCCCCGGTAGTTTTCAATCGACCTGGAAGATATCAAACAAATTGAAACTGATAATTATAAACAAAACAAAATCTCATTCTGTTATGATGGAAACCAGTGGCGTAACCAAAGGGGGCGGGGTGGGTGACCCCACATGTTGGCATATAATGGTGTCTGTTGGTAAATCCACATACTGGTATTTCTGAACTTCTGTATTTTGAGTTTTGTGTAAATAAATTGACCACCAATGTTTTGTTTCCCCTTCCCGCCACTCTGAAAATCCTGGGTACGCCACTGATTTCACGGTTACTTCATTTCCGTTTTGTTTTCAAAATATTATTCGTTTTCCTCTTCATTCCCCCGAGGAATGATCAGAGCTAGCACACACTGATCGAAACGTCGAGTTAAACCAAATCTTATCTTCAGGACCACCCAAACCCAAGGGCCTGAGATTACTTTCGTGTTGTGTCACCGAAGCATGCTACTTTATTACAGAATTTTCTCAAGACAGTAACCTTTTCAAGATTGGTTCAAAATCCTATCAGTGAAACAATGGGCGCCCAATATTGCCTAATCGAGCCCAACAAAGGCGCTGCGTACACTTGAAGGTACTTACTTGCTGCATACGATTGGTCAGCCTTACTGGACAGACTCATAAGATCTCCTCCTTCGACACGGCATTGGTAGCGGGCATTAAACCAGTTCTTGTAGTCATACGGCCGAAACAAGAAACAACGGTCCGAATTCTTGTCATATTCCCATCCATTTCCACAGCGAGCGTAATAATTCACTGAAATAAAAATTTCACTTTTCAAGTAAAATTTACGTTACCAGTTGGTATAACTTTGTCCTTCACCAAATCACAAATGTATTTCCACATATAGCCTACAAAATGAATTAATTTCGAAAATAAAATCCACATATAAATTGGGCGGGACTCAAACCCACCTCTTTCAGCTTACTAGTGCAAAGGTTTTCCTCAAACACTCCAAATGATAGAGTATGTGATGAGAAACGTCGTTGATGGGGCCATTATATCGATTAGTTAGTGTTCCTTAGAACTAACATTTATCTGATCAATTCTTTCTCTCGAAGTAAACATTTATTGATATCTATCAGTGCACGACAGACGTAATGTCGAGATAAATCATCGGTTCATTGCAGTTACTACGATGTTTATGTTTCAACGCCAGAAAACCATTTGTCTTAAACATATCTGAATAAATGCTTATTCCTCAAGATTACTAAGTTGGCTAAGGGTAACGTACCGGTTGGAAGCGCAGGGGTAGTTGGCCCAAGTCCGGGAACTAGAATAAGAACAAAATAAACACGAATAACCATATTACAAAAACGATCTTTATAGTCCTATTGTAGATTCATATTTTCTTTCGATATTCTCGGTCGAATGATCTTCAATTGCTTTCTGCAATTGTAAATGTGTTTTTGTTGATCTATTTTTTGTAAGTGTTTTTAAAAGAATGTTTCATCAACCTCGCCACCCACAACATGCATGAGGTTGTGAGGACTCGTGGTTTTAGATCACTAGTTGATCGATAGGATAGCAACAGTCCGTGGTGTTTACACTGCAGTAATTTGCATACGCGGGGAATATCTCCAACGAATCATTGGCTGGCAGAAGTGTGTGTGTGCGTAGTAAAATAATGGAGATCAACTGTAACGTGTAAGTGTATGCGAAGTTCCCAATCATTGTGTGCATTCTCATCGCTAGAGGGCTATGATGTGCATATATAGAGCAGATAGTACCATAAAAAGAGAAACCTGACAGGTGTTTGGTTTTCCAATAACGCTTTCTGGAATATGAATCTTCCATAAGTCACACTCACAATAGTATGCACCTGGTTAGGCCTATAAGCATGCATTATATCAGTGCTCGGTCCTGCTATGTTGATTTAGTAAGTTCTACTTATCAAGATTTTAAATAGACCTTACACTCATTTATCGTCCATTCACCAAATATTCAATAATTTCCTACTATGAAGATTACATCAGATGTGTAGATAATAAATGTAATAATAGAAAGCACGATATGCTCGCATGTATCAGCCTCCTCCACTAATTTTTGTCGGCCCAGCCTCTCCCCCCGCCCCAACACACAGAATGACACCCTAGATCCGCGACTTGATATAAGTAGCAGTTATTTTTTGTAAAATAGACTACTCACAATCTTGAAGTTGTTGTAACAACAAACAACAAATGAGTTGTAGAAGATATTCAGAATGCATTATAAACACAATACCATCGTGTGCCCAGAAGAAGGTCGTAAGGCTCTACGACCTTCTTCCGGGCACACAAAGTACAACTTGTTGTCCCAGCAGAAGGTCGTAAGCAATACAAATGGCTCCTCTGAAAATGTAGGGCATAACTATTATATATTTGTTGCTAGAATTACTCCCAAGACATGTTTTTTTCTATAATAACTTATAAATGGCAAAAATCGACCCACACTTTCACTTTCGCACTCAGTCACACTTACGTTACGTCCTTCTTCCGGGCACATAATTACGTTCATTCTGAATGTGTACTTGTTTATCAGTACTATTTCTAGCTAAGTAAATCATAAGTAAATCATATGAATTTTAACTAACTCTTTGGTTTCTTGCAAACGTAGTAATATGCCTTTGAGCAGGGCCGAGTCCTCCAGAGGCCGTAGTCAGTTGCCCCAGCAACCATAGCAACGCAGTCGTCCTTTGTGGGGTGACCGGGTCCCCAATTGGTGTAATCTACCTGTGGATAACAATATATACGCTTTGAAATAAATAACTATTCACCTTACTTATGAGTTCGCCATCTTATGTCTTATTCCCTGAATACAAGATGTTGTGTACCTGTACATGCTCATTATATACCTGCCTAAATGTGTCTGTTTGCATGGGCAACCTTGCGTTCAAATATCACCGAATTTTAAGTAAATTAATGGAAATAGCTACATCAATTAATTTATTCCTTATGTCAGTAATGAAAATCTCTTTGTAACTATCAGATTATTAGGCCTTCTCGCTAGTGGTGCATGCAGCATTTAAGCTACAGAGCGTGATTGGGAGAATTACAGTTTCACTTTCGTATTTAGCGTGAATAAGGCCAATTATTGTGTCGTGATACAATCACACAAGTGGTGTCAAATGATTCTGCTACGGTGTTCAAGTCGCCTTATATGACTACAATACAGGTTGTAGTGTTAAACACGCCAGTTTATACTGCGATTGACCTTTACATTTTATTCTACGTGTTTTAGTTACTATTATACTGACAATTTATAGCGATTCCCTTTTTACTCTTCAATTTTGTGTTTTCTTTGCTAAATAACAGCTCAATAATGAAAGTTTTTCTCTTCAAAATACTCGTTTGATGCATGATTTAATTTAAGCCTGAATAAAATTATCGAGAATAATGGGTCAACGACAACGAAGGCCTAAATAAAATAAAAAAATAAATAAATAAAAATAATTTAAAAAAACCACATAAGCATATTATAATTGTTATTATTCTAAGCTTCCTGGGGAGAACATAATACGTTTTGAACAAAGCCACTAATATTGGTCTAGTGAGGCTATGTTATAAAAACTTAAGCATTATAGGAATTATTATTTGCTTACTGTCGATTGGTCTGTCCAGACGAATGTGCCTTCAGTTGTTCTGTCATTAAGGCCTATCCACATTCTTGTCTTGACGACATTGAGACGTACTAAAACAACAACAAACAACACGACAATAGGACATTGTTATAAAAATGAATTACATTCAGAAATAAAAGGTCTAATAACTTATCGAACGCATACTAAAATGCGAATATTTTTATGGTGGAGGTCTTTAGGTTTAGTTTAAGATATAATACATGAATCCCTTATAAACTTAATGATAATAATGGGACATACTTGTAAGTTGATGATGGTATCAAACATTCCTTGAACTTTTTTGTCTGAAGTGCGTTCATTGTAGCGAAATTAGTGGAACATATTCCCATCTAAATGTTCACAGATAAGTTATTAAATGTATATCTTCATGCAAAGAATACAGGGATACTTTTTTAATCGTTTAATATTTATTTGTCTCAACATTAAAGTGGCTTTCTCCACAGTCTTACCAGACATAAAAGACTGTTCATCATCGTTGTGTATACTAGCCAGCTCTGCATTCAGCTTGTTACTCTTACACGCAGCATCAGCTTTTGTCCAGGATAGAGCGTTGGTGACGATTTCGTAGCAGTAATCACCGTGCAAATCCCATTCTGGCCCGTCACAATGGCCATCAACTATAAAATATATCAAACGTAAGGCCAATAACTAATATTTTGCATTTTTACTATTCAATATTCAATTCAATATTGGTATTTAATGGAAAAATCATAAATCATACATGATTGGCAGCCACATGGCTGAATTATTCATGCTTACAAAAGGTATCATATATTACAAATTATACAAATATTTCAAATATGTAAATAAAACATTTCTTTTTCTTTTTCTAAACTATAAAGTACTATTCTGAACTTGTGTACAAATTATTAAAGCAAATCAATATTGAATTTTCCACCAATCAAGAAATTTCTTTTCCCATTTTAATAGCGACACGATTAAATTTTTATTTCATTTTGGGCGGATCCAGAATTTCACAAAAAGTTCTTAAACTGATGTTTTTACATTTTTTCACATTTCGATAGTAAGCGGAGGGATTTTGGTACCCCCGGCTTCGATATATAAGTCAACAGCAATATTACTCGCATATTCGTACGCCAGTGTTATATAATAGTTCTTCTTTAATTACCGCAACATGTAAACATGTTTGGAATATTAAATGGTTATTCCGATTGAGAAGAAGTTCGCAATATGCTTTCAAATTGATTTGATTTTGCCGGAGTCGCCTGTGGAGTTTGTTTCAACGACACTCGGAAAGCACTGAGCTACAGCGCTGCATACATACGTCAGTGTTAAGGGACAAAATCAAGTTAATTGTTTATCACCCGACGCAAGAATTTCATTAAATTAGAAATATGCTTACCATTGCCGGATGGTATTGGTGTCACCTTTGCACCTGGGATATTAAACGGGAAAAGTCATAATACAATTCGTTTTATTTAAATCATTAGAATTGATTGAGATTGATCACATTCTCATTTGAATTGTGCCAGTTTGAGGGAATTCTTTGTTTATAGTGTTATATTGAAAAATGTCTTTGTTGTCATTATGTTAACAATTATTTCCACACATGTTCAATTGGTGTTAAAACCCGGACGCTATTTACAATAATATTAGCTGGTTAGTCTTATTATTATGATTTTTGTTTTCAGTGGTTTAAACACAGGTGGTGTTAATAATAGCAATGACTTAAGAAACCAGATACATCAAATGAGTTTCAGTGACACATTAGTTACTAGTTCTTCAGCTAAATTCTTCATTGAAGAACCATGGGAATATATAGTTGAATGCAACGGTTGAATCTTTGTAAAAACATAGAGGTAAAAGTACTCTACAAAACGTCATATCCAATAAGACTGTTCAGCTCTATTTACCTGCAGTTATTTTGCAAACGAAGGCTCCAAGCATGAAACAGTCGCCGGCATACCAATAGGCATTGTTAGAATCAGCTGAAAGAAATTAAATATGTATAAAGCTTCCAACCATAACAAAAATCCCTTGACAGCATGGGATTGTTTGGCATATCAAACATCAAAGACCGAATACCTTCCTCACCTGTCACAAGAGTCTGTGGACCAGGGGTAAAACTTCACTCTGAACCGACCCGACATGTGGATTGGGTTTCAGTCCCTAACTGATCACGTGGGTTTTTTCCTAAAACGTTAATTCTTTGTTTATTTTTTTTGTTTTGTTCCCTTCCACATCCAAAACTGAACATTTACTTAATACTTCATCATCTTCTCTTTGTTTCTTCTCGCTTCCGTGCTTTGGGCGTTTTTGAGCAACCATTTGTTTCATTACCAAAATGATATAAATAAAATATGCAATATTGTAATTTTAGACAAATATAAACACCTTGTAAGAATACATAACATAATAAATTGTAGTTTTGACACGCCAAATCTCGTCAAATTAAGAATAAAATTGGTTTTAAGGTGTTACACTTCTGCTATGTTATTGGAAAGAAAAGTGTCTTGGGCCTGAACAAGGAGTACCAACCCGTATTGATGAATCCACATTCCCGTTGCCCGGTCACTTTGCCTGGTTGGCCAGGGCTCCAGTGGTTGTATGTCTTAGGTTGTGAGCCATCAACCCATTTAAATGTATTGTCCACTTCATTATCTGCGGATTGATTCGAAACACATACACATTAATTACAGCTGGGGTCTATTGGGTCGATATTTATACGTCTCCACGATCTTTCTCGTTGTCACAATGATACCTAGTCTTGGTCAATACTGTGTTTGTATGTTTTTGATACACGATCCGACGCCGCGCGCCGCATGAGGGCGCTACACGAACCGCTACAATCACGAACCGCTATCACACACGAACCGATCGACAACTCCACGGTAGTCCGTTGTTGCGTGCGCACCAAAAATGTGGGCCGCACTAGCGTAACAAATCGACGCATGCGTAGTGGTTTCTCCCGTTTTCGGGGGGGGGGGGGGAGATTATACGAAGTTCCCAAACTGTGTTTGATAGCGGTTCGTGTGTGACAGCGGTTCGTGTAGCGCCCTCGTGTGGCGTGCAGCGTGCGGCGACGGATCAAAAACATACAAACACAGTCATGACCAAGACTAAAATGATACTGATCATGGCTATATGATCTATACCATCAGGGACTGGTTCACTGCTCCAGCTCTCGCCCTGGTAGGCCTTACATAATAGTCACAGCCAACAATGGTTGGCAAATTGTTATGGGTTGCTGGTCATCAGTGCAAACAAAGTAAATGTCCAAACTGAAATATTGACAAAACAATTTAGCAATTACATTTACAAATATCAACAGACATTGCCAAACTCAAAATGAAGATAACTTCCTCTTAATTGCGTAAACATGTTTCTTTTTGGACACAGATGTAAGTTTTACTCACTGATGGCTGCCACACAAAATGAGTCCAATGTTAAAGTCCATTGTCCAATTAGAATATTCAATTAGGTGCAATTAGTGATGTCGGCCTACTGTACGTAATGCACATTGTGGTATGCTGTTCTGACTCTACCGCAGAATACAATGTTCAGCTAGCATTGCATGGTGGTTGACCAGACCTACACTCTTAAAACTAAAGTGTTGAATCAACATTTTAAAGAGTTCGGTCAGTGATAACTCTTTATAAAGTTGGGTTTAACTTTTAAAAGTGTTGAATTAACATTGATAAAGTATGACTTAACTTGACTCCGTGTTAATTCAACACTTTCTTTGAGTTGAATATAACTTTATAAAGTGTTGTCACTCACCGAACATTTAAAAGGTTGATTCAACACTTTTAAGAGTGTATAGCCGTTGGGGATTTCACCATGGGGATCGAGGTTGCCTGAAACTATGAGCCTAGTATGGCTCATACGGGGAAACAGTAAATATTTACTAAATATTTACATTAAAAAACATGTTACACGGAGCAGCAGCTAGCCATATCGGCCTAACTTTCTGCAAGAAAACCATTCAATGGAATGTGATACATGGTTCCCTCCATTAAAAAAATGGATCCATCACCGTCAAGTATGAGTTGTTGTTAAAAAATATTATACTTGCAACCAACCTGATATGCCAAAGAAGACTTCATTGATGTTCTGGTTGTTGAGATCGAGGAGGAATTGCTTCAAGAAGTTATTTTCGGCATCTCTGTGATGAGAAGAAAGAGATACGATCCCTCATTAAATTTGACGCAGATACTAAAACAGATACCTACTTAGCCTCGGTCTGTTGTTGGCAAGTATCTATCCATAAGTGTTTGCTATTCTATTGTTTCGTTTACATATGTTGGCCTTTCGCTCTTCTTAAAAGTCCACAATAAAACATGCCAATCGATATTTTGGACCGCCGACCTAGTAATCTCGGTCACGCACCTGTATAAAGACAAAGCACATGACCAATGTAGTAACGCTTAAAAGTAAAGACTGTTTGTGGGTGACACCATGTGAAATTCTCACTTGAGTAGTAATTAGTTGTAGGATTTGAAGTTCATGGTGGAGATTGATGTTCTTGAGTTCTTTCGGGTACACCATGTAATGATCTCTTTTTGATGAAAAAGTGATGGCTCTGAAAAGAGCTGGTTGGTTTGTTCTCAATGTTTCGACTAGTCTGCTCTAGTCATCGTCAGGAGTAATTAGTTCGAAACACCAGTTCTTTTCATAACTAGTTACTACTCAATTGAGTAGTTTCATGGTTTCACCGCAAACAGTCTTTACTTATCCTTTTCGCTATGTAAAGCTATTACTTTTAGTAACTCTTGTCATTGAAAGGCGTGAACCAATTGGTTACTCCTTGCCGTTTGATTGACAGGCCGAATAGGTGTATACGCCCACCCCATCCCCGACTTATAAATGTTTAGAATGTGATTTATTATTGGTACTTACGTAGTAATTGATGTCAAGTAGGCAGACTGAACATCACAGTAATATTTAGCATCGGTCCATGTCCTAAGCGTATTGGAATTAATTTGATAACATTGACCATTGAAAAGATGCCATCCTGGAGAACAAGCGCCTAAAAAAAAGAAATTTTACAAATACGAAATATTGCAAATACATTTCCGCAATGATTTTCAGTGGTTGAATATATATAATTACTTGTCTTAATATATAATGATATAAGTATGGAACCTATATATTCTGGGCCACTGAATTGAAATAACTTGTCACTTGAGATACGAAATAGTCCCAATCTTAAAATTTGTCAACGTGAACTTATTCCTATTTGCTTAAAAATTGATCACTCTATTTCAGATATTCTTCTTGTGTAACATTGTCTATTTACTTATTACTATTCGTTGATTGTCTGTTGATCACCTCCCACAAGCTTGTCTGGTTGTGCCCCCATTTCCACTGATGTATTGTAAACAATCTGACTTTGATTGTAATTATTGTTACTTACTGACTTTGTTGGATTGTACTTTTCTTATAATTGTGAAATGGAAATAAATGTTTGAAATTAAAATAAGATGAATGATGCTTCTGAAATGTCACGTGCCATTCATCCCTTGTGTAATCTTGGTGTATTTTATACCGCTTGGATTTGCAAAAGTTATCTGACTCAATTAATAAGCTCAAGTGTAATTATCACATTTTAATTTTTTGTCAAATAAATTGATCCCGAAATAATTGGATGCCACCAACAAACAAACACTGGTAACAATATGATAATAACAACAGTATGCTTACCCTCTGGAATGACACAAACATATCTCCTGTTGTTTTTACAGTTCCGGGTGTACCAGAGGCCCGTCTTCTTTATCGTAGTACAGTCACCGTCGCCACCATAAAACCTTATGCAAAATACGTAATATTTTGTGGGATGTCCTAACAATGTTTCACTGTAAAATGAGTGCACCTCAGGTGGTATACATTTCGTTTCTAGGGGCGTTTGATGTTAAATGAACAACTTAAGGCCCCTATTCACTGCAATAAAGGTGGTGTTTAAAACTTTACAAATTTGCCCAATATGAATAAAGTTGCATAACCAGTATTATATTAACATCCCACATAGTATTTGTAGGGAATGTCATTAAGTTGCGGGTGGTATCTTGATTGTCTGCGTTGTCGTCGTCATAATCATTATCATCAATGCAGTTATGGCTATCATTACACAATTATTTTAAACATTACCATGAAAGAATGCCATAATAACATGTTTATCATAATTAAGTCATGACCTTTTAAAGTATAAAAATTTGAATTTGAAAATATTAACTATAGTCAGATTTTTGAGGACCTCATGTCTTGGAAAGTGGGGAAATCTGTATAGATACGAATGCGTTAGAGCACCTCTTTAACTCAAGTTTATTTCCTATTATACAGTTTTATATAATTATTTGCTTACTTGTTTGACGGCTGATTCTTATCCCATTTAGAGTAGTCATTTGTTCCGTCAAACGCTGATGAGTCACTCCACTTATAAACATCTATCTTGTCACTTTTCTGTCAAAACAACAGATCTTGGTTTAACCACAATACCACAGGACCCATCTAATAGGACCCATCTACAACCAAATCTAATAAAGGAATAAATGTTCGTCGCATGGTCTTTACCGCAGGATAATGACTGAGGGTTGTAGCCAGAGACGCTAAATGACCCAGCCAGCGTCGAACTTTTATTCCCATTCATAAATGCCCATCTTGATTTTTTTTTAAATTTAAATATCGAATGCATTTGTATTGAAAAAGAATTTGACAAATCCAACGTTGGAGAACGGATGATATTCCAACTTGGCACGTGAGTCCTCACGGTGACGCAATACAAATTATACACTCTGTATAGGTTGGTGAAATTCTTGCGTCGGGAGATAAACAATTGATTTAATTTTGCCCTACACCGACGTGTACACTCAGTGCTTTCCGGGTGTCTGTGAAAAATACTACACAGGCGACTCGGGCGGGATTCGAACCCACGACCTCCTGCTTACTAGTGCAGACGTCTTAACCTCTCGACCACCGAGTTTGCCCGATGACAATTGGCCGGCTAGAATCCCATATAGCAGCGGAACCCGCTGTGTAGTATTTTCACAGACGCTCGGAAAGCACTGAGTATACAGTGCTATACACACGCCCATAATACACCCCACATCGACCAATCAGAATGTTGTAACTGTCTTAGGAATTTATGAATGATTTATAGCAGTCATCTAGTACTTATATTGATTTATAGCAGTCATCTAGTAGTTATATTGATTTATAGCAGTCATCGAGTAGTTATATTGATTTATAGCAGTCATCTAGTAGTTATATTGATTTATAGCAGTCATCTAGTAGTTATATTGATTTATAGCAGTCATCTAGTAGTTATATTGATTTACAATTTCAACTAAAGCAGCCACCGCAGTCAAGTGTAATATTTATTATAAGAACATAATAATAGGTCCTAGCTAGTTATTTTCGTAATAGGGCACTGTATAGGCTTAAACCTACTGATTAATGTTTCGTAAATTTATATTTTATGTCAAATATGTTCATGTTACTGGTGTTTATACTAAATAAAATAAAATATGCTTTGGTATTGTGCAAATGTGTCAATAACCAATGAAATTGCGTTACTGATCTTACAACACTACTCTATTAATTTCAAATTAATTAAGATCAACTTTGTCATGAGATTTCAGGATGTTAATGATGTTAAAAGTTAGACTGGTCCCCTGTCTTTATACTATCAAGATCAGAGACAGGCTCCGACCGTACCATTCAAGGAATTTCATTGGATACGTTATGCCTAAAATCTGACGTCACACTTCGAGGCTTGCGTGCTAGACCAAGGTCAAAATTGAATCTTCATGAAACGGTATATCTAGCGTATTTCAAAAGCCTCGAAGCATGGTGTCAGACCTTTGGGCTAATTAAATGTATGCTGTTTTGTTGATCAAGTGAAGTAATTAAATGCAAGCAACTGAATGTGTCCAATAACTGGTTTTTGTATTATTTTGTATATCTCAGCTCAATTGGAGCCGTTTTGGGCACAAAGTGCTAATCAAACACAACAACTCTACCCTCGAAGGTACCCATTTACTCCTTGGTGGAGAGAAGCAATTATGGTGAAAGTGTCTTGTTTAAGAACACAAGCACCACAATCGCGTTCAGGATTCAAACACACATTCTGACATTCATTCTGTCATCAGAACACAAATCCAATGCAGTAAACCGCACGGCCATGGCACAGTATACATACGTACCTTATCTGACAACCCGATCCAGTACTCATAACCGTGTATATATTGCATATTGTCCATAAACGCTTGGTCATCGGCACTTTTGATGAACGCTAGGTGGCCTCCTTTAGTTAAGGCGCAAACGTTTTCGGCCGACTGCCATTTAACATTATTGTCGAAAAACCTGTAACACATGCCATTGTAGCTGCGCCAGCCACTAGATTCATCACATTTTGGAACAGCATCTGTCAGATAAAAAATATAACAAGTGAACTATTCACAGGCAGGCAAAATCCCAGGAGATAGTCAATTTGAGGAAAATATCTGTACAAATTGGTACGAATAGGGATGACTGTCAATATCTGACAACGAACTCAACGAACTCACATGACACTTAGATTGATCTAGAGGTTTGTCGTTAAACTGACAATTAAACAATATTATGTAATTTTGCGTGTCTCCGTGTGCTGGCACAAACCTCCACAGGGGATTTGTACATCAGGACTCGCACCCACGGCAACTTGCCTAACCTTTCAACTACCGAGCTTCCCGGATGAGGGTTAATGAGATGGATTCATCTGTTTTTCTTTTATCAGTCATGTCTGTACAGTTTTTGTTTTTATATCTTGATATAATATAAATGCATTTGTTCGATCAGGCTATTATGTTGATACTCTGTACCTGTTTTTATTCGTTCTATTGTATTTTTATTTTGCGAATTGTTGTAATGTTCCTGTACTTTTATCTAGTTTTGCTTAATTTTGTTTTTAAAGTTGTTAGTCTCACTTCATCTGTTTTAACTTAGATCATGTCTTTAACTTTAACTTTTTACTTGTTTAATTAAGTTAAAATGTTTAAACATTGTAAATTTCTCAGCAATTCGGCATTTGGTCGCTACGGAAGTTTTTTTTTATTGAATAAACCATTTATGAATGAATGTCCTTATTTTCTGTTTGTCTATCTTTGTCTTTGTCGTTAATTACATTGTTCCATGTAAGCATTTATGAAGGTGTTTTTTACGCCAAAAGCTTCGGCTTTTTAAAATATACCTCAACAGTCTGAAACGACCATTTAATATTGAAAAAAAAAGGTGAATTGAAGGCTACAATTACACTTACTGATATCACGTTCACAAATGTAAGGATGTTTTGTACTGCAACCATCGTCGTTCCACTTCCCACTGGATACAACGAATGTAGCACAGTCCTCGCCTGATATACCATAATTATTAGGTTCACCAGGTGCCCAGTTTCTGTGAAATATAGCAGAGGACAAATCAAAGTTAAGATATGCGCAGTCAACAGATTCAGAATTCGACCGGAAACATGGTCTCAAGGTGCCACACGTTTCTATACGCAGTGGATTGGGTCAGTGTACAGGGTGGTTGCAAGGGGCTTGTGGCGATTTCTTTCCAAGATTTTGACAATCAAATAACGGCACTGCTGCATGGTTGCCGTTTTTTATTTTTTTATTTTTATTATTTTTTATATATATTTTTTTAGTAATAAAAAAGGCAGAAGAAAAAGTGGAACATAAAGTGTTGTTTTAAGTGGCGGTCGGGGATTAATACCCCGGCATGCATACAAAAACTGAACTCACAAATATAATTAGCACTATTCACCCCCAACCCCCGCCACCAACCCCACCATCATGCCAAATCTCTGGCATTGTGCCTGGGTTCATGATGCACTCGTTCTACTTACTTGTAGCTTTTATCATCGGGTGATTTGTCATCCACCCATTTGAATTTGCCCTCATTTGAAATGTCATGCAAACCGATCCAGTAGTCGCTTGTAACTCCGGTTAGCAATGTTTTCAAGAAGGTCTGGAAGAGAGGCAATACAAGCATTTACAAGTATGTTTTAAATATAATTGTCCACTTTTACATGGGCTAGGTTTCCATTGATTTTATAATACAGTCATTTAAAAGCCCATATATATACACTAGTAGTATTATCAAAAACTATAATTGATCATAGATTAACATGATATGTTTACTTTGTGTTAAGTTGACGATGGTGACAAACATCCCATGAAAAATGAGCTTCTATCAATTTAGTATAATCAATACAAATATTTCCCGAATGAATTTGTTACTGCCGGAGACAAAATGTTCATTTTAGGAACATTTATACCGTCATCAGCTTAACTGAAGCGAGTTCTATGCGTTAAACTTCGACAATTAATTTTTGGGTTATTTTTGTAAGTACTAATTCTATATTATTATGTTTAGGAAAGTATTGGAGGGGGGGGGGGGGGCTTACACGACAGGTAATTCACCCGAAAAATAATTGATTGAATAATTATCTATTACCTTACTTTCTTCCATGATATAATGTTACCACACAAGTTATTTCGTGTGGCATATTGTATTATTTCGAGAAAACTTGAAATGTGTGTACAAATTCAAATCTGACAGAGATCGTCAGCTGATGATCCATTTGTAAATTAAAGATACATCGCTCGTGTTCGGATAAAACCCACAAATAATATTTATAGAGCAAATAAACTTTGAAAGATATGGTTGTTAAACGAAAAGAAAAATCGCTGCGGTGACGCGTTTTTTTTTTTCATTTTTTTTTTCATACCCTGTGTGAAAAAAACGTTTAGATCACAGCACGACAGTATTCCAATCGTTCCAGCAATTCTGGCTGCAATTGGACATCGTTTCATAGTCTAAGGGAAGGTACTTCATTAAACAAAAACAAGTTTCAGCTTACAACTTTATTTCGTGAACGAGAAGTAGGGGGGAATGCATGCAGATATTTTGCATTCATTCTAACGTGATTCAAACTGGAACGTCATTATAAAGTAACAGCAACCCAGATAAAAAATTTCTTCTAAGGAAGATTGATACCATCATCGACTTTACACTAAGTACGTTTGACATAACAAAATTCGATCATATTTTAGTTTTTGTTTTGTTTTAATATTGCCAATCATACACACCTATCCTGTAGATTTATGTATTGTATATGTTATAAAATCCATTCTGGAAAATTTCATGCTGAACGCAACGGCGGATCCAGGGGGGGGCCAACGGGGGCCATGGCCCCCCCAAAAAAAACGAAGCTGTACGCCCCCCCCCAAAAAAAAAAAAAAAAAAAAGAAAGAAAGAAAGAAAAAAAGGGAAAAGAGACAAAACAAAACCCCACAACTTTACGCCCCTCCTTGTGCAGCTAAGTCTTGCTTATACGTTCAGCTTTTGTTAAAGTATGCAAATTACAACACACTGATTGGCTACATGAATGTGTTCATAATCCTACTCACGATCCAACATTGCCACAAAATTTGCAATGGTAGTTTGTGCAGTTAAGCCAAGCTGCATTAGACGAGGCGTACACGGTGATTGTATGCATGGCTTATGCACACGCGACTGGTTGTGTGGGGTTTCCTGGATATTAGGTGAGCCATGCAACGTCCGCAATGTAGGCCTACGTTTAGACTTGGCGCGAACATCGCGTGCATAAAACGCATTTCAATCTTGTGAGTACGAGCAGGAGCAGTGACTTGAAAGATTCGTCTTCCATCATCATATGAGCAGTAAGTATCAACGTAAAATACAGTGGGCTGTTTTTGCAGCACTGTGTAGATTACACAATAATGTATGTACATACCATAACACTCTGGGGACTCCATGCGGGCACCAGCCTAACCCAGATGAGTGGCCATATCTTAAAACATGTCAATGATTGTTTTTCTGAAAATCTACCCTTTTGTAGAAAGGATCAATTTTGATCAATAATAACTGCCGTTAATTCCAGAGTTCTGTGTCATCAATGGATTATTTCAGGCGGCTTTATTTAAACATTAATTTGCATTAATAACTTTTACAACTTGCACACTCCAAGGTGGAGCGTACCCTGACTGCTTTGCGTTCAACCATGAGAGAGGATCGCCTGGAGTCTCTCATCCTCCTTCAAGCTCATCGTGACCGTCTCCCAACCACCACTCGGGTTATTGAGTACTTCGCCACAAGCGGTGTCCATCGATTGAACTTTAGTTTCTTGCTTTAACTGATTGTTGTTGTTTCCTCCAATCGCCACATTTTGCCATACAGGTATTTCAACGACCATTATAGGGCTCATATACAGTGGAAAAAGCTAATCTATTTATGAATAATATTTGTCCGCTCAGAGCAACCAGAAGCTAAGCATTTCCGGAAACCCTGCATTAGTCAAGTGGTTAGACCGCAGGACCTAGCCTACAATCACAAGGTTGCGGGTTCAAATCCAAAGCTTATCACTGAAATTTCATACTAAATCAAGTATTGTCGTCTAGACCCACAAAACAAACAAACCCCACCAGAAACGTTTTGCGCTCGCAAATACGCCCCTCCACTGAGCATTTGGCACCCCCTAAACTTTGGGCCTAGATCCGCCGTTGGCTGAACGACGGTTGCTATATTAGGGAAAATTGATCCGATTACAACCTTAGTTAATGGTAGCTACTTACAGTGGTAGCCTTATCTGGTATGATGACAAGATCGCCACCGGCACCTTTCTTCTGACAGTCATTCCTCGCAGCGCCCCAGGATTTCGTCGATCCACTCACAGCAAGGAAGCATTTATCATTCAGCTGCTGCCAGTTCCCTCCACATTTCAGTGTCCCACTCTGCGCTACAGCTGTTGTGATATCCAAACCAAAATACGGTGCAAAAACATTACATTGTTTAAATTGTATTTACAAATTTCAACAACCAAACATTGGTGTTTTCAACAACCAAACATTGGTGTTTTCAACAACCAAACATTGGTGTTTTCAACAACTAAACATTGGTGTTTTCAACAACCACAGTTTCTATTTTATTTTTGCCTTCCACATTCTTAGATTTTCTGCTTGCAATTCCCCACTTATAAACTTCTGATTTGTTATTATTATTATCAGTATTTTTTAAAGAACTGTATCCCAATTAGTGTGAGTACGAAGTTCATGTTTCCCGACCGAAAACATTTCACTATTTTGCAGACTAATTTGTATGACTCTTGACTCGGACTTGGACTCGAGTCCGACAACTCGGCTCACTTTTTTTGTGACTAGGACTTGAGTGACCATATACAACTCGGACTCAACCCTCGTGACTCAGACTCGATGTTTGTGACTCGGACTCGACGGCAAAATGTCCAATGTTCACTATTTTAAAACATTAACAAATTCAAAAATCTTTTGCAACATAGTGTTTAAGTCTTGTTATTTAATTTAAACAATGCGAACAGTTTTATAACATTTATACCGTGCATCATTTCATCAGTGGCGTAGCCAGAAATAAAGATTCGGCTGGGCCTGAGTAAAAATGGACGGGCCATAGAATTCATCCATAAATCCATCCATACACGGGCGCCGATTTATGTTTGTGCCGGTGGAACAGCGACCGACGCACACACGCACACACTGACACACAATATTTACAAGGATTGGAGATCACGATACACACCATGAAACGCATGGAAAGTCATAATGCCACAAATCATTTAGTAAAAAGGTTCACTTCATTAAATTGATTCGTTAAATCATAGGCCAAAATGTGCTGTGAGACACCTTAGGCCATGCTCATAAAGAACGCAACAGTAGCCTACAAGCATGATAGCCCCTGTCCTTTTTAAAGTATACAGTATAAAATAAAATGCACTGTAGCCTATATCACACAAACGTACATAGAAGAGGAATGCAAACAACATAAATCGTTTAAAAAAAAAAAAAAGTTATACAAAAAGCTTCTTTATTTGGCAATGGCAGGGCCTAGACAAGAAGTGGGCGGGCCTAGGCCCTGCCTGGCCCGCCCATAGCTACGCCACTGCATTTCATGATAGCATATACTGTTCTTTCTCTATGATTGTAGTAATGCGATCGGAATCGCTTACACAGCGGCCGCATGAAAACAAAGTGCATATATTACATTGAATTATGTACCCAAGTGTACAACATCATGGGAATAAAAGCTCGATAGCGATGGGTACCAGCTCTCAATTTTCTTGACGTTTCCTCGTCCATTCTAGATAAATAAACATACCTTTGTACAATTCAGTGTTCTGACTTTCCTTTTATTTATTAATATGACATCTTGTGTGGACAATTTGTACATTAAAACTTGATCCCTATTTTTCCAAGTTTGAAAATTGAAAAAAAATATTACTTCATAAGTATTTTCAATTTCATGACTCAAGTTAATTAAAATATGGAAAGCTTAAAGTCAATCAAATAATGTTGATTTTATTTGGTTTGTTTGTTCACTTAGCTTTGAACCTTGACATAATGTAGAAAGTTTTCTCTTTTCGTTTGATTTTGTAAGTGACTCGTGACTCCGACTCAGACTCGACCCACATGACTTGGGACTGGACTCAGACTCGACACTGGGGACTCGAACTCGCACTCGGATTCGAGGTTTGAGGAGTCGAATACAAGTCTGCTATTTTGTAAAGAAAGTAAGGGGGCATGTTTTGCCAACATGACCAAACGTATGTTCCCTTTATAGGTGATTTGTTCATGTTTTGCTCTATATTACACAGTACCGTACCACTTGGGAGGTGCATGGGGGAAGGTTCCTCCTCTCAAAGCCAGCGCCCCCCGGTGCCCCCGCTCCGAATTCGGATCCCCTGAAAATCGCATTGTCATTAACAAAGTCCTAGATTTAGCCATATACAATCAGCAACTCATGGTGGAGATAAACCTCAGCTCCCAAAGCCACTTGAAAAGGGTCATAGATTTTCATTTCAGTCACAGATCTTACGTGTACAGTGCCGAATGACACGGTCCCTGCGGCAGACTTACATGTTTGAGGTAAAAAAGATTTTTTTTAAATTAAAAAATACGGTGGTAACTTTATTTGCCCAAGGCTTTAAATTTATTTGCCCCAATCTGCATTGCTTACGTTAACTGTTTGATTTACCAGATGTTTAAATGCCACTGTACGCCCTGAATATTAGTTCATTCTCCATACTTTTATAAAATTACTAGTTCGTTGGACAAACAACCCCGGTATTCTAGTACTTAGAACATTGATACAATACTTGAAACATACAAATAAACTACAAAATAAAATACATAGGCCAAGTGATGTGAAGACTCTAAGCTACGTTTATCTATCGCCCGAGGTTTTTCTATTCTACTGAGAAATCCAACGTTTGAGAACGGATGATATTCCAGCTTAGCCCGAGACGCAAATATAAAATTACACTTTGATTGGTTAATTTGCTGCGTGGGGCACCTAATAACAGCATACTTGCTGATCAGCGATAATACATAATTATGCAGCCATGTCTTTATTGGCCGTTAATATACCCCACGTGGTCACGTTTCGTCCAATCAGATTGTCTTAATTGTCTTTACTGCAATAATAAAATAGTAAATCATTGACTTGACGAAAGCCTTAATTTAATTTGTCAGTATTTCTTCAAAACACTATATATTTCATATAATCATCTTAATAAATCTTTTCACTTTGGGCATTGGCTGATCTAAAGAGAGGTGGACAAAGGGTGGACTGTTCCCATGTTCTCCCTTTGTTTCTCCGAGCAGGTAAATTTACCATAACTGTTTTGGGTACCCCCTTTTTCAGCAACCCTATTTGACCATGTGCCCTCCCCTTTTTCGATACCCTATTTATACAAACTCCTCCTTTGCATAAACATAGTGTTCGAAAAATTATTTGAGGTTGTTAAACAATTCCAATATTTTGAAACATTTCCACAATCGTGCCTCTTTCAAAACGTTACTTTTTAAAAGAATAATAAAAAAGATATGTTTTACAATTCAAAATTGTCAAACGAAATGTTAAACCAATAACTACTTTGCTCATGTAAGGGGACGGGTATGTGTGTGATCATTGACATTTAGAACCACACCCCAACCTTTGGCAATAAATTTACGCCACTTGATAATCAAGTGCTCATTTTGAATGAGTTACACCGGAACATTTACAGACATGTTACAACCATTTATACTCACCTTTGTATATTCTGTCGTACATTAAAAGCAGAATATAAGATAACATAATAAGATAAGAAATGCAGAAATTCGTCTTCCATTTGACAGAAAAAAATATACTTGAATAAAAACATTTAAATGTACTCACAAAATGGACAAACATTTACACCGATAAATTATTAAAGAATTATAATTTAGGAATTTGATTTATTTTTTGACGTATCATTACAGAAACAGGACTTTAATAGCCCTTTTAAAAATCAGACATTGCTCTCCATCGACTGTGGCAGACAGTCGACCGTGGACCTGGCGTGGCCTTTTGATATACTTTGGTATTCTGCAGAGCCAGGCACAAATCTTATCTTAACAAGTGAAGTGTTCCATCAATCTTATCTGAGGGACATGTGATTAGGTAAATGTTTTGCATGGCACGAATTCGGGCTCTTACAATTATGAAATTATCACAGATGTTATTATTTGAAGCATGGCAAAGGAAAATTAAGGCATCATAATTAGAAGATGCATCTTACCCATGGCTAGGGAATGCATAATATATTAACTACACATATTTTAGTCTGGTTTGGTCGCATAAGTAAAAATGAGCTTAGGAAATTAGAATCAGTTATTAGAAATGCTGAACGTATTATTGGTACTGGCCTGCCATCTCTCTTTTCCCTTTATCAAGAACGTACTTTAAAACGAGTTAGAAATATTATAGGAGATAATTCCCACCCAGCTGTTGACTATTTCAAATTTCTCCCCTCGGGGAAAAGATTTCAAAATTTTAGGGGCTCTAAGAGATTTATTGATAGTTTTTATCCTTCTGCCGTAAAGGTTTTTAATGTGCACCATTCCCGTTGAATTTTATATTTTATATTTGCAATTAATTGAATCTTATTGCCTTATATGTATATTTGTATAGTTTTATTTGTATACTTTTGTACACAATATTTATTTTTTGTAAAATTTTAGAGCTCTTGTGTTCGCTCGATTTCCATTGTATATTTTTTATCATTGGCTGAATAGATAAATATCTGTATCTATATCTAATCTTTCTTTTTAATGGGGAGTGGGGTAGAAGTCAATTTACCGATATAAATTTTAGGGGGGGTGGGCAGGTGTGATAAATTTTCGAGGTGGGTAGGCGTGAAATTTGTTTCTATCCGAAAAAATCGACGAACGGGTGGGGGGAGGTTAGATATTAGAAATGTTCCCCTTAAATTAAATCATATTGGGCGCAAAAACTACGAGTCTGCTTTGATGGCTTGAGTTGGTGGTTTATTTGCCGACTGAGGCACGTTTTGCCCACTGGAAATCTATATGGGTGTATCACACACCCACAACCCCTTTGGTTACGGCCTTGGGGGAGGTACGCCTGAGAAATGTTGAGGGGAGAAAAATCGTCAAACAAGGCGGGGATTATGCATCATTTATTTCCTCCCGAAACTAAATCACCTCATGCACACACTTCGATGGTTTGATTGGGTGGTTTATTTGCCGACCGAGGCTCAGTTTGGTGGTTAATGTGACGACTGAGGCTCGGTTTGGTGGTTAATGTGACGACTGAGGCTCAGTTTGGTGGTTAATGTGACTACTGAGGCTCGGTTTGGTGGTTAATGTGACGACTGAGGCTCGGTTTGGTCGTTAATGTGACTACTGAGGCTCGGTTTGGTAGTTAATGTGACTACTGAGTCTCAGTTTGGTGGTTAATGTGACTACCGAGGCTCAGTTTGGTGGTTAATGTGACGACTGAGGCTCGGTTTGGTCGTTAATGTGACTACTGAGGCTCAGTTTGGTGGTTAATGTGACTACTGAGGCTCAGTTTGGTGGTTAATGTGACTACTGAGGCTCGGTTTGGTGGTTAATGTGACGACTGAGGCTCGGTTTGGTGGTTAATGTGACTACTGAGGCTCAGTTTGGTGGTTAATGTGACTACTGAGTTTGGTGGTTAATGTGACTACTGAGGCTCGGTTTGGTCGTTAATGTGACTACTGAGGCTCAGTTTGGTGGTTAATGTGACTACTGAGGCTCGGTTTGGTCGTTAATGTGAAGACTGAGGCTCGGTTTGGTGGTTAATGTGACTACTGAGGCTCGGTTTGGTGGTTAATGTGACGACTGAGGCTCGGTTTGGTCGTTAATGTCACTACTGACGTTCGGTTTGGTGGTTAATGTGACTACTGAGGCTCAGTTTGGTGGTTAATGTGACTACTGAGGCTCAGTTTGGTGGTTAATGTGACTACTGAGGCTCAGTTTGGTGGTTAATGTGACTACTGAGGCTCGGTTTGGTCGTTAATGTGACTACTGAGGCTCAGTTTGGTGGTTAATGTGACTACTGAGGCTCGGTTTGGTCGTTAGTGTGAAGACTGAGGCTCGGTTTGGTGGTTAATGTGACTACTGAGGCTCGGTTTGGTGGTTAATGTGACGACTGAGGCTCGGTTTGGTCGTTAATGTCACTACTGAGGTTCGGTTTGGTGGTTAATGTGACTACTGAGGCTCAGTTTGGTGGTTAATGTGACTACCGAGGCTCAGTTTGGTGGTTAATGTGACTACTGAGGCTCGGTTTGGTCGTTAATGTGACTACTGAGGCTCAGTTTGGTGGTTAATGTGACTACTGAGGCTCAGTTTGGTCGTTAGTGTGAAGACTGAGCCTCGGTTTGGTGGTTAATGTGACGACTGAGGCTCGGTCTGGTGGTTAATGTGACGACTGAGGCTCGGTTTGGTCGTTAATGTGACTACGGAGGCTCGGTTTGGTGGTTAATGTGACGACTGAGGCTCGGTTTGGTGGTTAATATGTCGACTGAGGCTCGGTTTAGTCGTTAAAGTGTCGACTGAGGCTCGGTTTGGTCGTTAATGTGACTACTGAGGCTCGGGTTGGTGGTTAATGTGTCGGCTGAGGCTCGGTTTGGTGGTTAATATGTCGACTGAGGCTCGGTTTAGTCGTTAAAGTGTCGACTGAGGCTCGGTTTGGTCGTTAATGTGACTACTGAGGCTCGGTTTGGTGGTTAATGTGTCGGCTGAGGCTCGGTTTGGTCGTTAATGTGACTACTGAGGGTCTGTTTGGTGGTTAATGTGACTACTGAGGCTCGGTTTGGTGGTTAATGTGACGACTGAGGCTCGGTTTGGTGGTTAATGTGACTACTGAGGCTCAGTTTGGTCGTTAGTGTGAAGACTGAGCCTCGGTTTGGTGGTTAATGTGACGACTGAGGCTCGGTTTGGTCGTTAATGTGACTACTGAGGCTCAGTTTGGTGGTTAATGTGACTACTGAGGCTCAGTTTGGTCGTTAGTGTGAAGACTGAGCCTCGGTTTCGTGGTTAATGTGACGACTGAGGCTCGGTCTGGTGGTTAATGTGACGACTGAGGCTCGGTTTGGTCGTTAATGTGACTACTGAGGCTCGGTTTGGTGGTTAATGTGTCGGCTGAGGCTCGGTTTGGTCGTTAATGTGACTACTGAGGGTCGGTTTGGTGGTTAATGTGACGACTGAGGCTCGGTTTGGTGGTTAATGTGACGACTGAAGCTCGGTTTGGTGGTTAATGTGTCGACTGAGGCTCGGTTTGGTCGTTAATGTGACTACTGAGGCTCGGTTTGGTGGTTAATGTGACTACCGAGGCTCGGTTTGGTGGTTAATGTGACGACTGAGGCTCGGTTTGGTGGTTAATGTGACTACTGAGGCTCAGTTTGGTCGTTAGTGTGAAGACTGAGCCTCGGTTTGGTGGTTAATGTGACGACTGAGGCTCGGTTTGGTCGTTAATGTGACTACTGAGGCTCAGTTTGGTGGTTAATGTGACTACTGAGGCTCAGTTTGGTCGTTAGTGTGAAGACTGAGCCTCGGTTTGGTGGTTAATGTGACGACTGAGGCTCGGTCTGGTGGTTAATGTGACGACTGAGGCTCGGTTTGGTCGTTAATGTGACTACTGAGGCTCGGTTTGGTGGTTAATGTGTCGGCTGAGGCTCGGTTTGGTCGTTAATGTGACTACTGAGGGTCGGTTTGGTGGTTAATGTGACGACTGAGGCTCGGTTTGGTGGTTAATGTGACGACTGAAGCTCGGTTTGGTGGTTAATGTGTCGACTGAGGCTCGGTTTGGTCGTTAATGTGACTACTGAGGCTCAGTTTGGTGGTTAATGTGACTACTGAGGCTCGGTTTGGTGGTTAATGTGACGACTGAGGCTCTGTTTGGTGGTTAATGTGACTTGGTAGGCCGATTACATGTCGGGCTTTGCATTTTGTTTCTCATGATACAATAAATTCCAATTATCTGGACCCCCTCCTGTCAAAATCCAGGATCCGCCCCCGTTCAGCAATGGAAAATAATATTATCTATCAGCTGGTGTGATAAATTAAACATTAATTTTAAGTGAAATGTTTCCAATAACGTGCATATCAAAAGAGCTGTAATTTGTCATGTTCATTGGAACATTGCTATTTAACTTGAGGTTAGGATAACAAAATAGGCCTACTTTAAAATTACACATTTCATAACTTTGCTGTCAGGTTCATAGTTTTTACAATCAATATGTCAAGAAATTGGAGTGTTAGTTGTTACAATAATACCTGTAGTGTAACACCAGTGGTGTATTCTATCATAGTGTTTATATTAAAACCAATCGGTGTAGTTTTTAACACCAGAGTTTTGGCAGTGTGGTGGATACTTAATTATTGTCAATTACTGACAAATATGTTTTAAAAGATTTGCTTTCCCTTTTTTCCCTTTAAGAATATGTTTTCTTGAATAAGCCTGCTATTTCAGTAGGTAGGTCTACGGTATGGTAATCGACAAATCACAGGGTTCTCTAGCCCAACTTCGCGCCAATTGTTCTGTCTAAATTTGACCAACAACCATAATTAGTTTTGCCATAAAATACGTTTTCTTCACAACATGTTTTTTTAAAAGCCTGTGGAGGTTGTAAATCTCATCTTGTCCTAATAATACTATATTTGTTTGTTCTTCTTCAAATGAATACAAATAAAATCTTACCTGATGCAAGGAGTGCACACAATGCAAGAATCTGTAGTCGCATTGCAAGCAGTTTTCAGTCTTTCGACCGGCTCATTCAAAGAGGGGAAAAATAATAACAAGTGTAAACTGGAAGAAAATATCCAGACACCGAGGGGCGTAAACGTTCAGCAAGCACCACAGCCTGCATCCGGAATGGCACAACCACAGAGTTACAACCCAAATAAAATTGTTAATAATTAGTAAGGGGCGAATCCACTGATTGCGGTCTTAATATCTAATAAAAAGTTCAGTACAATAAAGATCATAGAGACATATGTATTTATCTTGCCCTGATACCTTATTTGCATAATGAAAGAGACGAGCTGTTACGGAATTTGATTGGTCATCTGGTCCTTGAGTTTTTATTTTAATCTACCCAAAGATCATCTTGTACTGGGGTATATCCAAACACTGCGCTCTAAAACTATTGCATAATTTGTTGTATTCCTTGGGTACAAAGTGTCAATGATAACAAGAAAATGGTCAAATTTCGGGAACAAAGTTAACTTTGTGTAAACAGCGTAATTATAGAAAAACTGTTTACCGAGTACAGAATCGAGAAATCACTAAAATTACAATGACATGAAGGTCATACAACGTCGTACTCTTCATAAATACACACGTTAGGTTAATGGTTCAGCGTGATTTGTTTGTCAATGGAAGAACATTTCTACCTGGAAGTGTTTGTGCATATTAAACAAAATAAAGAATTACGTTTAAGACATTTCTTAAGATTCAAATCATTACAATTGTTTCCAGTTTCTTTAATTGTCAATTAGGGTCTAAATGAGAAATAAATGGGCACGTTTTAATGATGACTTGACAAACATTTTGAATGAACAAACTCAATAAATACTGTCAGTATCCATTCACTATTGATGTTCTATTTCACGGTCGTTGACCCCAGACCACATTCTCCAAGGTATAAACCATTGTTAAATACAAGGAATGTATAGGTCACTTGCCTGTCTTTTATCAACATGAAAGTACATTTAATTTTGCCATTCATGTTTTGTGTGCCCCTGTTTTGGCAGTTCTCTCTCCCAAAACTTTACCAAAAACAAACAAACAAACAAATTAAAAATAAAAGGTTTCAGACGCCTACCGTGACTTTTCATGCAATTATAGTAAAAACCAAAAATATGCAAGCAGGAAGCTATAATAATGTGATGTGCAATCAAGGTTATTAGATAATGAAAAGGAATGAACATTTTATTGAGCAATATTGCTTATACA
Organism: Zoroaster sp. YZ-2022; assembly: GCA_029582265.1. Lineage (NCBI taxonomy): Eukaryota > Metazoa > Echinodermata > Asteroidea > Forcipulatida > Zoroasteridae > Zoroaster > Zoroaster sp. YZ-2022. Next base: position 15,775,286 of record CM055827.1, on the reverse strand, counting down.
ATAGAAAATAATATTTTAATAAAAATATTAACGTTCATATTGTTTTAGTTGCAATAGTTAATATCGTGTTTAGAAGCTAAACGTTAAAGGGGAGGTACAAAATAAGTAATGTTGGCAAAAAATGCTTCTTAGAGGACGCTTACTCTCTTTGAATCACGATATACAACCAACCTTTGTAAATTTCAGCTTTTTCTTTGCGAGAAAATAGCGAAAATTTATTCAAATTGTTTGTATTCATTCTGATGTGGAATTTAGAAAACTTCTCTTTCCAAAACTCAAGATAATTTTATTTCACTTTTCTTAAAAATGGAAGCCTCTCAGTAACGTACCATATTTCTATAGAAGAATAATACCATCAACAACTTTACACCATAAGTTTTACATAACTTTTATTATATTATGTAATTGTTACATTACCCTATATAATTATAAAGATGCTATACGTAATTTATTAACTTTATATATTTAAATATGAATTGTTTACAGTTCATTACAGGAACATCATATGATTATAGAATCAATTACAATACGATCAATCTAATATAATTATACAAACAAATTCGTTTCCTCGAATTGTTAATTGCGGTGAATGAAGAAAATAATATGGGTTCAAATCCATTTGGAATGAGTCAAGATGAGAGTTTGGGATGAATCGAGATCATGTGGAGGGGCACCACGAATCCACTGTACGGTGTGGTGTCCAAAAACCGCCCAGGAGCCCCGGATCTTTAGGGTTATATATACATAACAGCAAAAGAAACGTCACCCCTAAAAATATTTATTATTTTCATTGTATAATTAATATAATTTGTTTAATGAAGAATATTATGAGTATGGAGTGTAACACGAACACAATGTGGCAAATTTGGTTGACCTGGCAGTCAACCATCCTCACAACATTGTATATTCATTATGTTTAATAATATAATTACTTAACAAAATTTAGGGGGTGACGTTTCTTTTGCTGTTATGTATATATATATGGTCTGCCATGCAATCCGAATGTTATTTATTTATTTCTTTCTTTCTTTATTTCTTTGTTTTATCAAAATAATTTAATTTGATGTGCTATCATATATCAGTTGTTGCTACGTAGTATTAATGCGGAAATATGGCAGAATGTGTGGACAAGTCGGCACATATTGGGGTGTGAATGCACGGGTCGACCCCCAATGTCCCGAGATTTAAGACCCTGGGAGAATTGAGAGTTTTGCAAATAATTTATATGTCAAACTGTGGCAGGCAATAGGTGTATTACTAACATAAAATATTCCATAAAATATACTATTTTGATGAGATCACCGCACAACTTTCTAATTCTTTTTTATTTTATTACGGTACTAAGGTACAACATTTAGAAACTGTACACAGAATTATATATAATTTTTGCCTGCCACACTAAAACAGATTATATCAATAGAGGGCGCCTCACATATAAATGGATTTTACATGGTCTATCGGTGAAAACTGTTCCCAGTTTCCCAAGTCAGTTTAAAGTATGTATACGTAGTCCGCATATACTAAAAGTAAACTTCTATATTAATTGAAAACGCTTCCCTTCCACTTGAATTTAAATGGAATTAATGGCGCACGCTTAACAGCTATAATTATTCTAAATGCCTTGGTGACAAACTGTTGCCTGACATGAAATGGCGCCCTCAACATGTTCTGGACAAAGCAGATAAAGTTGACCTCTATGATATTATTTTCACGTTGCATACGCCCATCTAGTTAAATTTACGTTCAAAAGCTTACCAATTATATTCCAATAGGATTAATGTTTAGAAAGTGATATTGAAAACGTTGGAAAAATTCCAATTCAAATTTTATTAATAAACTTGGTTAGTGGAACCAAATGTTCTATACACAAAGTACACAGTATGGTGGCTAAGAGAGGCCGCACCAATTGGGCAAACGTTTATATCACAATGTGAAAAAGTCGTTTAAAACACAGCGCAGCAGAATTCCAATCCATTCAGAAATTGGACATAATTGGACATCGCTTCTTAGCAAGGGAAAGAAAATCAAACATGCTGACGCATGGAGAACAGAAACCGCAGACATTTTTTGTTTAGCCTTTTCATTAGGTTTATCAAAGATTTAGAAGTATATTATGCTTGCCTAATATTAACACAATAGAATAATAAAAGAAACACCATTGGTGTGATTTTAACACCCCAGATTTGTCTGGGCGTACAGTAAACTTAAAGGCACTTTATAACTACTTCTGATATAATTAATCGTTAGTGCTTAATCCCTAATACTGATTGGTGCATGGAGATCAACCTATTTAAAAACTCTTTTAAAACAGAATACTGCATGCACTTGTGTTCTAATCTTACTATAAGTGAAGACTGTTTGCAGTGACACCATGTAAAATTCTCAGTATGCTCTGATCGTCTTCAGGAGAAGAGAACCACAGAGGGGTCAGGATAATCCGCCCCCCATATCACACTTGGCCTATATAATCATGTTGTGTTAAAAATGGCAAACTTAACTTTATACTAAAATATACATTTTGTAATTTGTTTTTAATAATAATAATAATGTGTGGACTTATATAGCGCACGTATCCACCAACTAAGTGGTGCTCAAGGCGCATTCTTTTTTTACGTGCATTACACAACACGGGACCTACGGCTTTACGTCCCATCCGAAGGACGAAGCAATTATGGTTAAGTACCTTGCTCAAGGACACAAGTGTCACGACCGGGGCTCGAACCCACACCCTGCTGCTGGCAACACCAGAACTTGAGTTCGGTGCGCTACAGCAAACATACGTTTTGTTTCATTTTATGAGCATTGATGATGATCGCCACCGTAACTACACCCCTGTCGTCATTAGACGTTTATACCATTTACTCCACTGTACCGGTGAGAAGCAAGTTTGTACCCATGTCCGTCCAGTCTATCTGTACTCCAAACTTCCCACCAAGATCCACCTGACACACCTCAAGAAACGCGCGTGCAATTATTAAGGTCTTGTCAACGCTCTCCTGGAACGACTGGGGAAGATCGGGACTTAGCACACGTGTCTCCATGTGGACACATGTCATTATCGTCGCCATAATTTGCAGAATTTGATCGAAGACGTCTCCGATGTCCACAGTAACTCCTTGCTCTGAACACACTACATGCGAATGATAAGATAAGTACAGTGTTCAATACAACGTTTTGAGTATACATGGAGTATACACGTCATGGAGTATACATGAAAAACATGAACAACATGAAAAACTAAATAAAGTATGTTTGTAACAACACAATCAAATTTCGAAATGAATATAACAAAAAAGTGTGCTTTCCAAGTTTCTGTGGAAAAAAAGTCGCCTGTGAAGGTTTTTTTTCCATAGACACTCAGAGTATACAGTACTAAACACACGTTTAACACCCAAGACAAGAATTTCATCAAAATATAAATAAAAAGTTAACGTACTATTTAATGCAACATGACGGACACATAAGTGAAATGCCTCAACAACAAGACACCACACAGACTAAATTAAACAGATAAGACAATTTACTCCTGGGTGGAGAGAAGCAATTATGGTGATTACGGTCGCGGGAGGCATACTCGATGGTGGTATGGCCAATTTACACATACAACAGTAAATAAAAAAGGGGTGAATGTTCTATATAACTGGATTGGTGTACTTCCTGAGATTGTGTCTCACCTGATTGGAGCCTCTCTCTGACGAGACTAATTGTCTCAAAGTGATCAATACCAAGAATCTCATCCAAAGCAGAAGAGAAGACCCAAGATCCATTCTGAATTGAAATAATACAAAATAATCATTGTTAGACTCGATAAATAAGCTGACCCGGAGAAGGGTCCGCGGGTGAGACCCATTTTGAGTCAGAATTAACGTATCCGGATTCCAGGTCAGAGAGCACTGACACGGATTTGTGTCTAACATAGCTTTGAGGTGGCTCAGATTCTTGTGACCCTATTTCAGGGTCAGTCTGACCAAAAAGTGGGTCTACTACACAAGGGCCCTTATTCAAACAAATGGATACTTTCATTGTTCGCTGTCACAGCCAGGCGCGTATCCAAAACATGTTTAAGGGAGGCCTGGGGCGGCGACCATTACTGAAACTGTTTAAGTATAGCCCTAGGAAATATTTCGATTGAGGTCACAGATCAAATACCCCTTCTCCTTTTTAAGGGTAAAACTGTGGTGAAATATCTCGCTGTGTGATTTTTGTTTTGTTTTGATTTTTAATGAAAAAATGTGCCCAAGAGCGGGGGGGGGAGGGGGCACCACCCCCATCTCTCAACACAGGGTTATAATTTGAAAGGCTAATTCAACATTTATCAGATATTAAATATTAAATGGCATTTTTCTAAATTACTAGGCCTGACAAATATCCTGAAAAAGAATAGATCATGAAAAATGTTCACGTTGAACATGTTTTTTAATTGGCTGAATACTATCTAGTTGTTCTTGATATGGTGCGACTGTTCAGAACTACGTATATGTATATGCCTAAAGATAGAAAGGGACCGGTAAGTCTTAACAATTCTCAGATTGAAAGGGTACACAAAGGTTAAAAAAAAGTTAAATAAGCCATTGCTGAATTCAAATGTGGCCCCAGTCTTGGCCATATGAGAGTGACTGCACACTAAATTGCTGATGTCTGAGGGACGCGGCCATTAACTTTGTTTTATATTGTAAACAATGGGCGCCATTTTGTACGGACGGCCAGCAATGAGCGAACATTTCAACCGTGGTTGGCATCGGTCAGATTGTGCCAAAAATAAAATAAAATAAAAACATCAGGAATATAACTTCATTTATTTTGGTAATCTATATTGATTTAATATTAATGTTTAAAAGAAAATCATAGTTAAAAATAATATAAATAATAATAATAATAAACAATTATTTTTGTTTTGTTTTGCAGAGGTGGCTACCCATAGTTTGCCGACCACGGGTTGACTTAATTTAACTATTCGAGCGACGCCGTGACGGCGATGTTGTGCTGATGCATTTGAACGGTAAACCGACCATGAAATAGAGCCCCAAAAAGCCAATAAATCGAAGCTGAAGTGCATTTCGCCGGCTACAATATACACAAAGCGACCAAAAGGTAGGCGAGATTTTGTGTAATAAAAAACATACCTCTTGTTGCATGTTTATGAGGCGCTCAGTGTCAGATCTGCTTGTCTTTGGATCGGGGCTGCCGACTGTATCCGTTACTAAATCTTCGTAATTGTACTCGAGACATACATAATCATCATCTTCACTTTCATCTTCATCTTTATTAGTCTCTTTGAATGCTGGTAATGGTGTACCAGGATCACCATATACACATGCATGTACGCCATCTTCAGATTCAGTCCCCTTGAATGCTGGACGTGGAGACGCACCAGGGATGGGTGGGGGAGGTTGGGGTGGGGATGCACCTTGTTGAGACCCAATACCCGGTGGTGGAGGTGGTGGTAGAGACCCACTGGAGACGGGCTCAGTAGCATGTTGGGAAGCTGGGGATTTAGATCCAGGTCTTGGGGCCTTTTTCTTTTTCTTTAAAGAACTAACGATTGGTTTCGGCATTAAGGCTCGTTCTTCACTCATTTCAAAAGAATCATCCATGGGCTCCATCGGCGCTAATATCAACTCTTCCTCCAGCTCAAGAGGTTCAGCATACGCACACGAACTCACTATCGTTATTGGTTCCTGCCTACGTACTTCAATGGTTTGTCTCATTGGTTCCGGCATTGAGACAGATTGTTCCATCCTCGCCATAGGCACCGAGTACATCTCCACTGGTTCCGGTATCGAGACAGATTGTTCCATCCTCGCCATAGGCACCGAGTACATCTCCACTGGTTCCGGCATCAAGACAGATTGTTCCATCCTCGCCATCGAGTCAATCTCAATTTTTTCAGATTTTTCCATCCTCACCATAGGTATCGAGACAGATTGTTTCATCCTCGCCATAGGCGCCGAGTACATCTTCACTGGTTCCGGCATCAAGACAGATTGTTTCATCTTCGCCATAGGCACCGAGTACATCTCCACTGGTTCCGGCATCAAGACAGATTCTTCCCTCATCATCGGCATTTCTCCAATAGTTTTACTATACACATCGGAGCTCATTGCCATACTTGCTTCCTTTATAAATAGATCCTCGTTACGCTCTGGCTTTCTTCGTGCTAAGACATCAAGGCTTGCCAGTTTTGCTGCTGATTCGGCAAGGTCTGACTCTAAGTCTAGCGTAGAATGCTTGGGTTTATCATCCCAACTGCTTGTGGATACCTCTAGTGCGCTTTCCCCTTCTTCAATCCATCCCATTAACTCTATGAAAATATGAACATTGATAAACAAAATGATCAAAAATACGATAGTTAAATATCTAACCTGTCTACGATAAGGCAGCCATAAGACAGCTTTTTTTTTAGTTTTTGTAAAGCAGAATTTTTATTCATAATCTTTGTGTGTACAAACAAAAGAATTCTTCTTAATTTTACCTAAAAGCACACTTGCTAATAAGTCGGTGATATTATCAAACATTTTGGGAAATAATTCTGCCTGAGATGTTATCTTGTTCAATTTAATTCAATTCAATATTATATTGAAAACAAAGTCAAACACAATACAAAATATCAAATACCAAAGATTTGGTATGGAAGAATTACAACCAAAAGGCATGATCATTATTACTAAACAACGAACAAGTGGATGGGCTAATTTTAATGGAGTGAGTAATGATATAACCTACTTAAGAGATATAAGTAACATTTAAAATAAATCTCGATCTTCAATATCGTCTTGTGAAGATTAGTTGAAATGTACCGTTCTCTATGGCAAAGAAAAACACTCTCAACTGACAAATGAATATTAATTTTTCCCAGACGTCAAGACCAACTGGGCTACACTTTCTCAACAATTGACAATCCTGTTGAAAATGAAATAATGGTCATTGCGTGAGTGTTTATATCACGGGGAGCTATTGGTCATAGCATAATGTAATACCTTCTTCCTCTTGCTGTGATATTCCAGAAGGAAGCGGCAAGGATGCAGGCTTGTCAGAGGACTTCCCCGGCTGTAAGCGCTGCCTCTCCAGTTCAATCTTACACCTGGTCACCGTCCAGGAAAAAAACCCCAATGAAACCGAAAACTTTATCAACAAATATTGATGTACTCAGTGGCGGATCAAGGTAATTAGAATTATACAAATACAATTTTAAAATAGCAGTTTGTTTTACAACATTTTCGTTTTTAAAATGTATTGGCTGCTAAATGAAATTATACAATAAAGAAGTCACACTGAAAGCAAAGCAGAGCTAAAATGGTGGTCATTCATGGTTCGAATAAACTACTTACGTTTCTGCCCACTCTACAGCCTGCTGTAAGGAATCCAGGTCGTCCATCATGGAAATATCTAGTCAAATTAAAGGAATGACAGAACATTGTCAAAACTGCTTACAGAACAGCTTACCTTCTATGAATCCAAATATACATTAAACAACCAACCTGTGGAAGCGTTAGCTCAATGCGGTGTCTAAGTCGTGAGAAAAGTGTGCAAAAAACATTCTAAACTTGTACTGAAAACCTTTGTGTTTTCTCTGACATGAGATCCCTTCAGACGGAATAACTGTTTAGGATGACTTGTACACTCACCAACGTCAGATCAAGTTAGCTTCCAGTTGATTATGTCGTACATAGGGTATATATTTCTTCAAAACAGGTTAAAAATAAAAATGTGGATACAAATAAAGCAGAAAACAACAACACGCCAAAGTTCAACCAGGGTAGTGTTTGTTAGCAACGGCGCACCCAAGTGGGGGTCGAAAGGGTTCCCCAAAAAAAAGGGACAAAAAGGAGAAGGAAAAAAAGGAGAGAGAGAGTGGGAGGAGAAAAGTTGCAAATGTTTTTTTTTTCGGCCCGGCGGCAAAGTGGATTTCTTTTCATCTAATGCCCCAGTCACATTGGAGCTGCGATTGCCTACGACCATGTCAGTCGTGCGACCTAGGGCGGTCTTGGCCCGGTCGTATGTTTTTTCTGCGATGTCGGCCTAGCAGTCACACAATAAGACCTGTCCTCGACTGGTCTGCGACTTGTAGCCAACTGATAGCACGACTGGTCGCAAGACCTTGAGGGACTTGTCGTACGATCACCCAAGACTACCTACGATTGTCAAGGATCAGTCGCACGACTAGTCACGACTGGTCGTGCGACTATGCATGACTATTCGCACGACTTGTCGTGCAGTCGCAAGACTAGTCACGCATAGTCGTGTGACTAGTCGTGCATTCGCACGACAAGTCGTGCGAATAGTCGTGCATAGTCGTGCGACTGTTGGACGCCTGGATAGTCCCACGATGAACCACGACTACGTAAGACCACCCAAGACTTGTAGCACGACCATCGCACGACTATTGAAGACCTACCTACGACCAGCTACGACCAGCTACGACCAGTTTGGTCGCAGCCAGGTTTTTGAACATGATCGAAAACCTCCCCAAGACCGAATTCGGTCTTGCGACTACCCAAGACCACCCGCAACCACCCGGGACTTGTCACAGGACTTTTCTACGATTCCTTGTAATTTCCAGTCGCAGACGATCGTAACCTGTTGTAAGTTGTCGTATCCTCCAGTGTGACTGGGGCATTATGCCACTCGCATTTTTTTTCTTCTTTCTGCAAAAATTATTTTATTATGACGTCTCATGAAATCTCACTATAATTGTTTAAATTTGCAACAATAACATAAACATTTGAAACCAACGTGCCAATTTGTCCGGGCTAAAATATATTTTACGTGGTTCCGGTTTTTTCTTCAAATTTAAGTGTTTTTCCCTTTTCAAGGGGAATGCCGGACAAGTGTAAGGAAAAAGTAATACATTTTTGTTTACCCACAATGATTTATTTTTAGATGTTGTATAATGAATATGCATGAACATGTAACTCTGGTGCAACGACCAGATCCAATCTTATTTTATCATGTGTTGCTTCCTTTTCTCCATTTTTCTTTAACTCGGCTATGTGCAGGGCATTAAAAAGGCCTGCAATCCTACCCTTTCCAAATTACACATCACATACATGCCCAGGTTAGGGTTTTAATTTTATTTTTTAACAGTAATCTGATATAAATAATTATTATGTGACACCGTTTTAGCAACAACAAAAAAGAAAAAGGTTACCGGTGGAGTGCCATGGAGTGCCAAGGTCGAGCGGTTTAGTGCATCGGATTTGTGTTCTGGTGGCTGAGTCGTCAGAATGTGGGTTCGAATCCCGCCCGTGACCGTGGTACTTGTGTCCTTGAGCAAGACACTTTACCATAATTGCTTCTCTCCACCCAGGAGTAAATGGGTACCTGTGAGGGCAGAGTTGGTTGTTGTGTTTGATTAGCCCATATGCGCCGAAATGGCAGCAATTGAATGATTTATGCGCCTGATGAGCAGGGGTAATAATGTACAGCGCTCTGATACCTTGTTTAAGAGCGCTTTAAAATGCCCGACATTATTATTATTATTATTATTATTAGGATCTGGGTTTGCCGCCCACTTGTTCATGGAATTTGCCGCCCATTGATGGAAAGTAGGTAGCACCGCCCTGGAATGATCTCTTCAACAACGTCCGCTATATAATTATTTAAAGCAAAAAATCTTGCCGACGATATACACTCAAGTTCATTTTCATCAAGAGGGAGGAGTATTACTGAAAAATCGCAATCCAGACTCCAGAGATTGGCTTCATCGGTAAGTATAATCAATTGGAAGTACAGTGGGCTGTTTTTGCAGCACTGTACACAGATTACACCAACATACCACAACATTCTGGGGAAACCATGCGGGCACCAGCCTAACCCAGATGAGTGGCAATAAGTCTAACATATATACTTGGGCCCTATTTCTAGTTTTGAGCCTATATTGACAATCTGACGAACATCCATTATAAATAAGTTTAGAACTAAATATATATGCCCCCTATACCCAATACAAAAAATAAACACCATGTTCAAGATTCAAATTAAGGGCTAGCATTAAAATAAAAATTTTAAATTAAAATGTGTAATTTTGATTTGTACTTTCTCAGAAATTAAGAATGAGCGCCAGTGGGCCCCCACCCAAGAAACTGAAGCAAGCCAAATTATAGACGATACACTAATGTTTGTGTGTGAGTGAGATTGGCTCTTGCCAGCTTGGCGTTGATGCCCCTCCATGGGAGGTTACCGAGTTCCTAATGGGAAGATCCATCCATACATATTATACATACATACAACCCAAAATTACATACATACGTACAAATACATACTAGGCCTAGTTGATTTGTGAGAGTAAAATTTTCTTTGAGCCCCCCCTAAGACAAAATCCTGGGTGCGCCGTTGTTTGTTAGAATACAATTGTTTAGGTCATAGTAGCAACATCTTAGATAAGATTGTCATTGTCCATTCACAAAACCCATGGGGGATAAAGCCAGAATTTTAAGAGTGGGGCAAACGAGGTTTTGGTAAATGTACTTTAGGGTAATGCATCCAAACAAATATAAAATTTACCGGCAGACCCATTTGTACACAGGATCATGGCCTCGGCCTTCATTTGGTTATATACTGTACTGACAACAGCAAGGGTAATAATAGATTTGAAACTTTGATTGAAAATGTCAAAATCTCCTAACTTAAACAATCTGTAATCATTTGTGACCTCCAACCTTCCTAATTATGCATACGGGAAATAGACCATTCACCTTCGATAACAGTCGTTTCTTGTACTTCTGGCAGTGTGTTCTTGGTCTCCAGGAAGGCACTGTTGACAAGGTCGAACGCTTGTCCCATGTCCTGTTTGACCCGAGCACAAAACTTGGAAAAAGAGTGTGCTACCTGAAAATCAAGAAAATTATCAATAGGATGTCATCATCCTCCACGAAATGTCGTACATCAAACAAATAATGAGTAGGCCTGCAAATACCACGAAGCCCATAATGGGAGTAGCGAAGAATGTATGCCCCATGTATTCACAACATTATAACAAAACAAATACCTTCAAGGTGATAGGTTGAGTGTATGACAGTTTCTCTTTAGCCACTTCGTACGCCTGGGTAAAGTATTTTTCCGCCGTCTTGAACGAGTAGAAATCTGCCGCTGTGTTTGCCGTCTGAAGGAGGTCGCTAACAAACTTCAGCGGTGACAGCTGGATCGTAGATTAGAAGGAAAGGGGGGAAAAGGTAAAAAAAGGTACTTGTATAATTACTTCACCAAAGTTGGCTTGGTAGCGTAATGGTTACAACGTTCGCCTCTCATGTGAAAAGTATTGATTTTGAATTGTCAGGAATTCAAATCTTGAAATTGTTCGTTTTTTTTTTGCTTCTTCTTCTTCCTCGCGAAACTTATTGAACAAAAACATAGTTGCAAAGTTCACAGATCCTTCAAACATGTAGTTGTCAATAAAGTTGTGACATATAATTTCAGGTAAAGTTGTGACGTCATAGTGACGTCATCAGCTTTCAAATTACACTAAATCAAATTTTAATATTTCAAAAAATCATATCTCATGAACCACAAAAGATATTTACACAATCTTTGCATCATCTTTACAGATCTTGAATTATGTGACATTCGTACTAAGACACGACCCCAATCTGACCCCGAAGTTTAGGTGAACAAATATTCTGAAGCAGTTTTATAGGGTCCATGATATGGTATTTGAACATGCTTCCAGTGGACGAAATTACTATTGACATGTGACCTTTAAAAAAAATGTGACTGATGACGTCATCGCCTGTCACAGCGCCCTCTGGCGACAGGTTTAGAAAAATAATAATTTTCTATCTGAAAAACCATAGGAAATTTGAATATGACTTCTGCGAATAATGTGACTAGTGACATTTTATCTTTTCAAAAAACATGTTTGATGACGTCATCAAAGTTCAGAGCGCCCCTTAGCGGCAGTTTTAAAAAGAGATTACTTTCCAATCTCGGAAATTGAACCAAAGCAGGTACTAACGTTATTTTTTCATGGTCATGAAGAGGTCATATATATGACCTTCACATCACCTGATCTGACCTTTACTTCCGGTCCAAACAGGAAGTTAAAAAAGTTTTAAAAGAGATTACTTTCCAATCTCGGAAATTGAACCAAAGCAGGTACTAACGTTATTTTTTCATGATCATGAGGATGTCATATATATGACCTTCAAATCACCTGATATGACCTTTACTTCCGGTCCAATCAGGAAGTTAAAATTCAACACATTCTAACGCAAAATTTATATATTTTTGAATATGAAATTGATATTGTTATAATAAAAGAAGATACACCTTTGCAAAATATGATATTCATCGATGATAATTTGATTGAACCGGAAGTTTATATGAACACCGTGTGTTTGTTCTAACAAACACTTGAGCTCTAGTTTTTATTTTGTTTTATTACAAAATAATTCAGAAGCAAATCCTTTGTGTATAACAGTAATTCACAGTTGTGGACGTTGTTTGTTCTTCTAATATAATTGAAACACATTTTCCAACGACTAAAATCAACACAATAATCCAATTCAACTGACCTCAGGCTTTTTGTCTGCGCTAGGATCTTCCCACTGAAGATCTGTTAGTTGGTCAACGTCTTCGGAAGCCAGAAGCTTATCTACACTCTGACTCACGATTTTCGCCTTGCCTTCTGAAATCTGCTTTTGCTCGTCCTAAGATAATCACACAGGAGATTTATTATTTATAGTAACAACATTCGCTATGATTCATTAAGTGTCATTGTTTAAGCGTTTACTATTGTGTCAATTTGTTTGTCAAATTTGCCCAGTAAAATGGCGAAAAACGCAAGCGTTATTGGCCTATGCATTAGTTAATCCTCCCCCTCCCACTTTTGTTTAGGCTAAAAATGATCTTCGGCTTCAAAGTCGATGTGGTGACGCGGTTTTTTGTAGGAATCTTATTTTGCATACGCGGTTACTGGAACCAGATCAAATTTCCTAAAGTATGGTGGCTATTAAGAGAGAAGCCGCACAAATCGTGCACACGTTAATACCCCAATTTGAAAAAAAATGATTCAAAACACAAATTCCAATCCATCCAGCAATAATGGCTGCAATTAATTGGACATCGTTTCATAGAAAACCAAAAATGCTGACGCGCAGGTCTGAGGAGACCCGCACTGGAACCAGAAGACTTTTTTGTTTTGCATTTTATGATTCAACCTCGTTTCCTTTATTTGCTCTTTACCTCATCCCTTTCCTCCACCGCAATAAAGCTTGTTAGCGGTGTGACGATAGAGTGGCGCATGCTCAGCTCTACGATACGTGATGTCAGCTCATTTTTCTGAGCCTCGTGTTCTAAACGGTCTGCATGAAGGACGCCCTCTTCCCAGTCTCGAATGACGGCACGTGCAGCCAACTGGTGGATTATCTGTGCAGGGTAAATTATTATGGAAAGCCAAAGTAATGACTTCATGTTTGGTAGGAAAATCAACAAACCATTTTGTTGTTGCGTCATAGAACAAAAACGAAACAAAGAGTGCATATTAATTTTGCTTATGCATGGTAATCTGTGTGCTCTCTGATCCATAGCAATAATTGGACGTATTATTATAATATTATAAAAAAAAAAGAAATTGTGGGTGTGGGCCCATTGGGAAATCCCCGCCCCCACTCTCCTCCATTGTATTTATCAGTTGTTTAATATTTCATTTTAACAAGAGCAACTTCACTGAAGTCATTAATGTTTATATGATTACTGTTTTCTTGTGATACTAGTCAATTTGTTTTATAAAATGCAGAAGTGTGTAAAAAAAATAATAAAGTCAGGACATGGGGGTTCCCCCGCAAAAATGGGACACAAACAAAAATGGGAATTTATCTAAACAGTTTAAATCACCGAACAATTATAGCCTAATGTTCGTACTTTTCCTGATATATTTGGATAATCCACAGCTGACAGTACCGTCTCTACATTCTTGCCGTTGATTTCAGCAAACAATGTTGCCTGAAAGAAATTAGAATACCAAATATTTGAGTCCTATTGTACTCACCAACATTTTACTTCTGTGCATTTTATATACGAATCAATCAAGAGCGGCATTTATAACATAGATAGTTCATATAATTTTAAAGTACATCAAAGCAAGACGAATCATAACAATGTTATTAAATTGTGTTACATTAAGTAATCATTAATTGAAAGAATAAAAAATAAACATAAAAATCGGACGTAACCAACACAAAATGTTACATGTACGTTAACCCTTTGAGACGCCAATTCATTACCAACAAGTGACTCATATTAAATAAGTTTGTCGAAACATGGGTTTTTCTGTAGTTGATATATTCATTTTCGCAGCAACGTATCGCGATTTAAAAGAAATATTAATTTTGATGTGCCTTTTCCGTACAGTTTGTTTGCCTTTTCCGTGGATTATAGCGCTAAGAGTAATTCACTCTTATGTCCACAGGTATTATTATTATTTAAGGAGGTCGTACATATTCCGTGCTTTATGTCATTTTACTGGCCAAATGTTCATCGGTACCTTGATATTTTCTTTGGTCAAGATAAGTAAATTACTTTCACATGAGATATTGAACAAAAACAACTGCCTGAAAAAGTAGATAATCTATAGGTGTCAGTATTTGACAGCGGCAATGAATTGATCATACTACGTCATAAATTCATGTATTGACTTATTTTATCGATCTGCAACGACTCATTTCAAAATAATTAATTTTGCTTTCGAAAAACAGAAAATACGGTAGCAATTTTCTCATTTAAACAAATGGGTAACGGTAAACAAAAAGAATTTATACGGAATGTTTAAAACAAAAATAATGGTGTCTCTTACTTGTATACAATTTTGCACAAGTCCGTAGACAATTAGCCGATTCTTCCTGAATAAGGAGGTGATCTGAGCGGGAGCTTGGAGGGGTGAAGACTGGTCTGATGAGCCCTGTTGGTTCCACTTCACGCTGACTGATGTCACGGCCGGTTGGGTGGCACGGGATACCTGGAGCTTTACCTAATAACATGTTCCCATTCAACTTGTTATGTTCAGAATTCAGATTATTTTGTTTCCATCCCGGCCCTATAAAGTCATGTTATTTTTCTTTAAACAAGCTTAAACTTCGAACATAAAGAGACCATAGATCAAAGATGGTTCTAGTGCAAAGACGTCACGATGACGACATTGGTTGTCATGTGACATATACAAATTGAAGGTTGTACAAAATAAAGGGCGCACACATCAAAGAAGAGTCTAGAATATTTTTTTGGTGGAACAGCCCAGTCAAATGTAGACGCAATATCTAGTTTGTCATTGTATTTTTTACGGAATTTGCCTATTTTAAGGCAAATCCACTCGAAGTTAGGGCTATTATTTCCATTAAAAAAGACATTTCTCAAAAACATATTTCTGTACTACTATTTTTCTCTGATGCAAAAATATGAATTTGTTCACACATTTTGGAGTCCAGACTGTTGGTATAGGCCTAGGCCTACTTTTCAGGATGGCCTAGATATAATGGCATAATTAATCAGCGTTATTATTCAATCATACATATGGAATACCTGCATGCTTTCCCTTGTCATATTACACTTACTTTTCTCTCCCATGTTGATTTTGCCGCGCTGTCAAAACACTCGTAGGCCCCGCCCCCGTGCCTGGCAACGGCTGCAAGTAGATGCCGATTGGCCGTCGTACTATACAGAGATAAAGAATATTATGCATAAAAATAACAACAATTTAGTATTCTCATTGACATTGGCCAAGTTCAGTTGTGTGTTTAATGTATACACAACCGAACAAATTTGTCTTATTAAAGGTAAGGTATAAGATTTGTAATTTAAACAAATTGTCGAATTGTAATGTGAAACTGATATAGTGTAAACCTACTGATGATGGTATCAATCTTGTCTGAGATGCTGTCACAAATGTGAAACAATTTCCAGTTCAAATTTAGGGGAAAAAAATTCTTTCATAGATTCTACGTTGAAATGGAAACACCAAATCCGAATGCATTTTCACAAATTTCATGAACATTTTACATTTTTTAAATGTTTATCTTGATTTAAAGCGAGTAAGCAGTTTGCCAATATTACCAATGCCGTACATTTTATTTTAGTATATGTCCTTATTATTGATATTCAAACTAGTTTTTCACATTGTTATCAACCTTTGAAAATAATTATTATTGACCACATTTAAAGAGTAGAACTTAAACTTGTCAAACACAGTTAAGCTGACTTTAAAGGGATGGTACGACATTGGAGATGCTGACACAACTGCTACTATAAGTATCCTTACTCTCTTTGAGTCAAGATATACATTATTAAAACAACCTGTGAAAGTTTCAGCTCAATGCGGAGTCTAAACCATGAACGTGTGAACAAACTATATTCAAAAACGTTTACAGAAACAAGATATACAGAAAAGTACAGATACAATGAGTGAAAGTCATGAGGAAAGTGTTAAACCAACCATTCACATTTTTTACAGAAATCACTTTGAGCAAAAAGTTGCCTACTGACAACTTTCAGCAAAAGTACAAATTAGTTAAAGGGACACTATCGTCACGATCAAAGAAGACTTTCAACAGGGCACTGAATCGGTGTCCTAGTTTAAGATGAACACAGTAACTGAAAATTACTGGCTCAGTTTAATATGCAGCAGCAACGGTAATATGACCTTATCATGCGGGTATTATTTTCAGTCACTGAGTAAATCTAAAACCAGCACTCCGATTCCATGCCCTGTCGGTTGTGATGATACTGTCCCATTAATGTTTTTTCCTTAAATGAGAGCACTTCGGGATTATTGGTATCTTTTACCAATATTTTGCTTTCAGATAATAATTCAGAATTGTTTTAATCGGGTAATGACTAATGACCTTCCTTTGACTCACACTCTTCTTTACACAACATTGCTCTTCAATATATTCATAAGAATACCTCACGCCACAAGTAAACACCCTGGTGAAGGCCCTGTTACGTCCTACTGCCCTCAGCGTCGCCTCTTCATTATTCAGATGACCATCAGTAACCAGGAAAATATTCCTGTGCGTGCTTTCCTTTTTCAGCAAGTTCTGTGACTGAAGGGGGCGCCAGAAGTCGGTACCTCCCTGACCGACAGTGAAGTCTTTGATGAACTCTTTCGCCTTTTTGATGTTGTCCTTCGTCTTTTGTTGACTTGTAGGGAACAACTCGTCAAATTCTAACCACAAATATAGGCAATCAGTAGAGAATCAAATGAGATTCATAGGCCTAAGTCGTTTAGGATGTAGGGCTACATCAATCAAGGGACCGCAAATAGTGAATTGCACCGCGAATAGTGAATTGCACCGCCAAAAGTGATTCCCACGAGCGATCCATGACAGAAGTTGAATTTCAGCGTAAAATTCGCTTTGCATTCACTTGACAGAGTCAAGTATGCCGACAGTCCTGCCCCGCCCTGGCTGTATATGGTGTAGTTTTAGGATGCTGCCTAACAACCTTTTAAAAAAATCCCTCTTGGAAAGCAGGGTGTAGACTCCTGATTTTACAGGGTTGTAAATGATTTTGTTTGGGGAATGGTTAGACAACATTGTTTGGAGGGGGTGTAGCTAGTTATTTATCACTGAACATTTTTGGGGATTGTATTACATAGTTGGAACCACACCTTTCTCTCTGACCAAAATAATAATAATAATAATAGGCCTAATAATGTGGACTTATATAGCGCACGTATCCACCAAACTGGTGCTCAAGGCGCATTATATTATTACCCCTGCTCATCAGGCTGATAAATAATTCCTGAAACCATCTCAGCTCAAACACAACAACCAACTCTGCCCTCACAGGTACCCATTTACTCCTGGGTGGAGAGAAGCAATTATGGTAAAGTGTCTTGCTCAAGGACACAAGCACCATGGTGGCGGTTGGGATTCGAACCCACATTCTGACGAATCAGCCATCAGAACACAAATCTGATGCACTAAACCGCTCGACCATGGCACTCCATTAATAATCAGGGGCTTAGCGATTTCTTTGGGAGGGTGTGGAAGCCAATTAGCCGACTGACATCAGAGTTCGGGGCGCAAATATTTTTTGTTGGTAAATTTACCGACACAACACTAATATGACCAGACAAATTTACTTGCTTTTCCCCCAAAAATAGACACTCTGTAAATTCACTCAACGCTTAGAAACACGATACATTTGCAGTCGGCAAACCCGTAGCTCTAGGTTTACCGACTGAAAATTTCTTCTGGACCAACCCTTGTTCTAGTACCTTTGATGCTTCATTTGCCGACTGAGGCTCTAAATGCCGACTGAAAAAAATTATTCGGGGGGGGGTCACACCCCCACACAACCGGTTGCTACGGCCCTGGTTTTAATTTGTATTCCTAGATTAGGTCTAATGTGAATTACCTGTTCCAAAAACTACCACATTAAACGTGCAGCGAGAAGGAAGATTTTGAAGAATAAGAAGCAGTAGTTTCTTGCCATCTTCAATGCTTTGACCTTTCATGGAGTTAGATGAGTCAAGTACGAGAACCATCTCCGGATTATCCAGGGTACCCACATCAAGTTCAGGGTAAAAGACAAGCATAGCCGCCTGTTTGCAAATAGAAATATCAATTAGAAGATTGAACTCACATTAATCAATTTGAAGAATGTGGTATTGTTATAAGTTAATACCCTGTGAATAAATTAGGGACAATTTAGGGATGTAAGACAAATGAAAAAAATGTGATTAAAAAACTTATATTTATTATATCAATTTCTGATTAGCAAGTAATAGTGTGAGAGTTTCCAGCTATCTGCAGCAATTCTGAAAATTCGGTAACGCCACCTGCATAACAGCCAAGCGCTTGATCGACATAGTAAGAATTATCATTGGGCTTTACCACATTGGTTAATTCTTGTTGTTTTGATTGAGAGTGGAGTGTTTTAAAACCCCATCCGGCCCACGGTACAGGAATTGTGTGCATTTTCTAGGATTTATACATCCTCACTGCTGGACAATGAGGGAGCCCAGCATGACTGATACTACGAGTAGGTCTAGGCCCTACCTGTTCCTCTGATCCTGGTGCGTTCTCTAACCACATCCGGGGTTTGTGGATCTCTTCTAGACCAATCAGAAGCTGGAATCCATCTTCAAGTTTCGAATCTTTGCCGAGCTGAATGGACGCTTTGTTGTCTGATTGCTAAAGGCAAAGGAAACCGTATCAATACAGTACACATTCTGCTATACAGAACAACATACATCAGAATGTGCATCTATAAAACTAAATGACTAATAAATCTGAAGCACTTTGTAACATAATGGACAATACAAAATACTGCTGAAAAACTGACAAGAGAGGGGGCACCATTTAAAGTTTAGAATCAAATTGAGAACTTACACCAAGCTGTCGACCCCACGCTTTATATTATGAAGGATAATGTTAATGAAATAATCTTTGGATCCGCCACAGACTTGGTAAGCAGTTTTATGATGCACCCATTCCTTCAGGAAGCTCCATTCTATTATGAAGCTTGCCCCTTTGTTGAGTTTCATACAAAATAATAATAATAATAAATCCTCACTTTGACAAGAATGGAATGTGTAGGCGACTCAATACTCTTAATCTTGGATGCCATGGTCATCGCAAGCTGAATCGACTGTTCCCTGTGTACGCAAAGACATCAAACATGCACTGCAATGTTAACCTAGTGGTTTTCATAATGATTATTTGTATTATTTATTATTGATTGGTTTGGTTTATTCATTAAACATATTCCATAGCGACCAAAGGTCGAATTGCGGAATTATTTACAATATTAAAAATGCAAATATGTACCGAGGTAAAATGGCTATAGACATAAAAAAAATAAAAATAACAAATCAAGTGAGAACAACCATTAAAATAACACATTTAGATTACATCATAATTCACAAAAGGGCAAAACAAACGAGATGTAGCATTAAGATTGACAGTGAAACTGAAAGAGGATCATGGAAACGTTTGAAACCAAAAGTAGAACAGAATTACAGAATGGATGATAAAAACCCCAAAAGGCATTAAAAACAAAATATACAAGGGATAAAACATAAGGCATTAAAACAAAATACACAAGGAATAAAACAACGGTGGACTTAAAAAACAAAAAACCTTAAAAAGTGTGTTGTACGTGTATTAGGGTCACGGCTCGGAAATAGGTGCCGGATAACCCCATGGAAGAACATTGACAACAATGGGGTTATATTTTAACATCAGAATATCTGCAGGGTTCAATAATGAGCAGGAATTATTATTGGAAGCTGTATTTGTAGCAGTATTATCTTGGTTTTGTGTCTTATCGATCTGAAATGTTTTTGTTAGAAACATTGTAAAATTTAGACACCATGTGAAATTCTCTATTGAGTAGTAATTAGTTGTGAAAAGAACTGGAGGTTACAACTCGACGTTTCGATCAGTATGCTCTGATCGTCCGCAGTTCCAAATTGCATCAAAATGTTCCACAATTCCCACTGAGTAGCATACACTTTAAAGGCAGTGTACACTTTTGAACAAAATTCTGAAAATGCATCCATGTTTTACAAAATCAAGATACATTTATTGTATAACAACCAACATGTCAAAGTTTCAGCTTATTTCATTGTGTCCTTAACGAGAAAATAGTGAAAATGCATTCACATTGTTCGTATTCATTCCAACCTTGAATTGCTCTCTTCGGATGACAGAACTAGAAATTCATTTCAGAAATTATTTCTTAAATTTTACTATTAAATGATACCACCTGAGACTGAAACATTTCAAGAGATGTTTGATACCATCAGGTAGAATGTTTATGTAAAACTGTAATCATTTCCAACCAATAGTGCATAGTGACTTTAAAGACATTTTACCCTACATATTGTTGCCATTTACTCATACTTTGACTATAGTGTACCTCTATGTTACCCTGCAAAATAAAACAATGAATACAATTACTTGTGGATTGTTTCGAGCTCCACATCGACTGCATCGCCCCAGCTGGGCGTTCCCTTAGCAAGCACCTCCTGGCGTTTCCATGGTGCTACCGTGCCAAGGAGATTGAAAGCGAGTTTTTCGCCCTCTACTGACAGCTCAGTCACATACGTAACTTTGATCAGAACATCGGCTTGAGGAGGAAGATTGCCAACGCTTACCGAAAACACATGCTGAAAACGAAAGACATGGAATATTAGTTTTCAAACAAAAATTAAATTAGCTTTAGAGAAATTGTAATTCACATAAGCACGAGCAAATACTTAAAAGACGAAAAACACTCATTTAAAAGTTAATTGTAAAACACAACACTTCACTCTTCCATTTTGATTTGTCCGTATTTGCCCCTTTTTTTCCTGATCGGGCTGTCTTTTCTACTGAAAGTTGCAAACAAAAATATGTTGTCTTAAAGAGGGTGGTACCGTGTCATTTTGGTACCGTGCTCTTTGACGAGGTAGCCCTACCCTAGATCCTCGCTGAGCAGTGCCTAATTCCCGTTTGGATAAATAATATAATTAAACTTGCAGTTGATTCTTCGTCCATGAGATACGCCCCATGTCCCTCCTCCACCGCCTGGCGGTACTCCTTGTGCGCCACTTGCTTCTCCTTCACGACACCAACTACATGTTTATCATTGATAAACGCCTCAAATCCACATACTGCTGCCGACTCATCTATAGGAAACACGTACTTGGCTTCCATGACTTCGTCACTGTTATTACGATAGGACTGTAGAACCACCACCTATAATCAGTGAACAACTTTGTCAGTAAAGTACTTCCGTTGCAAAGGCTTGTGCGAAGGTCAAATTTACCTTAAGACACATAAATATTTACACACAAAAAAGCAAAGATAAACAGTTGTTTTATTTTGAATATTTACAGGCGCGTAGCCAGCCTTCTTAGTGTGGGGGGAGGCAAAACCAGTTTTTTGTCCCCATTTTTTTTTTTGTCCCCATTTTTTTGTCCCACATTCTGCCTCCAGGGCCCCAGACCGTTCTTTCACGACATAGTTTAAAGCGAAAATAAATACCGGTACTTTTAAAGCGAAAATAGAGACGGAATTATGAAGGAGCGATCCCCTAACCTTCTTGTACATGCGTAACTTCTACCATGTTGTAAAAATGTTCTACCACTGCAAATGTGTGATTTTGAAACCAAATATTTAAAAAAAAATCTTATATTAACTGTAATGTGGCCCTACCTCAGCAACTAGATCTAGTAGTTTTGCTCTGACGTGTACAGCTTGCAGCGTGACTGAGTCCGAGGTGTCGTTCTGACTCACTAACCCAACATCAACACCAGCCACTGGGTCTCTCGCACATTCCACATCACCAAGATCTGTTCATTTCACAGAATCAATTTATTAATAAGGTAAAAACTGTACACTGAAGTCAAAGGACCTTATCACATTCATCAATCTTTCTGTTCTGTATTTTTCTTCAGTTGATGATACTTTTCTTTTGGCAAAGTGTACAGGTATGTTATCAAATGCAACATCACAATGGTATCGAATATAGTGGCGTTTATGCTAATGGGGCACGGGAGGCATTTTCCCCCGTCTGCTCAGACTTCGGACCTGATGTACCCAACCAAGTGACCCTTTTTTAACTGACTCCAATTATGCGACTGATTAAATGTCTTGTGCTCCCTTCCCTCTGCCTGTCCCACTGGATCTTCCAATGGTCCAACGACGTTTTGTCCCACTTAAAAGAATAAGTTATGGTTTTAATTTACTCAAAAATGCAACTCCATTACCGACTTCATTTAGGTCCCACAATTTACGTTTTGAACTATTTCGCAATAATACCAACATTTTAAGCGGCAATGACTTTCAAAATCCAAACTAGACCACGTGATGAACTTGAAAATGAGACCTTTTTTTTTTTTTTTCGTGATCCCCATCACAGGATCACATAAAATTTGGAACATAGGGGTATCAGTTGTACTGAATCTAATTATGATTGTTGCCAAGTCGTAAAATTGCACATTTTAAAGATATTAATTATTTTTACTTTAATATCGATTAACCCTATGGGGGGGGGGGGGGGGCGCACAATATGCCCCCTAAGTGTATTTTTTGCATTTTTTTAAATTGTTGAAAATCCTTTTTTTTAAGAAATGTGATGGGTATTTGTCACATTATCATATCAGATGCATTATGGGAATTCAAAATGGCCACCACAGCCGGCGGCCATCTTGGAATTTGTCTTTTTATTATGTAATGTTGGGTTTTCTCAGTGGAAGTTTCTTACTGTATGCCAAGGAAGCATATAGAAATGTCACTTCATCCTCAGAAAATGAATTCCAGGCCCCAAAAAGCCGACAGCTATGTTGATTTTCAAATGACAAAAACGTATATTAGCGTTTTTTCGCCTCAAATTGGGGAAATAATGGATTACAGCACCCCAACAATGACCCCAGGAGAAGTCCAGTGTCATTTTGTTTATTTTTATTTGCCAGGTTTTATGAAATTTGGCCAAAGAATACAGAAAATATTACACAAATACTTTTTTGGGCAAAAGCACTTAAATACACCTTCTAGTGGTGACTTTTGGAAATTATTTTTACGTCGTCATGGAGGTTTTGCTGGAAGGAACATTCTTTCCAAGTTTCATGAAAATCGGCTGATGACTTTGGAACATACAGAGGGGTGCACTATGAGGTCCCCCAATACAAAATGCGTGGTCCTGATGCAGCAAAAACTGGGCTGAATTTCAAGCGATGCACACTCTGTGCAGGCCGCCATGTTTGCTTGTATTTACCACACATTATTTTCGGAATATATGAACGAGGCTGATCAACACATAATTTCATTGGTGGATTCCAGGTCTCAACGATGACGTAATACGTATATTTCAGAGCTTTCTAATCACGAAATTGTCGTCAAATTCAAATAGATTTAGAGATAATGTGCAACTTATATGACAAGCAACATCGTGTTTTGACATTTTTAGATTTATTTCCTCAATTATACATCAAAATTTCGTGGTCCAAAAGAGGGTATCGCGGTTTCAAACAATTTCACTGTTCATCCCATGGTCTAAACCCACCCGCCAACCATATAGAATCTTCACAGTTCTGGGTCGAAACTGCTTCTAAAAGAATCATAATATTACTCTATTTTACCAATGTCTGTCGGACGAGCACTACTCTCAACAGCGGTTTGTTGGCAGAAAATTATTTCCTCTGCTCCCTCAGCAACCAGGGGAGTTTCACACAACGGCATCTCAATCTCACTGTCCCCTGGCAGGGTGAACTCAACCAGGTAGCGTATACACTGCTGGTTGGTCTCATAAACTACATACTCGTCATCCTACAGAAAACATGAAACAACCATAGACAAGTCAAAGAAATTGTATCATATAATTATTTGTCAGTTTTGCCTTCCCTATACCTGCCATTTTGCGTAGGACCATGACGTATATGAATACAACAATAATTGAGAAATACATATCAGGTTCTGTAGCTGTCCAATCAAATCACAGTCAAATTTTTTAAAATATTGAACAAAAAAAAGTACATTCTGGGTAATTTGTATTTTAAGGGACAATATCGGGACAAAACAGGGCATAGCATCAGTGTCCTAGTTTAAGATGAACACAGTTACTGAAAAATTACTGGCTTATTTATGCAGCAGCAACGGTTATGACCTTATCATGTGGGGTATTATTTTCAGTCACTGAGTTAATCTAAAACTAGCACTCGTATTCCATGCCCTGTTGATCGTGACGTCCCTTTAACTTGTGTTAGGCCTACACCAGAGACGGTGACGGTGATATGCCGGAATCTGAACTGTCAAAGCCTTCAAGGAAATATTTTGTATCACTCTTACACCTATTCTATCAAACAAGTTTTATACGTAACATAATTTTGGGATTTGATACCACTGACATACTATACAGGGTGGGGCCATATTGAATGTTCTACCTTTATTTTAAGTGCATGTTTATTTTGAAACATTATCGGTGTTACTTTATGGTCCGGGTAAAATTATGAACCCACATTTGGCGTTACATTATTGGATTACATTTTGTGCAACTACGGATATGACATTATGATCCAAGTGACATTATGAGATGTTTTTAACATGAATGTCCGTTTAACAATATTCACGTTTGGTGTTAAATTGCGGTCATGGTTACATAGCACATATTGGGCCGTGATTATCAAGTGATTAAAAAAAGGTAAAACTAGTTGTTTAAAAAGGTCCCGACCAATCAGCAGCGCTAAGTCTACAAGTCAAGTCTGCAACTGCAATACAGTATACCTTGAACTCTGATTCTTTGGGGTATATAGAATCCCTGCTGACACCATGGGTGCTGTGATACCCCTCTGGGGCCTGATCAATGGTCGTATCGAATGCAAACAGTTCCTTCACGTTACCCAGAGCAACCTTGTTGACAACCATTAGTCTGGTTCCGGTATGCTGACTCGGTGAGGAGTACTGCTGTGCAGTGCTGTAATATATCAAGCCGCACATTTTGACACAAATTCTGACTACTCTGAAATTTGTTGTGTGTTCGATATTAAATGTTCAGTATATTTTAAAATAGTTTTCCGACAATGAATTACGACAAACCATTATAGGCCAGTAAGTCTAATAGACCCGTAAGCCTAGGTCGAACTGGCTGTTCCTTGATGCACTTTCTTGATGTACCGGGGTATATAAATGTTGCACTTTGAAAAGTCAAATGGCACTTGGGGATATATCTAGCTACCAAAATGAATATCCTTTTAAAGAATATAGACTTCTATTTTACATGAGGAATGGAAAATAAATACTTCTAATTTACATCATACTGCGGGAGATACAACTTAATTAAAACAGAAACATGTATCAAAACACAACCAAACACAACTTAGAGAATTATTACGGGGCTACAAAATTATTCAATTAAACAAAAACTATTCACCAAGGACTTTATTTTCTTACAGCAAACACAACAGACGTACCTTACTTTGTCACCAAAATAAATGCCACTTCCAAGCATACCAGCGTCTCGCCTGGATCCACCAAACACCTCTACCACAATCTTTGGTAGTAACAATCCCCTGGAATGTCATGGCAATTATTAAAGGGAAGGTACAACAGTGGTAAGGTTGTCAAAACTGTTTATATGGTTATGTTATACTTCGTTTGATTCAAGACATAATATCAACTAACCTATAACCTAAGGTTTTAGCTGAATGTGGAGTCTTAGTCGTAAGAAAAGTTTGGAGAAGCATTCACAATATTTTAATACAGAAGACACTCAAAGCCAAAACCTTTTTGTAAATGTGTATATTTCTCTGTAATTTCAGGCAGAATAATTAATAAGGACAATTGGTATCTTTATTAACTTCATATTAAGTTAACTTTCGGATAATAATTCGGCAATTTTGTAATCAGGTATAACCAACATGTAAGTTCCCTTTAATTAAGCAGAAACCGGTAATAGTTATAGGAAGGTCGTTGACCTGTCCATCACAGGGGAAGGACAATATCGATAAGGATTGTTTGATTGTTTAAAGGGAAGGAAAAGAAGGAAGGAAATGTGACCTTACTCACTTTTTAGAAGGTTATCTTGTTAATGGTTTGGTAACTTCTAAACCCTTGATTATGCATCTTTAATATTATAGGTGCATCAATTGGTATTGGAAATAAATGCATTTTACGTCTTCAATGTACTTTTGGGGAAAGCTTGTCACAACATTACCTAACAACTTCTGGAGATGCAGATCATTGTTGTTTAATTTTAAATAACGTCGTTGGCAGAATGTGAATCGAGGCTAAACAATGTCAAAAGGCATGTGCCCAAGTTCTGTCCGTGACGTGTTCAACCATTGCTGTTCCATTTTCAGGATGAAAAACAGCGGGAAAAGTAGTTTTTCACCAAATGAAAATATATTTCACAGAAACAAAATATAAACAGCAAAAGAACATTGTTTCAAAATTTATCACTAAAGATTTTCTATTTCAGAAAACTGGTAGGTCGGTATAACTATATATTAACATATAACAATAACGAAATTAAAGAAATGACCGTAGTCTTAAAAAAAAAACTTGTTAAAAAAAGACCAATCTAACGTGTGTACACAGGGCAAAAATAACATAACATGGGCTTAACCAAACATGGACTCTGTCTTTGTATATACTGAAACGGAGGTGAAAGTCCAACCTGGGCTAAACATAGGCCTATCTAAAACAAAATGGTGATTCGCTTTTGAAACGCAGGTTTGCCGTTTAAATAAAAATAAGTAGTGTTTCCTTAATACTTATTCTAATAAAAATTAAACAAATATCTTTGCAAAATCATTAAATATTCTAATAGGCTTATCACTGAAATAAAGTGGAAGTGGATTTACATATCTAAATATCTAGAAATATTGTATTAAAATAATTTATTTCAAATGACGTCAATGACCTTTCACCTTGACATGATTCCCAGGAAGTTGGCAGGCCTCGAAGCATGGACGAGGAGTTTGTTGTTGTCTATCGTGCCATCAAATGTGGTTTCTTCGACCCCTCTTGTCGCAGCGAAAATGCGCTTAATTTCAAGAGGTTCCTCGCTGAAGAAAAATACAAATAATAATTTTTTCAAAATCTTGATTCAACATGAAAATAGGCCTGTAGGTGTCAGCACAACAGAAGCCAATGTTTACAAAGTCGAGTGGACGTATGCATGGCCCTTGACCCTCTGTATAGTTTGCTGTGAAAAGTCATGTCTATAGGAACAAATCATATATGACTGATGTGTACACTGTAAAAATGGTGTTTAGAATTTAAACACATCTCTAAAACGTGTTTAGATTGGGCTTTTCCGTGATGAGTGTTTGAATGCTAAAAACCATATGAACAGGTGTCAAAAAGCTAACCACGTTTACCTTTGTGATACCGTATGTACAGAGGATGGCCGTTTAGCATTTAAACGCATTCCTAAACGCTTTTATTTGGCATGTGTTTAATATTATAAACACCATTTTTACAGTGTAGTATCTTATAGGGTTGTTGTAGTTTCATGTAGGCCAGTAAATAGGCATGATTTCTAAAGGATTATTTTGGATATGTTTTATATAACTCTAAAGGGCTTAAGACTCATGATGTTTTCATAACAACCTATAGACCATGTCACATAATATGTTATATTTAGTACCATTCATGATAGTAACAGCGTTTAATAATAGGCATAGGCCTATAAGTGTATTTTATACATTTTGTGTACTTGATCTTTGAATACAAAAAAGTTGTTTTAATCCGATAAATACTAGTGCCTTACTTAAAATTACCCAAAACAATCATAAATCTGCCGACATTTAATAAATACAGAGGTGTATGTCATTGACATCAATACAGATTATGCCTGCCACAGCATGCATAAACAAGTTATGTCATGTGTCGATCCAGGAGGCTAAGAGATACACCCGGTATACACACTCAATTATTTCCTTCCATGTTAATATACAATACATTTGGTTGTTTTTTGTTTTTTCCCCTCTTTTTGACAGTGTGTTTATTTTCTACTTTATGCCCCCTTTTACGCCACCCTGGATCCGCCCACATTTTTTAAAACTCATATGATTCATATAAGATTCATATTGTGCATACTAAGAAAACTAACTCCGAGGAATATTTTGCTTTTTCAAGCAGAACAATTAATAATTAGTATACCATAGCCTAGTGTTTTCTGTGAATTCATATGACTGATATCATTAATTTGTAGACCTGTAGATATACCAGCAAATATACCGGTAAGTGTTATTTTTTCAAACAAAACTATTTATTTCAAAGCAGCCTAAAACTATTAAACGCATTACTGTTAGGGTTTATATATAGGATGTGACCAGCATAAATCATAAAACATCTTCATCGTGACGAATGACCAGGGAATTGTCAAACCTATAAAAGCGTGATAGGGTTGGACAATTGGTAATTCTCAAAAATATCACCATACATCTTGTTATTTGGACAACTGGTAATTCTCAAAAATATCACCATACATCTTGTTATTTGGACAACTGGTAATTCGCAAAAATATCACCATACATCTTGTTATTTGGACAACTGGTAATTCGCAAAAATATCACCATACATCTTGTTATTTGGACAACTGGTAATTCGCAAAAATATCACCATACATCTTTTTATTTGGACAACTGGTAATTCGCAAAAATATCACCATACATCTTTTTATTTGGACAACTGGTAATTCGCAAAAATATCACCATACATCTTGTTATTTGGACAATTGGTAATTCGCAAAAATATCACCATACATCTTGTTATTTGGACAATTGGTAATTCGCAAAAATATCACCATACATCTTGTTATTTGGACAATTGGTAATTGCAAAAATATCACCATACATCTTGTTATTTGGACAATTGGTAATTCGCAAAAATATCACCATACATCTTGTTATTTGGACAATTGGTAATTGCAAAAATATCACCATACATCTTTTATTTGGACAACTTGGTAATTCGCAAAAATATCACCATACATCTTGTTATTTGGACAATTGGTAATTCGCAAAAATATCACCATACATCTTGTTATTTGGACAATTGGTAATTGCAAAAATATCACCATACATCTTGTTATTTGGACAATTGGTAATTCGCAAAAATATCACCATACATCTTGTTATTTGGACAATTGGTAATTCGCAAAAATATCACCATACATCTTGTTATTTGGACAATTGGTAATTCGCAAAAATATCACCATACATCTTGTTATTTGGACAATTGGTAATTCGCAAAAATATCACCATACATCTTGTTATTTGGACAATTGGTAATTCGCAAAAATATCACCATACATCTTTTTATTTGGACAATTGGTAATTTTGCAAAAATATCACCATACATCTTGTTATTTGGACAATTGGTAATTCGCAAAAATATCACCATACATCTTGTTATTTGGACAATTGGTAATTCGCAAAAATATCACCATACATCTTGTTATTTGGACAATTGGTAATTCGCAAAAATATCACCATACATCTTGTTATTTGGACAATTGGTAATTCGTAAAAATATCACCATACATCTTTTTATTTGGACAATTGGTAATTCGCAAAAATATCACCATACATCTTTTTATTTGGACAATTGGTAATTTTGCAAAAATATCACCATACATCTTGTTATTTGGACAATTGGTAATTCGCAAAAATATCACCATACATCTTGTTTATATGCAGAGTTTGTACATGTTTTACTTCTCCGTATAACATCAATATTAGTGCCTTATTAAAAATAAATCAAATTAAGAATTTTTCTGCTGATATCTCAAAATATCATATTTTATGGTTTCTTTTCATAGACATTTTGAGCCCGGCGCAATTTGACCTTTGGGTCTCTTTTGTAAACATATGATGTCATTGGTCACATCGTCTGTTATGTTCACCGACTGAGGGCAAGATGTTGGGCAAGAAGTGACCATTTTGTTAAAGTGATAGAGAATACCTTGATTTTGTATCCATCAGAAATGATTTGATCTTTTCAAACTCTGGATGATCAGGCGGTAGAAAGTTGAGGAAACACTGTAACGCTCGATATCTAGACTGACTACTGCTCCGCTGTAACCAATCCGTCGACTCGCTGACATTCACTATGTCTTTAATCAACTGAAAAATAATGCATATAAATGTTACATAAAAGATATATCGCCCGTGTTTTTCGCTGATCTACTGAATTTATTTTAAGTTATTTTCTTGTTATTTTGTTTTCTTTGAAAACATTGATTATGTCCTTTAAGAAAGTAAAAAAAATACTCTGAAATGAGATAATTCACAAAGTGGTTGTCAGGATCTCGGTTTAACATTAAATATGTTCCCAGATGAATTCATGATGGGACCCACAAAATCTTTGGGATATATTTATATTTACTGTAAATCCACTACCGGTACCCCTCCCCCTTGGAATTACGCTGAAATTTTCGCATTTTTTGGAATTGGTCCCAGAGAGCTGAGTGTGACACTAACTTGACATAGTTCCTGTTTGCTGGCGATGATCCTTCTGCTATTAATAAATTCCTCTCGCCGCCGTTGATGTGGTATCAACTTGTAGAACTCCCTGTTGAGTTTGTTCAGTTCGTTGACATTCTCCTCCTCCCCGTTCTGATCTAAGCTCTTTCTGATCTGCAGCAGTATACCCTCGGCTTTTTCAACCTGAACAAGGGAGAAATTAAGGCATCTGTTACTAGAGGACCTTGAAAACATTATGCACTCCTCTGTTTCAATGTTGACATCACTTTTCTACATTTTAATTGTGAGAGTTTTTCTGGGTGTTTTCATGCCTTTTTGAATATATTCTAATGGCAATTTGTATATTCATGAGCGAATCTGTGATGTCACTGCGGGATCAGATGCAACATCATGGTTGATTTGTGACCGGCTCCACAAAAATGGGTATTATGGGACAAAATTTAAAAATTGAGTTACATACATAGCTGAATAGCTGAATTGGTTACATTATAAGCTTTAATTTGGTGTAGGTTTGAACCCTGTGGCATTTTGCATTCTGGAGATATACTGATTTTTGCATATTCATATTGTACAAATTAACGGAAGTGCCTTCAGAGATACAGCCCTTTAAACACAGCAAGTGGAAAAAGAAATGAGCTAAGAAGAAACTCTCTTGAATGCCCATAGCAACAGTTATGTTCCTTTTAAGCTCCTTTAGGAATGCTTGTGCAATATAAATTTGAATTATCAAGCATCTTGAAGTATTTTTTCAAATATTTTTGCTAATTTGCATAATGTGTAAAATTTAAACTTTTGTTTTTTCATCTTTACTCATCAATAAAATATGACCGAATTCAAAAGTCAGTTCTCTTAATTGTTTGTGTTATTAAACAGAGTGTTTGAATACTTTTTCAGGTAACTACTATTTTTTTTGGAAAGGTTTTGATTTTTGATTTTGTGCACTTCTCAGTGCTGCTGTGACAATGAGTAACTGTTGAGTTCCTGTCCTATTTATGTAAAAAACAGACTTCCCATTTTAACTGTCCAGAAGTATGGATATTCGCTAAGCTATGTATGTACGTAAACATTGTATTTCAAAGACCCTTTTAACACTAGCATCTTCTAGTGACCTCTACAGTGCCGCTTCCCAGGTTGTATCACATGACCTGTATCCCTGACGACCTTTGGTACAATGACTTCTGACTAGCGCACCCACACATTGACAAAATAGGGAGACACCCAATCCATGGTCAAAGCAATACTTACTTTGCCCATTCCTATTTTCCTGTACGGCACGGACAATATATCTCTCAATTCACCCATGGCTTCTCTCCACACGTACTCTACCAGTCTGGCCACTTCGTCTGAGATTGGTGGACCATCTCTGAGACCCGTCTCTAGCGCTTGCTGGTTTTTTTTTTTTTTTTTTTTTTTTTTAAATATACATGTAAAAGCAGTTAATGTTATACAAGTACAGCACAATAAATGTTTAACGAAAATTACATTGAAAACGATCAATTCGGCTAATATGCAAGCAATACATTCTGAAAACGAAAAATGGAAAAGTTTTTTTATAAAATAAGAAATTATATCAGTATTGTGGTAAACGAGGTTGCTATTTAAAATTCGTAAATTTAAAATTGAGGTTGCTATTTAACATGCAAAAGAATTTGCAGTTAATTGTGCTCTGCATTATACTATACAATACTCAGCAGTGTTCTAAATATTGAACTTATACATGGGCAGATACAAAGTCTCGAAAAAGTGGGAGTACACACAAAATGTATGGTAAATGTACATACATGGTAATATATATATTTTTTTAAAGGGGCACATTCCCCCGCCCCCCCCCCCTCTTTGCCCCTCACCCCTGGGTTCGTCAATGAATGCAAGCAAATATTCAATTTAACCTATGTTTGAAAGTTCGGCCAAACTCTTACGTTGCGATAAACCTGTGAGCCAATCCAACGTGACAGGAACTTCTTCGTTTTGTGAAAAGTTGAATAGGTAGAGTAGATCTTGGCATAAATTCCTAGTGCTTCGTCACTTGATGTTGCGTAGTGACACTCCTTTGTGCCACATTTCTCATCCTAGAAAAGGACATTTTGAAACAATTGTCATTAGAGAGAAAAAGAACTACTGGTATTTGACTAAATTTGTGTTTGATTTTGTCAGTCAATTACTATTTCATAGGAATTTCATACATTTGTATTGTTTTCAAAGCATTTTAATTTATTCATCGCAATAATCTGGCAGGAATCACTTAAGGACCTAGACTATGAAATATTAATTTTTAAAAATAATACAAAAAGAATAAGGCCAAAAAAAGTCTCTGGTTTCTGGTCTCCGCGCGCGTCGCCTCAGACCCTCGCGTCGGCATTTTTTATTTTCTTTGTTTTTGCTATAAAACGATGTCCAATTGCAGCCAAAATTGCTGGATCGATTGTTGCCGTACTGTGCTGTAAAAGGGGCATGAACGCTTGCCCGATTTGTGAGGCCTCTCTTAGCCACGATACTTTGATCCCCGCGGATACAATGTATCACGTGTTTCCATGTTGGCAAAAAAAAAAAAAAAAAAAAAAAAGATGGTCGAATAAAAAAAATTAAAAAAAGAGATGACCAGAAACCGGAGACTTTTTTGGGCCTAAACACATTTAAAAGGACAATATCATCACGATCAGAGCATACCGTACTTTTTACAGGGCATGGAATCGGTGTCCTAGTTTAAAGGTGAAAACAGTGACTGAAAATTACTGGCTCATTAATGCGGCATCATTTATTACCACTAGTGGTAATATGACCTTATCATGTGGGATATTATTTTTAGTCACTGAGTTAATCTAAAACTAGCACTCCGATTCCATTACTATTGCAGTCGCCTAATTTTAGCGCAGGGGTGGTCAACCTTTTTAACCAAAAGCCGAATTGGAATTGACAAAAGTTATTGTGGGCGGCAAGGATTATTATATTTCAACCGCTTTCAAGGCTTATAGACGCCGCTAAAATGCCACATCATAATAAACCGATTCTGAAAAAAATTGTTTCCCGTTTATGAGATGATCAACTTGAAAGGCATATCTATACATAGACGCTGGAACGATGATTCTAGGCCTCTTACGTGGTATTATTATCAGAAATGACGCCCACTGACAAATGCTAAGCCCAGCACAAGCCAAATCAGAGATGTCACTATATCTAAGTTTACATGTTTTTGTATGAAGTACACGTGTGCCAAGTTTTTATTTTTTTTTACTTTTACTGCAATGTGCATGAAATTTGCACATTAATTTACGCAAGGACATTAACTACTATTTTGCATTCATTTATTTGAA
This sequence comes from Zoroaster sp. YZ-2022, assembly GCA_029582265.1. NCBI lineage: Eukaryota > Metazoa > Echinodermata > Asteroidea > Forcipulatida > Zoroasteridae > Zoroaster > Zoroaster sp. YZ-2022. Next base: position 15,741,065 of record CM055827.1, on the reverse strand, counting down.
GACCCTTTATAAAGGGCCCGAGCATTACGGTCAACTTTGAAGCGGAACAAGGCAATATCCGCGGGAAAGAAACACAGGGATTCATTTATTAATACTTGTAAAATGTTCAAATTATTTACAAAAAAATGTGACGGAAGCAGGGCTGTGCGTTTTCGGTTATTTCGGGAACCGGATACCCGAAATTGGAAATCTTCGGATATCCAGGTACTCGAAAACAATTTTATAAAAAACACATTAATACTCCTGAATGTATAAAATAACCAATACGAACACAAGTTTCAAACAAAAGCCAGCAAGTCTGTGAAAGGCTGTCGGCAAATGTTTCTTCTAAAGCCTTCATCTAAGTTTTCTTCATTTTGTTAGCAATGAATCAGAGACTTCCATTTGTGTGGCTTAAAATGTTCAGTTGGAATTTTAAAAAGTCATTTACGGGTAATAGGAACCGGAAAATGGAACCGGGTAATGACATTTTCGGTCGGCTATCCGGATACCCGGATACCCAGCACAGCCTTAGGCGGAAGTATGCACTTTACTTTGAAATATACAGTTTTAAATTTAAGCCCATAGCTGATACAATCTAAGCAGGGCAGGATTAACACCTCTGAGGGCCCCTGGGCACCTGAAACTCCAAGGGCCCCCCCACGGGCACGGGTCGTTCGCGTGCGGCCGCGAAGCGGCCGTGCGCAAAATTTTGAGTTTTTTTTTTCATTTTCCTCTAAATATTCACAATTTGGTGATTGTCAATGTTTACTGGTGTCCATTTTATCCTGCTTCCTGCTTTGATTTTAGCGCGTTCACTAGTGATAACACCTGACCTACAGAACCACCTGCCTCTCCACCTGACGTCACACGGCCCACCCACCTTGCGCTAGATTGGCTCAGATTGGCTGTTTGATGTTCAAGGTCCTTGAACATCAAACAGCCAATCTAGCCCATTGTTACTGGTTTAACACACAATCGGCACTTTCCAGCAGCATTCTCACCAACAATAAAACACTCATTTTGACTAATTTATTTCGGGGGGGGGGGTGGACGGATTCGGATTAGATAACTTTTTTTTATCTATTAGATAAATAAAATAAATTAGATAAAAACATTTTTGGGAAAAAATTTTTTTGGAAAACAAATTTTTTTCAATTTTTTTTCCGACCACCATGGAGGGCCCCCTGATGCCCAGGGACCCCTGGGCACGTGCCCAAAGTGCCCATATGGTAGATCCGGCCCTGAATCTAAGCATTTTCTATCAGATTTAACCTGTTAGAATGTTGTTGCTGAACGTGTTTACAGTATATATGATATACGTATATACCTGCATTTCCAACAGCATTCCTGTATGGGTAACCACCCTGTATCGAAAATAAGACGAAGTACTTCCTCCGTCATCTGGTGAGGATTCCTTCTCACGCGGTACGGTGTGGAGTTCCACCAGCCGAAATGCGACGTCCTCATCGTGTTGCGGTTGTGCTGGATCCTTAGGTTGAAATGCAAATGAGTTAGGTTTGTTATTTAGGGAAACAGGCTAGGGATAACTAAAATGGAGTGAACATGAAGCCAAATATCACGACGATTATTACATGGCATCGTAGGTCCTTTGCGTGTTAAGTTTGCAGGCCTAGTGGAGGGTATTGAAAAATAGTGGTGACCAGTCAGGTTGAGTCAGATTTATTTCTTCAGATTTTTTGTGTGTCTAAATGTACTATATTTTGTGCATGGCATGCATAGCAAAAAGTGGCGGTCCGTGAACCCCCACCCCCTCTCCCAGCCCGTCCCATCACCATCACCATCGCGACGAGCCTGTTAAACAACGCATGCACAGCGCATTAAATCAACAAAATTTGTGCGACTTGAATTCTCAACAAGCAAGTAATTCAAACTGAACAATTAATAGGATATGACTGGTTAGTGGCATAGCCAAAGAAGGCGGAGGAAGTCCCCCCACACTTGTTGGCAAAATAGTGTCTGTCGGTAAATTCACAAACTTGGTGGTAGGCTATTTCTGATTGACATAATTTGTCGGTTCATTTGAGTCTGTGTCTGTAAATTTACCACAAAAATCCCCCACCCCACACACACACACACACACACTCACTCACCCTCACGCACATTGATTTGTGGGGTATTCCTTTGTTCGTTCTATTATCCCTTTTCCTTATAATTCTCCTGTGGGGTACAAGATTTTCTATAGTTACCTTGTGGGGTCCAATTGTTCTATTGTGTTTTGGACCCCACAACGAATGGTGTGTACGTTCACACAGACACACACACACATACACACTGAAAATCCTGGCTGTGCCACTGCGACTGGTACCTTTATCATCAACTTTATCACCAACAATAATGACTAATTTGTAATCGAGTAATTACCAAAGGTGTATATAATTATCATACAGGATCGGTGATTTAAAAAGCTGAAAATGTGAAATCGGAAGTGTAACATACATAAACTAAGATTTAACCCAGTTGTGAAGACCATTAATATGTAATGGAAACCAACAAAGTAACATTGTTGTCCCTGTATAATTATACCAAATAGCATTATTGTACCTGAAATAAAGCACTTTTTGCTAGATCATATAGATCCTCCGGAAAGGTAGGAGCGGCTGGGTCGCCCCACATCCACACCCTGTAAGTAATAACGTATAACGTTACATGATATAGGCCTTTACCTATGGTATAACACTCCTAAATTTTCACTGAGCAACTATTTAAAGGTTCGCTGAAATAGAACTTTCATTGTGGTAACACTAGTGTAAACTTGTTCTCAAAGGTGGTGGATGATTCAGAATTTAAAATTACAATGACCATCCCTGCACCTCACCCATCCAGACCCCTCCCCTCTTGAGTAATTATTTTTGGAGTTTGAAACACTGTACTCAAATTAAATATGAAAAAATGAACACATTTGAAAATGTTGAAAATGTTTTTAAATTTATAGCAAAGCTTCAAAACAATGGTAGACCCAAAATTATTGTTAAACATAATTTAAAGTGCTCTCAAGGAGTATTTAATATTTTTACTGTGATATAATGTGATCGTATTTAATGTGGACCATTCATGTATAGATTTACGCACATGACTTTTTCTCAAAAATATTTTTTCAATTGGAAAAAATGTGCAGTCATTTACCACACTGAGGTAAAACAAAACAGAAATAGTTGTACACGTCATCCACAGAACCCAGGCACGTTGCCTACTGTAATTCCGTCAGCGATCGATCTGCCGATGACATCATCTGAAAAACATCATTGTGGTCTGTTTTACAGAGTCACTTTTGGGGACTGTTTCATAAACCAGTTCCACTTTTATGATCATATACATGATACATCTCAAATATTCTAGTGAAAAATACTAGTGAAAAACTAACAAGCGTATAACACGTATTGTAAACGGAAAAAACAGAATAAAATAAAACAAATGATACAAAATAGAACATAGTTTATGTTTGGAGTTTCAAATTCAGCAAAGAATTACATGTAGTGGCGTACAATTATTAGCAGAACTTGCTGTGGATAATGGAACACAAAATATGTAATCCACTGACGGACTGGCGGATGATTCCAATTTCTCATGAATTATTCTCTAACGTATTAAGATTGGCATATATGCCTTGTTTATGACTTGTAACCCGTGTAGGTTCATCCCCTGAGTTAAAGTGGTCTTTAAGTTTAAGTGAAAATGTGGGCATATAAATGCAGTTCAAGAAATCCTACCACACAGTCACAGTGTCCATTATTATAAAGATCGCTCTATTTTTCTATCTTATACCGTACTATATAACTACCTTTTTATGTTCAGTAAGACTAATTGCGGTGACACCATGTGGAATCTCAATTGAGTAGTAATTAGTTCTGAAAAGAACTGGAGGTACAACTCGACGTTTCCATCAGTATGCTCTGATCGTCCTCAGGAGAATGAGGTTCCACAATTAGTCTTACTTACTTTTTATGTTCGTTCTTATTAGAAACAATAAATCTAGTTTTCCATGAACTACCTATTCTCGTTATGCAGTTGATGTTCATGTTGCTGGTAGGTGTAAATATTGTTTTGATATTGATAATCTTTGTTGGTTTGTAATTGTTTCTTTCAATTTAGAGTTTTCCATCGGTAATTAAAATAGGCATATTAAAGCCCGTGTTTTTGGCTATTTTAACGGCAATTTTATGAAATTTTCTTTTTCATCGGAACGTTGGTATTTTATTTGTGGAGTATAAGGGGAACAACTGCTTAAAAAAACCAAACAAACAAACACGAGAAGCATGGTTTTACAGTATTATTATTCCCCAACATAAATTAATTTGTTTGCGATGCTCTCTATAGCACGTGAACACCTAGTCCAAATATGGACTCTGTCTCTGCAGTACACGAAGCTAAAAGTCCAACATGGGACAGCGAACACGTTATAATAATAATAATTCGAACAATTTCAATAGGTGTCCGCGCTGCTAAGTTCGACATTTACAAATCCAACAATGTGATTAAACTGGCTTTTAAAAGGCCACACATGTGCAATAATAGCATACGGTTGGTAATTTTTCAGGGGTTTCGTTTTCGTACATATCTGGAGCATGTTTCCGACGTGCAAGCATTTTAGCGTAGGGTCCATCATGGGCCCACAAAATGCAGTAAATAGGCTCCGGTACGTGTAGATCGAAGCACAGCGATTCTAGCGATTTATATATATATGGTTCAATTTATATATATGGAGTGTCGTGGCCGAGCGGTCTAGCTTACCGGACTCAAGTTCTGGTGTTAGCAGCAGAATGTGGGTTAGAAACCCGGCCGTGACACTTGTGTCCTTGAGCAAGACACTGTACCATAATTGCTTCTCTCCACCCAGGGGTTAAATGGGTACCTGTGAGGGCAGAGTTGGTTGATTAGCCCTATATGCGCTGTAATGGCAGCAATTGAGCTGTAGTATACAGCTCAATTGCCCAGGGAGCTGAGATGGTTTCAGGAATGATTTATGAGCCTTATGAGCCTTGTGAGCAGGGGTAATAATATAATGCGCCTTGAGAACCACTCAGTTGGTGGATACGTGCGCTATATAAGTCCACACATTATTATTATTATTATTATTATTATTATTATTATTATTATTATTATTATTATGGCCCTATATACTAGATGTACTCACCTATTCGTTGCCTTGCTCATAGTTCCCGCACCGGTAGTATTCTAGTATAGTAACAGCGAGTATGGGATGTGCGTGTATGTTTCTAACAACCTGATAAGTGCTCCGTCATGTGTGTGAATTCAACCACTGATCACACACAACTGTCGTTTTAACTTGATTCATCGTGACTAAGTTGACGTAGTGCCAACCGCTGAGTATACGTGTACAGGAAGTCATCGTAATTGGTCACGGAGGATGTATTATGGAGGTCGAAAAGTGGACATCTGCTTTTCAGCTTTCTAAATAATGAAAGAGCAGATTGAACGTTGTTGGCTAGTGCATTTTTCTACTTTTCTGCTTTTCTTCCACCTAAAAATTAGATTGAACATTTTGGTAACATCCATTTTTCTGCTTTTCAGTTTCAAGAAAAGCAGATTTTACTTGTTCACCTACACTGGCGGTCAAAAAGTGGACATCTGCTTTTCTGGTTTCCTACAACTCGTAAAGCAGATCGAACGTTTACACGAAAAGTAGATCAAACGTTTTGGACAAATCCATTTTTCTGCTTTCCTGCTTCCCGAAAAGCGGATCGAACGTTTTCTCAACAGTTGCCTAAAAGTGGACAATTCTGCTTTGCACTTGAAGAAAAGCAGATTGAATGATTTGATAAATCTACTGCCCTATCCACAAAATAATGGACTAATCCTACCGTCACAATACATGTCCGATGTAGGCGCCAGGTAGGTGCGTTCCGTTTGATCTGTGATGTGCCGCCCCCTATTTTTCAGCGACGGTTATCACACGCATCGTTTTGGTGCATTGGTAGGATTCGTTCATTATTTTGACGGTACAACCTCAAAACAAGTATAATTTTTATGTGTACACAAAAATTGACTTTAAAAATAGTACTCAAATTAAACCAAATCTTTTATCTGTATATGCACTTACAGATCTACAAAATCGGAAACTCAAAAAGACAGGAAATCTACTGACTGAGTGCTGTACCCGACTCGATGCAGGGAACCAGTATCAGTTCTTGAAGGATGTCCAATGCAAACAGGAACATGTTGCTTTACTGCCACTATATCGAGTAATTATCCAAAGTTAAATGTTCGTCTTCACAGTCACCACGTCACCGTACCCAATCCTGTCAAGTCCTCCATTTTGTCAATGTGCTCGTCCGCATTAATGTAATATATATGGGGCTGAATCTGCATGATATACCGTAATGGCATCCCTATATTTAAATATATTCAAGTTTGGACTTTCAAATAATGCAAGTTTTACTTCTGTAAAGGTTTTTTTGTTTGTATTATTACATTTATTTAATTATTCAGATTTTAATCTTATTACGATCATAGTGGTGACAATGTGGGTACTCGATGGATAATGTACCCTGTAAAACAGTCAATCGATGTCTGAGGTCGAAGCAACTGAAAGTATCACCGTGAAGCATAAACGCCCTCATACAACTTTGACCATGGATACGTGGTGAGACATCATTTGCGCAGCGGTTCGTAATATACAATAGTTGCGGTTCTGGACGACTCGGTGGCGCGCCAGAAGGACACAGACCACGATTCGACAGTGTACGTACGTTTTATACTATGTGTTACATAACTATCATGCAATAACCAGGTGCACATAAACGCCGTGGTTCTGTCTGTCTATGTGCCATCTCCTGCCAGGAGGTCGGCTGCCACGGTTTTCCATAGGGCGCGGTCCTGTGACGTCCTCACACACTCCCTGTATTGCATCCCTATCCATTCCTTGATATTTGTGAACTTTATTCGTTGTTGTCCCCTTTTTCTTGTCCCTGCCACTCTGCCCTCCAAAATTTGTCGTTGTAATTTTTCTGTTCTTATGATGTGTCCAAAATATTTGCATTTCCTGTTTTTGATTTTATTTAAAAGAGTTCTTTTTTCTGAAACCATTTTGAGAATTTCTTCATTTGTTTTTCTGTCCACATATGACACACGTAACATTCTTCGGTACATCCACATTTCAAAGGCTGTAATTCTATTGGCCATTTCCTTACTAACTGCCCAAGTCTCTGAAGCATATAATAGTGTGGATTGTATATAGCACCTTGCAAGCCTTTTTCTAGTGGCCAAGTTTAGCCTACGTGATGCCAATACATCTTTCATATTTATGAAGTGAGTCCTTGCAATTTCAATCCTTCTTTTAATTTCTGAATCATTTTCCCATCCTTTGTTATGAGTTGTCCGAGATATATAAATTTCTTCACCTGTTCGATCTCTTCTCCATTCACACTGATCTTCAAACATTCCTCTTGTTCACTATTTTTGCTAATTAGGTGTTCGGGTATATGCCCGAAACACCTCTTGTTTTTGTTCGGTTTTTATTTTTTTATTTTTATTTTTTACTTCTTCTTCTTCTTCTTCTCCCCCATCTTGTCCGCAAACAAAAACATACTTGCCAAGTTTAAAAAACCTTCAAACTTCACACATAGTTAGACCTTAACTTGTAGATGAACCCTAGTGACGTCATGGTGATCAGGAAACCGCAACAGTGACGTCATGATGACGTCAAGTCCACATACGTAATGACCCACATTCAGTGTATGTTCGCCATTTTGTGCGTTAGAAATTCTAACTATGGAGGGCGCTATACAACTTTAGTGGTCTTTACACAATCGGTGCGTAAAAACTTTTAGTGGTCACTTGGTGGCGCTGATCATCACATATATTTATAAACTTATAACGCGTTTGTGGAGCATATCGCTGTAAAAGGTAACGAAAATTCATTCCACTTTTCTACTGATTCAAAGTTTTCACAAGCACATCGAAGTCATCTGCAGACACCTGATTGGTGCTTCTTACTATGGTGTAAGTAAAAAGGTGAAATCAGCGAGAAATTACTTTAAAAAATTGGTCAAAGTTGATGATTTTTGTAAACAAGCTTACGTACATGTGTACACGACGGTATACCCTTCCGATGGTACCCTTCACACTTACACTGTCAAATCGGCGTTTGTTGACAAAATGGCATGTTGATTTGGAGGAATTTGATATGGGGCTAGTTAGGTTTTGGTGAGTTTACTTCGTAGTTTGTACAAATGTAGGCTTAAGTAGTATGTTAGATGGGGGTCCTAGCGCAGCTGCCTAAAAAATCATTTTTTTCCAAAATTCGCTGGGTAGTAGTAGGCAGTTTTGAAAAAGTCGAAAAAACTAGCATCTTTTTTTACCTAAATTCGCTGGGTAGTAGTAGGGGATAAAACCCCAACGCTTTAAGCAGAAAACTAAACACTTCACGTTTTTTAAATTTATTTTTTCGTTTTTTATTTTCTAAATATATATTGATTAGAGAGAATGCCAAGACGACAAACTGAAGAACAATTTTTATCAAAATGGAACGTAGAGACAATAAATAGTTTTGATAAACAATATGAAGAAATGTTTTTTAAATCGAATGATGAAAAATCTAACATTTCGCACAACAACAAAAAGCGCGAAATATTAGATGTTTCAAAATCTAATGAACCAAAATGATACCAAATACTTACACCCCCAGATTGGGACAACAACATAAATCGTGAAATATTAGATAAATCAAAATTTTTAGAATGCAACAAAACATTAAAAAATAATGACGAGTACGAATACGATTTTTATTTTAAAATCGAAACGGGTTATGTGTTTAAAATTTTAATAGATATTTTAATAGGTATCAAACCAAAAGCTCATTTTAAGGTAGATGAAACGGGGTTTTATTATTCCGGGACAGATTTATCACAAAGAATATTAGTAAATGTATCATTAAACAAAGAAAACTTTTTAGAATTTGAATGTGAAAACCCAATTGATTTTTCGATAAATTTAAAAGTTTTACAAAAAATTACTCGCAGTATTAAACGAAAAGTTCCAATAACCGTTTACGTAAAAAAAGAACGATTGTATATCGAAACATGCGATGAAAAAAAACGAGAAACTAACAACATAAATATTTACAAGTTTGTTAACGCGTTAGTAATCGAACCTCCTATTGACGGTGATTATCACTGTTCTTACATAGTTGAAAGTATCGATTTTTTAAAACTTAAAAAAATGTTGCAAGCAAACGTAACACTAAACATTAACATGAGCAATTTAGATTACATTAGCTTTTTAAACGACGACAATTGTATTTATGTATTTGTATTTATAGAATTTGGTGACATGCACAAAAAGCAACCGCTTACTTATTCAGCTACTTTTGATTCAACTCTATTTAGCGCTCTATTAAAAATGTCACCTTTAAACAAAGAAATACAATTTTTTGCGCCCAAGAATGAAAAAGTTCCATTAAAAATTGCATCGTCAGTAAGCAATTTAGGAAAAATTACAGCTTACATTAAAGACGAAAGTTTTTTAACAGATGAAAACATTATAAAAAACAATAACAAATGCAACGAGAAAGAAAAAATGAAAACGATGCAGTGAGAAAACATTGTTTGTCGCAAGAATTCGATATTATTGATAACTTTTCAATAGAAGCGCAATTGAAGGTTATCAATAACAATGTGAACATAGAGTATGAGTATCGTAAACAAAAAATATTATCTAATCAAGTAATAAAAGAGTATGCAGAAAATAATCGTTCCTTGCAGATGGTTAATAATTGGTAAAACGTACAAATGTTGCGTGCGTAGTTCACCCAACGTATACTATTGCGCCTTTCATCAGTTTAAAATTAAAAGCGGAAAAATCTCACCAGTCGAGTGTAAAAATTGTAAAAAAGGTACAAAAACAACAACGGGTTTATGCACAAACTGCGCAAGAGCATTAAAAGTAAAAACTTCTTACCAAATGAACAAAAAAGCTATACGGTTGTTTAATTTAGTAATGGTAGAGTTGTTAGAAAAAAAACTAAAACTTTTAAAAATTAATGTTGAGTAATATCAATATGGGTGAACTATTACGAACGTGTATACTTGAGCTTATCGATGATTTAAAATCGTTTTGTACAAATTCACGTGATTTTATATTTTTAGAATATTATATTAAAAACATTCCCGCACAACAGTTGACTATACTCGTGCGAGAAAAATTAGTTCCAGCGTTAGAGCTAATTAAATCTAGAAATTTAGCTGGTATAAAAGGTTATTTATACGCACTCGGTTTAGACATGTATTACATCAATTTGTATTATACTGAGTTACAGAGAATAAACGAAATAAATAAAGAAACTATTTTTTGGCATTTAGAACTAATTATAAACATTGTACTAAAACTTTAAATTGTACGGTGGTGGTCTGCTCATTACTTGCTCCGCTATTTGCGAAGCGAGTTTTTGATCATCGTGATAATATTTATTTACGCTCACTTTAAACTCAAAAGTTTTTCTATAAGAATTTTTTTTTCTGCAGTTGCATCTACGGGTTTGTTAGTTTCAGGTTTAACCGTTGTTGAAATAAGTACATTACGGATTTTTTCTTTCATTTTATAATATTTATCTCGCTCTTCGCATACGAGCACAAATTCTTCTTGACTGATGTAACCGTCTTCGATGGCTTTACTAACGTGGTTTTCGATTGTGTTGAGTTTACTCAGTGCTAAAATTCGTATTTCATCGTGTTTTTTAGCTTTTTTATACAATTTATTTTTCACATATCTGAGAGCGAACGCTCCCCCTCCCAACCCCAAAGCTAAACATTCTAAAGCGTATCCCACGGGCGACGATATAATTGTGGCGATACTGGCTATTCCGATGGCTCCTGCTCCCATACAGCCCATTTCTGCGAGAGCTTCTACGATATTACAAGCGTTGATGATTTTATTATATTTTTTATATACAGCCTCGCGTTCATCAATTTCGATTCGTAATTCTTTTTGAATATCATCGATTTTTTGCAATCGGAATGTTTTAGCGCGCTCCGATTCAGGGTCATTCGTTATAACAGTTAAATTCGGATAAAGTACATTCGTTGATTCTATATGTGCGCTCATTGTTTTATTAATAGTAAAGATTTTAATCTAATGGAATCTTTTTAATTTTGATCTCGTAACATATTCCAACGTTTAAAGAGCCAAAAAAAATTATATTTACATACGTTTTGGTATTATTTTCTTTAACGAAGCATAATATACATTCTAAATATCGTGGTTCATTCGTAAAATCAAAGTTTTCAGTTTGGGGAAAATAAATAGATTCCCCATCGTTGGGATCAAATTGTTCACTTTTTACTAAAGAATATGAATTATTTTCACCTATATTCATTTTAGCATAGAATGAATAAAATGTTACATTATTAAATATATAAATACTTATTCTGTCTGCAGACCAATACAATTCAAAATTTAAATCATAATAAAAAACGCCAAAGCGTAAAAGTTCACTTGGGCTAAGGTACCCAGTTTTTATAAATGGAAGAGAACTTTCTGATGCGGTTCGCTCGAGCTCGTTTTTTCGACTAGGCCCGTAAATACTCGCCATTTATGTAAGTAAATATAAATTTTTTAATTTAACGGTAAACTTTTAATTTTAATATTGAAACAGATTTTTGAATTTAGCGAACCGAAAAAACTTGCTTCAACAAAAACCTTTTGAACGTTTCGCATTTTAAAACACATTTCATATTTAAAATGTTGAATTTCATGATCGAGAAAATGAAATTTTACATCTCGTTGTGGAGAAGGAATATAATAAATGTTACTAGCGTAATCACGCGTCGCTGAATGCGTTGCAAAACTATTAGTTTTTATAAACTGCGTAAAAATACTGCAGTACGTTGGCGCCGTCGTAAACATGAAAAAGGGTTGTTTAAACGTATCGTGCCATCCGAGTCTAACGCTAAATTTTTCTATTAAAACTACTCTATGTAAAACTTCATCTCTATTTAGATAACCATGATGTTCGTAAATTTCGCTAGTCAATATTGGTAAAATTTCACCGCTTGCGCCACCACCAGTAGTGACAACGACGCTCGTACGACTAGGTCCGTAAATACTCGCCATTTATTTATATAATCTCTATATTTAAAATAATTGGAAAACCGTGATTATGTACATTTCTACCCTTTGAATCTTTAATTTGAAAACTTAATTCGTTAAAAGTACCAGTCTTTAATTTTTTAAGTAATGGATTTTTATATTCCATGTACATACTTTCTCCGAATGATTTATCTTGCAAAGGTAAAACGTTTACGATGGTAGAAGGTTTGCCGTTGTAATAATTATCGGTCGTAGAAATTTGATCGCAATGAATGTATAAAATTTTAATAGGTTATACATTAATCCTTTTACTATATTCCCCCGCAGTTAGAAATTCGCTGTGAAGCCCGAGTAAATTAGCTAACCCAGCTGTAAATTTAATAGATTTCGTATCATCATCCAACTTTAGCGTGTAAGCACCCGTCATATAATTAATCGAAAACTTTACCCAAGACTCATCTTTTGATATAGCGCCCATAATTTCGTTAATGTTGTAAAGACCCGGTTCAACAAATTTTATAACATCATCTAACCCACCCTGCGTACGATAAATCATTCTTTCTTTTTTACGTACGTTGTAATATCCTACCCAAATGTTTACGCTTTTTAATAACATGTATAAATTACCATCACGATTATCGATAGCGTTGGTTAATTTAACCGACCCACCTTCTTTTTCAATTTCAATTTCAATGGTATGAAACATTGTTATTTTATTATTAAAAGTTATTATAATAAATGACGTTTCCATTAGCTTTCAAGAGTAATTTTACGTATCCGTACAAGCAATCTGGAAATTTTAAGGCGCCTTTGCACTTTAAGTAACGCTGGCAATTTAACGAGTCTAAAAATATACGTCAGCGAAACAGAGTCGTTTAGTGCAACGTTCGTTAACGTATTTCAAAAATATACGCTACCTCACGTCGTCAGCAATGACGTTGTAAACGATTGGTATTCTAACCCGCTGAAATTTTATCAAAATCAAATAAATTTTGTAACATATTGCGCTACGACGAGATGTGGTGTGGGTTACGATCATTTATATCATAACAACCCGATGATTCGTAGTTTTTTTTAGGTTTCACGTCTATTATCAAATTAGGCGAATGCTCAAAGAACTGAGCAGCCCTACGTCTTATTCGAGTTTTTTTGACGCGTTCACCAACAATATAGACGTGAGCGCGTACAATAGACTATGTGCCGAGTTTCATTTATCGATTAACGACGATTGGAAACAACGAGTAGATTTAAATTCAAACGGATTGGGAACGGCTTATTATCAAAACATTTACGGCTACATCGAGGTGCCGGGGAAAAACTATGACAATTCAAATTTACAACATCGGCGTGAGAAAAGGATGGATTTCGATAAAGAAAACGTTGATTTAAATTTAGTAAATAGCGTCAACGATATCGGAGGTTCGTACGTAGTCGAATACATTTCTCAATCGCCACACGTTAAAATGGCGTGAGCCAAGTTTATATTGTCTTTAAAGTTAGCGCGAGGTTTTACGGATGTTGGCACGCAACGCATAAACGACTCTATAAGAACTTATGTGTACGCGTTATTGGGAGCTCAAGCGCGAGTTAAAAGTGGGTTTCTCGCATCCGGCGTTGGTTTAGACGCGCAGCGTGAATTTATAAATATTGTAAATGACGAGATTGGTTCTCCAGTAGATTTACAATCTAGTATTCAACGATATCAAGATGTTTTACAAAATGCTCGTTCTCAATTAAACTTTTGTCTAGGAGAAAATTTATACATGATGCCGAGCGATATGAATTTACGAATATACACGTACGCGGGATACAATAATAATATATTGATCGCGACGAGCGATTTATCTTTAGGTTCAAATTTAGATACAAATTCAGAACCCACTATTCCTCCTATTTTACCTTTACAATCAACAACGGAGTTGGTCGCTAAAACACAAAGACAGCTTTGCTGAGGTTTCAACAGAAGACGATCCTGCACAAGAATTAGACGATACAATAAAAGAAGCTAGCGGCAACCATAAAGAAGAAAAAACTGCTCTAATTATTGGTTTCACCGTTTTAACCACGCTTGGCGTTATGATTTACGAATTGTTATTTTAACATTTTCTGCGTATAAGCTAAAACTAATACTCCAACTCCACTTAGCGCTAGCCATAAATGTTCTGCTGTCCACGATACTACTTTTGAAGCTGTTTTAAATAACCAACTTACTACAGATCCTATAATAGCTGGTAAAGCTGCTAAAGCTTTCGCTCCTAATTTAGACAATACGTTCGCTAGATTCTTTAATGTTTTTTGTACCCACCCACTACTATCTGGTTTTGGAGATGGTGTGGGCGTTGGTTCTGGTGGTATAGGTTTTGGAGATGGAATAGGTTTTGGAGATGGTGTAACTGAACTTACAGCACCGGTAATCGATTTGACTATAAAAGCGATCGTCATACTAAAAGCTGTTAATATACTGACTATCGTTACGCCTTGTTCTCTAAATAAAGTTTTAATTTTATCTCCTAATGTAATGTCCCCCGTCAACATTTTTTGAAACGTTTCTTTAATTCTATTGATTTGACCACGAAGACCGTTTTCATTCACACTCACAGCTTCTAATCTCGCTAGCCTTTCTTCTTCTTTTTCTAGCAGTAGTTTACGTAGTTTTGTCGTTCTATCTACATCTTCATCGTCTCGATCTCGAGCGCTTACGTATTCTTTTTCTAGATTAGATATTTCTTCGTCGAGTTGGCTCAATTTAGCTAAATTTAATTCAAGTTGACCTCGAGTCGTTTGTAAAGCTCTATCGAGCCCCTTTATTTCTCGCAATGGAATGTTTAATTCTGTTTGAGTTTCTTCATCTATCGTATGCTCTATCACCACCATTTCGATAGCTTCTTCTACTTCTTTAGTTTTTTCTACAAGTAACAACGGTGGAGTTGGTAATCTTCTACCACTGCTTGTTTTCTCTTCGATCGGTTTTTCTGCTTCTTCTATAACATTTATTATAGCTTCTTTACTTTTACCTAATAATAATAATTCATTTAAAAGGCTTCTGCTTACTTTATAAAAGGTTTTTTTTCCCCGTTAGTCGTGTTAATTTATCACCTCTTCTAAAATAGAGTAAACTTTTTCTTTCTTTTGCATCATATATTTCTTTAAATTTAGTATAGTCTTTTGTATATGTTTCATGACCTATACTTGCATAAAAATCATCGACTGTTATTCTAAGTGCTCTTTCTTTTTGAGAAAAATCACTTAGAGTTACAGCACCCAAGTTGATATCACTTGTTTCACCATCAAACATTTCATCTAAGTCTACATTGTCCTCAAGATTTTGTAATAACGGATCAGCTTCCATAAGATCGCGTCCTCCTTTCGCCATTTTACAATTACTTTTTATCTTTTTTAAATAATTTATAACTCGCGTATCCTACTATACTCATCCCTAATACAATAAATATAATTTCACTCATCTTCTGATCTTCGCTAGCATCGTAAAAATCTTCTAGTTGAGGTTCGTTGTATAAATCTATCGGCAAATTTATTCGCATGCCACTTATGTTGTAATATTCATTCATCGCTTCATCGATATTATTAAACGTTCTTACCGCGCTCGATTCTTTTTGTATTTTCTCGTTTAAATAATCTAGATATTTTAAACGCTTTTTACTAAATTCGTCTCTGGCTTTCGAAAGTTGTTCCATCGCTAAATCATGTCTTTTTTGTTCTTCTCTTCCACCTCCGCTAAACAAAAAATTGCTGCCGGAAAACGCTAACGCGTTGACTACCGCACCTCCAACCATCATCGCTATAGACACCATTTTCTTTTATAGTTTGTAAATATAGTTTACTTTTTTAATAAAAATTTATTATATTTAACGAATATAAACTATGGCTAATAATACGTACGGAGATGTGTTGGATCCATACAGAAGATTACGAGAACCTAGAGGTGTAAAAGGCATACGTCAAAAAGTCGTCATTACAAACAATCCGAGCACCATTACCGAAAATCAATTGTTGACGGTTCGTTTTCCAAATTTAGGAATGAATGACGTCATCGTTCCGAATACAACTAGGTTAGCTTTCAATATAGAACTCGTTAGCTCGGACGATGAAAATAGAACGTTGGTGCAAAACATTGGTAGAGCCATCGTAAAACATATAATTATTAAAATGGAAGGAAATGAAATATTTAGTTTAGACGATGCGGATGTGTTCAATTGTTACAAGGATGAATGGTTAACCAAAGATCAACGCGAAAATTTAGCTTATCAAGGAATCGAAGATGCAAACGTAACTAAATTAAGAATAGACGCCAGCGATAAGGTCCCCGCGGGCAACGGAGGAAAAGATAAAGCTATCGCGGACACTTTTAAAAATAGATATTACATTCCGCTAGATTTTGAATTATTGGCCGATCATCAACCTTACTATCAGTCGGGCATCGGAGATCGATTGACTTACGAGCTCGTGTTTAATAAATTTTCGAACGTGATTAAAAGCACCGACGATAACTCAAAATATATCATAAGCGGAATTTCTTTAGAATTTGAGGTCGTTCATATGCCGGAACTCGCTCGAACGATTAAAAATCAATACAACAATAGGCTAAGCATATTGTTCGATCGCGTACTGAGACAGAGCGTGACTCCGTTAAACAAACGCGACACAATGTGGAATATAAATTTAAATACCCCAGCAAAAAGTATGAAAGGAATATTGTTTTTATTCAGAGAACACAACGTACAAGAAAGCAACAAGTTTTATAATCCGAAAATAAACAAAGTTTCGATTACCATCGAAGGCGTTCCCAATCAACTCTACGCACACGGAATGAAAAGGTATCAACAATGGGAAGAGATTTCAAAATATTTCGGCGACTCGAATGAGCAACACGCTATACATGTTGTGCAAGCTCTAAATTTATCAAACGTTAAACTAGGCAATTATTTACTAAATCGATACGGTTTATTTTTAGATTTAAGAACCAGTACCGACAATAAAATACACGGAAGCGGAAGACGAGTACAAAACTTGAGCGAAGGAATTACCATTCAAATTGAAAAAGAAGCAGAAAATGCGGGTGAACTGAACATGTATACTTTTATTATCATGGACGCGCAACTAAACATTAGAAACTCGCGTTTTGAATCCGTAGATTATTAAAATTAGCGACTATTATAAAACAAGATGTTACCTAAATATCCACACGTTGCGCTCATTTGTGGCCAAACGGGATGTGGAAAAACTGAATTTATTTTAAACTTGTTACAAAAAGAATATTTAAAACATTTCGAAAATATCGTTATATTATGTCCTACCATAAAAACAATGACGCGTATCAAAATAGAAAATGGATTTGGAACAACGAGCAAGTGCTCGTTGACGATTTAAAAGACTATACGTTAAACAAAGCGATAAAAATATATAGCAACATACTAGAAGGAAACGAAACGTTGTTTATAATCGATGATTGTAGCGCAAATAAACAGTTGCATTATAAAAAATACGACGAGAACAATAAATGTATGATTACTCAATTAGCTTTTAGCGGTAGGCACGTTAAACATAGTTGTTGGATCCTTTCTCAAAAGTACAATAGTGTGTTGAAAGATTTTAGAGAGCAACTAAAATGGGTGTGTTTATTTTATTGTAAAGACAGAGACTCGTACGAGAATTGTTTGAGAGAAAACGATGTTGTACCTACGAAAGAGTTGAGAATGGAAATTCATGAAAAATTTCAACAAGTTAAACACCGTAAATTAATTTTAAAAACAGACCAACCTACCGGTTATGAAATACGTGACTAGGTCGTTTAGCAATTACCCATAGGTCGTTTAGCAATTACCCATAGGTCGTTTAGCAATTACCCATAGGTCGTTTAGCAATTACCCATAGGTCGTGAGCAATTACCCACAGGTCGTGAGCAATTACCCATAGGTTACTCACAGGTTACTCAGCAATTACTCATATGTTACTCACGGGTTACTCACAGGTTACTTAGCAATTACCTATAGGTTACTCACAGGTTACTTAGCAATTACCCATAGGTCGTGAGCAATTACCCACAGGTTACTTAGCAATTACTCACAGGTTACTCATAGGTTACCCATAGGTTACTCATGGGTCGTTAAGCAATTACCCATAGGTCGTTGAGCAATTACCCATAGGTCGTTGAGCAATTACCCATAGGTTGATTGCAATCACACGTAAACAATTATAAAACACCTATAATAAATGGAAGAAGTTGCTAAATTGTTGAACGAAAATCAATCTATGCTAAACTCAGATGTTAATATAAATGATGAAGCGATACTGTTGAAACAAAAGCTACGAGACAAACGCCTTTTAGCTGTTGTAGCGGGAGGAGATTCAAAAAAGTTTTTCGGTAAAGAGTATAGCGTTAACGATATTGAAGCTTTGTCTACGGAAGAGCGTGACGCATTGCACACGCAATACGAAACCAAATTAGGCCGTGATATAACGCAAAGTTTAGGTAGCGCTATTCTGACGTTGTACGTTAAACTATTGGGGCTCGGTTTAAATCGCGTTGATTTATACGGTTATAGTTTTGAAATTGATAATGAAGGTAAATTAATTACAGATTTAGAAAAAGACCCATTCATTTCGAGCATGCTTAGTACCGTAGCGTGTGAAATATACTACAAGTACGGTATGTTAGTAGCACCACTCAGTGCAACTCTAATTACGGTAAAACATTTAAAAAGAAAAGAAGAATCTTGTATAAATAATAAAAGGGATGGAAACGAATGTACAACCACAACAGACGCAAGTTGCGGAAACTGTACCACCAACAATGAGCGCGCAACCACAGGTGGTAACAAAAACACCGAGTAAAAAAGAAAAAAATCCAAACAGAGTCGCAGCTGGTAAAAAACTCGCAGAACTTAATAAAAAGAAAAAACAAGAATTTAAAAAAAGTGTGTCTAAAACTCAACAAGTGTTAACGCGAAACACAACGTTGCGAGAGTCAACGAGTGAAACAACAAGCTCAAACAACAACAACTACTACTATATCGCTATTGCTTTGTTCGTTGGAGGTTTAGGTGTTTACTACTTTTTAAGCAGCTCTAACAAAGAGCCAAAACCCAACGAAAATCAAACTTTAGTTAAACCCAACGAAAATCAAACTTTAGTTAAACCTTCGCCAACAACAAACGTTGTTCTTGAAATGGAATAAAAAAAATTATATTTAATTAATGTAAATACAATGGACACGAAAGGAATCGCTAATTCAGCTTATCACAGCGCCGTTATGACTCTTTTTATTGTTTTATACAGCATGTTGGGTGAAAAAATAAAACCAGCCGATTTAGGAAAATTGGACATAAAAGATGGGTTAAAACTCACTATGGTAGTTGCCGCGGGTGGGATGACGCAAATGTGGTTAGTTAAACAAGGAATTTTGCCGAGTAATATTGTGAATTCTGAATAAAATATATTTATAAATATTAAAAATGGATGAGAGAAGGTTATCTAACGTTTATTATAGTCCTAAAGGATACTACAAAGGCCAAGATGCTATCAATAAACTAGCTAAAGAAACGAAAATAAATGTAAAAACAGTTCGACAGTGGATAAAAAAGCAAGCGTTGTGGCAAATTTATTTACCCTATCCTAAATATATTCCTAGACCAACTTCATCAAACAGTGCGTTTGAAAAACCAAACGAGGTTCATCAAGCAGATCTATTGTTTCTTCCTCATGATGTAATTGGTAAAAGAGCTTACAAGTACGCGTTAACGGTCGTAGACGAAGCTAGTAGATATAAAGAAGCAGAACCGTTAACTGACAAAACCGCTATTCAAGTCGTTAATGCATTTGAGAAAATTTATAAACGTAGCTCGTTAACTTGGCCCGCGCGCTTAAAAGTTGATCCTGGAAAAGAATTTATGAGTAGCGTTAACGTAACGATGAGTAAACATAATGTAAAAATTCAAAGAAGTGAGGCTGGTAATCATAGAGCTCAGGGTATAGTGGAGCGGTTTAATAAAACGTTAGCAGAAAGATTATTTTCTCACCAGTACGCTAAAGAAATAGCGACTGAAAAGATAAATAGAGAATGGGTTAAAAGATTGCCAGCAGTTGTGAAAGCGTTAAATAATGAAACGACGCGTCTTATAAATTTAAAACCAAAAGACGCGATTAAATTGAGCTCTGTAGAGCAAAATCCAGCCTCACCCGTGAGTGTTAAAAAAGAAAAAAGAATCCCAAACAACAGTTTAATTAGGTATTTATACGCACCCGGTGAAGCTGAAAAAGATACGAGACGTAGAGCGACCGATCCCATATGGAGTATAAAAATTTACAAAATATCTAAAACTGTTAAAGGTGTGAATCAACCCATATTGTATTATTTAGAAGGAGGCCCCGCTCGTAGTTTTGTAAGACAAGAACTACAAATTATCCCGCGAAATACACAAAATCCACCAATCATGCATAAGAGATCGTAATCTCACACAAGAGATCGTAATCGCATAAGAGATCGTAATCTCACACAAGAGATCGTAATTGCAATTGTTGTGTGAGAGATCGTAATTGTTGTTAAACGATGAGACTGTAATGACCGTAAGCGCGAGTGTCTGTTCCGTTTTCTAAAATGTATTTCTTTGTGTCTAGAGGAGATAGTGATATTTTATTTACTCGCGTTGTATATAATCTGTGTTTTTCGTGTTTGATAAAACTCATATTGTGATGTAGAGTGTTTTTCAACGATAAAACTTGTTTATAACGATCGTGTTTAATTTGTTGTTCTAAAACTTGTTTTTTAACTCCTTTAGCTTTTCTTATTTGTTTTTCATTCGATAAAAGTATCGAATACATTTTGGGTCTCAAACACACAACTTCAGAAATGCAAGTTCCCGCACACTCGTCTTTCATTTTACCTATCACTTTTTTATTATCTTCAGAATGTAAAAAATGTTGTTGTTCATAATTTGAAAAGTCGTACAAAGATTTGTTTTTACATAAATCTTTATACACGTCTTGTGTTTTAATTTCAAGTAACAAGCTATCCGTATCTGTGTAGATTAACTCGCAATCGTTTTTGTAGTTTGTTTTTAAATGATTGTAATAAAAATCGTACATAAAAGCTTTAGATAAATCCAGTATACTCATTCCTACGTAGACTGGGCGGTTGAGTAAGAGTTTTGTCTTGTGCATGTGAATCGCCACTAGTTCATTATCAAAAATCCTCGCCTCGGCAAAATTTGGTTTCGCGATGAGTGAACGAATTTGATTTTCAGCTTTTTCATCGTTTAGCCGTTGTAAATTTACGTTAATGCGATTTCGTACATTTTCCATCGTTTTCCCAAAAACTGAATTGTTCATCAGTTTAAACAAATCTTTTTCAAAATCACTCTTTGCATCTTTTCTTAATCGCGTATTTAAATCAATGTACGATTTCATCCAACACGATTCGTCAAATTCTAAAACTTTGTGAATTTTAGTCAGCTTCATGCCGAGTTGTAAATACAATTGTAAATTACGATAATGAATCACGTAGTTGCGTTTGTCGTATAAATTTGGAACTAATTTCGTAACGTTTGGAGCCGGCTTGCCGGTTAGCAACTCGTGTTGATAGTCACTCATCCATTCTTTCGGTACTGTCAACGACTCTGGCGCGAGAGGAAACGAGTTGTGTGAATCGTGTAATTCTTTAACATATTCCAAATCGACTTGTAAAATGTATCCTTTATTGTTTTTAAATCCTTGCTTCTCGAGTCTGTTAATTCGTTCTTGAGATAACCATTTGAAATTACCAGTTGGTACATGATGTAGCTCGATGGTTTTGATTTATCGTAGTCGTCTAAATACACGTTGTTTGCTTTAGCGTATCGTTTACTCACCATACACGTTCCTCCTCGCGTACCTTTTTCTATAAACAAATGCATGTCGACATCTGTAAACAAATCTAAAGTTTGTTTCGAATGTTTTAACAAAGCGTCCCAACTAAGACCCGGACTCGTATAATAATTAGCCGGATCCAAATCATATTGTTTCATGCAAGTATTACGAAAGTTTTCAAACACATCCGCCAACAAGCAAGTATCGGTACGCACGTACAAATCGTGATAATCTCCCAAATTTTTACAATCAAACTTGCTAAAAACGTTTTTCGCGTGCTCGTATTGAGAAGTGGTAATGCTACTATCGTTTAAACTACTGTAAAAAGATTCTCGCAAAGGAAGTTGTGTTTCTTTGAAACGCTCGAAAGAGTCCATGTACTCGTAAGGATAAATGCCCTTGCTTTTAATGAGATTAAATTTGTCTAAATTTGATTCAAACTTCAATGTAATTGGAAAAGAATCGTTTGATTTTACGAGTTTGTCTAGCGAAGCTGGTAAAAATTGAGCGCTGTCGATAAATCGTAGTTGATTAATACTAAAAGAAATATACTTTTCGATATTGTTTGCGATGCATGTTAGATTTCCTTTGCTACAGCCGGCGGCTTGCATAATGAGATGAGAGTCGTAGCCTCGTAAATTATGAAATACAACTGGAATAAAAGTTTTCTCTGGTTTTAAACTTAGTTTTAAATTACAACTATTGTGTGCGGCGCCTCTATATTTTCCAGTAATGTGACAATGATCGCGTACCTTATCGTCTTCAAAAAATGTCTTTTCACATATCCAACACTGTTGCGCGTTTTTATAATCTTTTACATCTTCTTCGGTCATTAACATTTCTTTAATATTTTTGAATATCATATTAATCTTTTCTTCTTCTTTCTGTAATTCATTTAAAAAATGTTTAGCCGCATCTTCTCCCCTATACGTAACGGGAGAACTACTTTCTCCATCGCAACGAACAACGACGTATGAATAACCACAAACGATGTGTTCTTGTAGTTTTTTAGTATTGGTAGAGTTTTCGTCAACAATCTTTTTAATAATGCTCTCAAAGTCAGCGTATATTACGAATGGAACTTTCATCTTTTTATGATAATTTATAAACTTTACCTTGTCGTTTTTATGCTTCTCTGGTAAAACTATTTTTGTCGGCCTGTCGTTTGTTCCCTTACACATTTCTACGTGATTTTCGAGATATGGTTCTGTTGAAAAACCTTGCAAACATCTCAAACAAAAATGTTTACGTTCTTTGTGGTTCGTTTGATCGTAAAGTAATTTATTCACGTCTTTTATGTAAATGTAGTGAGATCTAGCTTCTTTGTGAATCAATAATACATTTATGCGATCCAGCTCCGCTGGTTGTTCGCTGAGTTTGTAAGGCAGTATCGATTTTGACTCGCAACCAAAAACGTTTATCGCTATATTGTTTTGTTTCTCTACTCGCTTAATTGGATTAATAGGAGTTGGTGCTTCGATGTTGTTAAAATTTAAACCATCTTCCTCCGTCGGGTACTTGCTCATTCTTTGTGGATCCTTGCAAGCTGGAAAAAGTGCACTGCGCAAAGCCCATCGCAAACAATTATCGTCGTTGTTTTTAATGTTGACGCACGCTTTTTAATTTTTTATATAGTCGCATAGCTCGATATAACTACCTCCTTTTAGAGGTTCATATTTCGCGATGGTGAGATTCATATCTACGATACGATCTATTTCCCATCCGCTACCCTCTCTCGTATATTTTTCTAAAGCTTCAGCAATTTGCGAAAAAACAGTAACGAGCATATCTTCAATGTCGTCTAAATTTAATAAAACAATTTGCTTATTATTATGAAAATTTGGCTCAGCTTCATCGACTAAACCATTTTGTTTTACTTTAAGTAATTTAATGCGCATGTATATCATAAACTTGCACGCGTTAAATTCTCGCAAGTCTTCACGCAACTTGGCAATAATCTTTGGTTTTACCGCTTGTGAAAAAATGTTTAAATCTTTTTCTTTGCTGTGATTCAACGGAACAACCATTATCCGTTCACGTAAATGTTTTCCACCGTCTTTTGGTGGGTTGAACCTCAACTCTTCTTCTTTACCATGAAACCTTTTAATAGCGGCTACATAATATGTTTTAATCAATTGCCCTTTTTTGCCAGAGCCATGTCTAGGAATATTTATATTTTCAACATTTATACGTCTTTTCAATTCAACTAAATTTTATTTGTACAATGGCTTTTGTTTTTGTTGTTTTAAATAATGTTTCACATATTCGTAATAAACACGTTTATTAAATTTACCCTTGCTGTTTGGGAATATACGAACAGATCTATTTTCAATGTGTTCTTTCACAAAATCTTGTAATTTTTCCTTCGTCCATTTTGATAAAAATTGTTCTTCAGTTTGTCGTCTTGGCATTCTCTCTAATCAATATATATTTAGAAAATAAAAAACGAAAAAATAAATTTAAAAAACGTGAAGTGTTTAGTTTTCTGCTTAAAGCGTTGGGGTTTTATCCCCTACTACTACCCAGCGAATTTAGGTAAAAAAAGATGCTAGTTTTTTCGACTTTTTCAAAACTGCCTACTACTACCCAGCGAATTTTGGAAAAAAATGATTTTTTAGGCAGCTGCGCTAGGACCCCCATCTAACATACTACTGCTTGCCAGTAGGCAGTACCACACATACACATAGTGAATGATGTACTTCAATATTATTATTAATAATTAAGGAAGGAAGTCAGATTCTTATGACTGTTAGTGACTGACCTTGTGTGTAGTAATATTAATTTAAAAAACAAATATTAATCTAATCCCTTGCAAAGACGTCCATGATGCTATTGGTGTGCAACTTTCATCATTACATTAATTATTTGTGTAAATTTAAGAAACTAAAAGTTATTGAAAATATTTTCCTCATTAACGTTAGTCGTTAGGCATGGTATGCATTATATTGGAAGGGTGTGTAGGGACCTACCAATACAATAAGACATACCTGATGGCTGCATTGCAGTTTACTTTATAGTGGCACTTAATTTTCTCACTATAGTAGCCCAGAAACAAATATCAGCACCTTTATTGAGATAATGAAACAGTCACATCATGGAGGAAGGATTTTGTCAAGAATAATTGTGTGCAATTTTGAAAACAACCAATGCCCTTTTCAATTTCAATGGTCCAGCTACTCCAAAATTATACACTTTTTTTCCCCATTTTATTTACATAAATTAGAACTTCTCTATAATTTTCAAATACTTTATTCTTGGTCCATGTACTTATAAAACCTTCCTATTATTTTTACAGCATGTTCACTGTGACATATTATTTTCCTCATTCACATGAATTAGAACTTCTCTGAAATTTCAAATACTTTATTTTTGGTCCATGTACTTATAAAACTTTCCTATTATTTTTTACAGCATGTTCACTGTGACGTATTATCTTCCTCATTCACATCAATTAGAACTTCTCTGAAATTTCATATACTTTATTCTTGGTCCATGTACTTATAAATCTCCAACACTTCGAATTAATGACGTAACCATTTTACCTTCAACCGAACACCTTGTTTTTGTTGTGACAAAAACTTATATCTAGTTAGCATTGATTTTGTCTTCTTGATATTCATCCTCAACCCGAGATCTTCACTTCTCCTGCTCACTTCACTTACAATGATCTGTAACTGTTCTTGCGATTCTGCTATCAATACCGTGTCATCGGCATATCTCAGATTATTTAGATTTTTTCCTCCGATATTGATGCCCTGAAGATCACTGATTTCCTTGAATATTGCCTCTGTATATATGTTAAATAATTTGGGTGAAAGAACGCATCCTTGTCTGACTCCACGTTCTATTTTGAACTCTTCGGATTGTCCTTCAAGCCTTATTGTTGCTAACTGTTCCCAGTATAAATTCTGAATTATTCTCCTGTCTTTTCCATCCATTTCAATTTTATCAAGCATCTCCATCAGCTTATGGTGAAAACTCGATCAAACGCCTTCTCATAGTCTATGAAACATATGTATATGTTCTTGTTTACTTCCAGATATTTATCCATAATTACTCTGAGATTAAAAATACCTTCCCTTGTCCCTATTCCAGCTCTGAATCCAGATTGAGTTTCTCCAATCTCCCTCTCAAATACAATTTTGTTTCTCTCCATTATGATTTTTAGAACTATCTTTATGACATTACTCATAAGACATATTGTCCGATGATCTCTGCACTCCATTGCTTTTTTTTTTTTTTGGATTCTTGTGAAGAGGGAGTGCCTTAGGTCTTTGGGAATGCAACCAGAGTCATAGATGTCATTGCACATGTCTGTTATCATCCGCATCCCCATCTCATCAAGCGCCTTCAAATGCTCTCCCGTTATCCCATCTATTCCTGGGGCTTTCCCTGTTTTAATTTGTCATATAGCCTCACTCACATCTGTTATTAGAGTGCTTGGACCATCGAGATCTGTTATTTGTTCTGGTTTTGCTCTTTTGTCGTCTTTATAAAGCTCACTGATGTATTCTGTCCATCTCTTTGTCACCTCCTCTTTTTCAAATAAGATTTGTCCATTTTTACTTTTGATGCATCCGCTATTGGTGTTTATGCCATGTTTCCTATTTGTTAGTTCTTTCACTTGTTCATGCATCTTCTTCATGCTGTGTTTCTTTTCTAGCTCTTCAATTTCCACACACCTTTCATTATACCATCGTTCTTTGGCATTCCTACATTCTTGTTTGATCTTCCTTTCGATATCATTGTACTGATCGATATTTTTCATTGCCTTTCTTTCCCTCATCAATTCAAGGATTTCCTCTGTCATCCACTCCTGTTTTTTTATTCTTGATTTCTTGGGTAGAACCTTCTCAGCTGCTTTATGTTCTTTATGTTCTTCCACTTTTTTTCCACTTTTGTCATCTGGTCTGGTTCCTGTTCCATTTCCTCTCTCTGCAGGAGACTGAATTTATTTGTAACCTCAACTGCGTATTGATATCTAGTTGTCTGTTCCTTCAGGAGATTTAATTCAAACTGTGGATGTAGTGTTTTTTTCTTTATGGTCTTGAGCTTTATTTTTATCTTTGCCATCAACAGGCAGTGATCAGTGTTCACATCAGCACCTGGGTATGTCTGCACATTTTGTATTCCATTTCTAAACCTTTGCCTTATCATAATAAAATCAATTTGATTCCTATATCTGTCTCCTGGGCTTCTCCACGTATAGAGTCTGCGTGGATGTTTCTTGAAGGTGTTGGCTATTACTAATTGATTTTGTTTACAACATTCCACAAGTCTATCTCCTCTCTTATTTCTCTCCCCTAGACCATATTCTCCTACCACAGTTCCGATCTTTGCATTCATGTCTCCGAGAATGATGAGTACGTCCGTTGATTTTGTTTGATCAACTGCTCTTTGGACATCCTCATAAAACTCTTCCAGTTCAATGTCACTGTGGTCACTTGTTGGTGCATAAAGTTGTATACACACAATATCAAAAGGTTTTCCACCAATTTTGATCATTATTACTCTATCTGAAAACGGCCAAAAACCCTGAACTGCTTTCACTAATTTCTTTTTCACGATAATCCCGACCCCGTTCTTTCTTTGTTGTCCACCTGAGAAATACATATAGCATAATCATCTTTGTCCATTCTACCAGACTCCAGCCATCTAATCTCAGCTACCCCCAGCAGATCGATGTTATTTGATTTCATTTCTTGGGTACAGTTGTCTAGTTTTCCTGCTTGATACATTGTTCTAACGTTCCACGTTCCAAGCTTTAAGAGACCTTCTCTAGTATTCAGGTTGACATCTTCACACGCCATCCTCTCGCTAGAGTTTAAGATTGCATCTTCATTCTCGTCATCCGTTCTACTAGATACTCGTTCTCCTTCCCTGTTGCTTTGTACAACAGGATTCACCGCAGAGGTCACAGTGTCACCTGTATTTCCGTTACATTTTATTTGTCTATTTCTATCCATGGCTAACTATGGGTCTAATACTCAGTGAGGTCCCAGACTCTTCTGAGGTGGCTGGCTACGCATCCTTTAGCGTCAGACTATGCCCTACATTGTGCTATCGTGTATTTCAGAACCGTTGACTCATACTGACTAGCTGTAGTTGAGTTCCTCCCAGTGGCGCACCCAGGATTTGATTGGGGGGGGGGGGGGGGGGGGCTCAAAATATTTTTATTTGAAATCCAATATGGGGGAGAGACATGGCTGACCCAAACCATAACCGCTGGCGCGGCTGCAGCCATGTCCCTAGTCGTGCTCGTCAGTGAACCTACGGCACATGTTAAATGTTTCCTGGTGGTTTCTAGTCATAAAAAGAAGACATTATGGCATGATTCGGACTCGTAGGGTTTTACCTTCCATATAATTTCCTCCTCTTGATGTAAAGAACTTGAGCTTGTTTCGTCTGCAAGATTTCTATAGTTAGTAGTATGTGTGGCGTATCACACGACAGTTTGTGGTGGAGCAGTCTGCAATTTGTCTGCAGTGATTTTGTGCAGTTTGTAATGGCAATGCACCACATGCACCACAGTGCAAAATGAGCAATGAGGAGGAGCAATGAGGAGGAGCAGTGCAGTGAGCAATGTGGAGGAGTAGTGCAATGGCATCCCTCCTCAATTCCTCCTCCTCCTCCTCCACATTGCTCACTGCACTGCTCCTCCTCATTGCTCATTTTGCACTGTGGTGCATGTGGTGCATTGCCATTACAAACTGCACAAAATCACTGCAGACAAATTGCAGACTGCTCCACCACAAACTGTCGTGTGATGCGCCACACATGATTGAAATGCCCATTGCGCACTAACACGTCTGGGCGCGCGCGCGCGCGGCACGTACAAAGTGCAAAATCGTCGCCCATTGCGCACTAACACGTCTGGGCGTGCGCGCGTGAGACACGTCTGGGCGCGCGCGTGGAGGTGTGCTCCTCCTCCTCAATGTTGGTCGTAATGCGGAACACTCTCACTGCACTGCTCCTCCTCATTGCTCCTCCTCCTCAAAATACTGGTTGAGACACGTCTGGGCGCGCGCGTGGAGGTGTGCAGTTTGTTTGGTGGAGGGAGTAGTGCGCAAGCGCAGCATGCATATTGATGATTTCGGACAAGTTGAGACAGTCGTTTCTCACAGCACCTCAAAGACTGAATGAGTAAAGACTCAATGAGTAAAGATTCAATGAGTAAAGACTCAATGAGTAAAGACTCAATGAGTAAAGACTCAATGAGTAAAGACTGAATGAGTAAAGACTGAATGAGTAAAGATTCAATGAGTAAAGACTCAATGAGTAAAGACTCAATGAGTAAAGATTCAATGAGTAAAGACTCAATGAGTAAAGATTCAATGAGTAAAGACTCAATGAGTAAAGATTCAATGAGTGAAGATTCAATGAGTAAAGAGACTCAATGAGTAAAGACTGAATGAGTAAAGATTCAATGAGTAAAGACTCAATGAGTAAAGATTCAATGAGTAAAGACTCAATGAGTAAAGACTCAATGAGTAAAGATTCAATGAGTAAAGACTCAATGAGTAAATATTCAATGAGTAAAGACTGAATGAGTAAAGACTCAATGAGTAAAGATTCAATGAGTAAAGACTCAATGAGTAAAGATACACGTCTGGGCGCGCGCGTGGAGGTGTGCAGTTTGTGTGGTGGAGGGAGTAGTGCGCAAGCGCAGCATGCTGGAGGTGTGTAGTTTTTGTGGTGGAGGGAGTAGTGCGCAAGCGCAGCATGCATATTGATGATTTCGGGCAAGTTGAGACATAATGACACAAAAATATAAACACAAAAGAACACATTCAACTCTTTTTATTATTTTTTTATTCACTTTTTTTTAAATTCACGTAACAATGAATGGATTACCGATACAAATCACTATATAAAAGAAAACTCAAAAATTATTATAACTCAAAGTATTAATAATTACCAAGAAAAATGCACATTAAACAAGAATCCCTATATAAAAACAATGTAAATCAAATATCTATTGGACTTAGCTTGTCAATTTTGTACACGTTATATGGTGATTTTGGGGAGAGGAAATGATGAGGGATGTATAGGACTAGGGTAATCAATAGATAGTCAAGTGAATTATAAGGAATATAACAGAATTAAAAGAAAGTCAACTCACACTGAATTTTACAGGGATTAAGAGTCTACACTCCTTGCAATAAATGTAACACGATAGATTTACACATCTCACTCGTTCATACCGAGCACATGGGACGAAGTGTTTTGGATTATATTTCCGCTTCAATGAACTGCTCAGGAACTTGGAATTTCGTTGCGTGTACTGTCAACGAAACCGTAAATGAAGTCGGATATTAGGGCTCATAATACAGTTGTCTAACTTACATGAAACAACGGCTTGCTTTAGAATGTCAGGCCTGTAGTTCACAATACACTGTCTATTTAAAGATGAATAGAAAGTCACCCAGAAGTTTAGAACCCATGCAGAGGCACTCATTTTCTTCGAAATTAAGTTGTCACTGCCCTTGATGTAACGTAATAGTGTAAAATAACCATAAAGGATTACTGTAAGACTAACAGAGGTGGTTATTTTATAGATTTTTTTTATTCCTACCAAAAGACACTATTATAGATGTGTTTTTTTATATATTTTTTTATTACAGTAGTCTTTCTGAAACATCTGGTCTTTCATTATCACTCTTCCTCGTTCTCTTCATCCTCGTTCTCTTCATCCTCGTTCTCTTCATCCTCATTTAGTTGAAGTAGTAGTCCGTCAAATTTGGTATGGTGTTTAGGCATTACTCTGTTCAGAGCTTTGTTTACTTCCATGCCTTTATTTACTTTTTCTTCGAGATCTTCCGCAATATCCTGATGAGTCCCATTATCTTTCAGATGTAGGTAACTTGACAAAAAATCCTTGTATTTGTTGAAAAAGATTCGCTTGACTGCCCAAAGGGTTTTCCTATTGGCTTTTTCCTTGGCTTGATCTTCACGCATACCCCCGTTGACGTACTTTTTATATTTTTCACACCACATCTCTTCAGTAGCCACTTTAGCCTCTTCCAACCAGTCTCGAAAAGTGGCATTGTCTTCCAGTTCAGAACTAGACTCATCCTCTTCCGATGATTCGTCATATTCCACCTCCGTATCGGATTCTGAATCATCTTCCTCGAAATCTTCGTCTTCATCCTGCGTAGATTCAGTTTCACAAGTTTCTATTTCCGAATCTTCAAATCTACGCTTTTTAACATCGGGTTCAGAATTATCGATGTCAGAATTGTCAGATTGGATAGCTTTAATTTCAGAATCATCGTCAACTTCATCCATTTTAGATTTCTCTTCATTATGTACATGTTCTGCATGCCTCCGTAGGTTATATCTCCGTCCAAAGCTTTTGCCGCACTGGTGACAAGCATGGGGTTTGACAGCAGAAATAACATTCATGTTGAATCTCTGATGCTTAATCTCCGATTGACAAGAAACGGAAGAAATAGTTTATATATAGGCCTATAACTACTCATTTCGGAATGAGTAAAGACTGAATGAGTAAAGATTCAATGAGTAAAGACTCAATGAGTAAAGATTCAATGAGTAAAGACTCAATGAGTAAAGATTCAATGAGTAAAGATTCAATGAGTAAAGACTCAATGAGTAAAGATTCAATGAGTAAAGACTCAATGAGTAAAGATTCAATGAGTAAAGACTGAATGAGTAAAGACTGAATGAGTAAAGACTCAATGTACGAAGACAGACAAAAGAACGACTGTACATGAAGCTATTCAAGTATGATTTGTTAAATTTAATTTTAACATCAACAGCAATCAAGATGGTTTTTATATTGGTTTTAAATTGGAAAACATTTGATAAACTGAAAACATTAAGTATTATTATTATTATTATTATTATTATTATTATTATTATTATTATTATTATTATTATTATTATTATTATTATTATTATTATTATTATTATTATTATTATTATTATTATTATTATTATTATTATTATTATTATTGTTATTTTAAATTCTAACAAATTCGGGGCCTTTAGAACATTTTGGCATTTGTTAAATTTAATTTTAACACCAACAGCAATCTTTGACATCAATATATTAACAGATGGTTTTTATATTGGTTTTAAATTGGAAAACATTTGATAAACTGAAAACATTAATTATTATTATTATTATTATTATTATTATTATTATTATTATTATTATTATTATTTTAAATTCTAACAAATTCGGGGCCTTTAGAACATTGAGTCTTTACTCATTGAGTCTTTACTCATTGAGTCTTTACTCATTCAGTCTTTACTCATTGAATCTTTACTCATTGAGTCTTTACTCATTGAATCTTTACTCATTGAGTCTTTACTCATTGAGTCTTTACTCATTGAGTCTTTACTCATTGAATCTTTACTCATTGAGTCTTTACTCATTGAATCTTTACTCATTGAGTCTTTACTCATTGAGTCTTTACTCATTGAATCTTTACTCATTGAGTCTTTACTCATTGAATCTTTACTCATTGAGTCTTTACTCATTGAGTCTTTACTCATTGAATCTTTACTCATTCAGTCTTTACTCATTGAGTCTTTACTCATTGAGTCTTTACTCATTGAATCTTTACTCATTGAGTCTTTACTCATTCAGTCTTTGAGGTGATGTGAGAAACGACTGTCTCAACTTGTCCGAAATCATCAATATGCATGCTGCGCTTGCGCACTACTCCCTCCACCACACAAACTGCACACCTCCACGCGCGCGCCCAGACGTGTCTCAACCAGTATTTTGAGGAGGAGGAGCAATGAGGAGGAGCAGTGCAGTGAGAGTGTTCCGCATTACGACCAACATTGAGGAGGAGGAGCACACCTCCACGCGCGCGCCCAGACGTGTCTCACGCGCGCGCGCCCAGACGTGTTAGTGCGCAATGGGCGACGATTTTGCACTTTGTACGTGCCGCGCGCGCGCCCAGACGTGTTAGTGCGCAATGGGCATTTCAATCATGTGTGGCGCATCACACGACAGTTTGTGGTGGAGCAGTCTGCAATTTGTCTGCAGTGATTTTGTGCAGTTTGTAATGGCAATGCACCACATGCACCACAGTGCAAAATGAGCAATGAGGAGGAGCAGTGCAGTGAGCAATGTGGAGGAGGAGGAGGAGGGATTGAGGAGGGATGCCATTGCACTACTCCTCCACATTGCTCACTGCACTGCTCCTCCTCATTGCTCATTTTGCACTGTGGTGCATGTGGTGCATTGCCATTACAAACTGCACAAAATCACTGCAGACAAATTGCAGACTGCTCCACCACAAACTGTCGTGTGATACGCCACACATACTACTATAGTTAAATACTTTCATTGCGTGGACGTAAAGTTTGTGATCATTCCGGGCGGAGCTAAATTTTTTCAAACACGAATTTGGCGGCAAAACCAAATCCCAATATTATCCAATCGGTGTTTGCTAAAAGAGTGTCACATAATCTTTGTAAATTAAAACCCAATCCTGGGCCATTGTGTACAAACTGGAAAGGAGTTGATTATAATGCGGGCGTGTTTAAATTTTACGAGTAACCTCAACGACAGTCAACGACCTCAACAAGAGAAACGGACAACAGAAAATGAAAATAAAATTAAGTAAAGCTGCTCCCTGATCAGGGTGCACCATGGCGGGTGTATCTAAAAATGCTTGTTATATATACTGGTGGCCCTTCAAGCTTACATGCACATGCATACGCAACGCCGTAAAATATAATAGTGAGTGGAATAAATGGAAAACTTTTGGAGGGGAGCTTGAGTCTCCTGAGTCCCCATCCCTTGTACCACTGCCCTATACTCCTTGCCGAACTCCTCTGTAGACAAGACTTGGGCTCAGATGTTGCTCTCTTTCCTGGCTCCTTCTTTAAAAAAAAAAAAAACATCAGCGGGCCCTGGGGGGGGGGGGGCTCGAGCCCCCCAAGACCCCCCCCTTGGGTGCGCCACTGGTTCCTCCGCTTCATCACCATCACTCTAGACTTCGTGCACTATTGGTGACGTCCCCTTGATACAGCCAAAGGCTGATACCCTCACTTAGTTTCGCTCACCAGTCGAGGCGAGGTACCGGGGTGTGGCCGCTGGTGTGCACTACCAGCTACGTGGAGCCATAAGTGAGAGTTGTGTTGTAGTGGGAGACCAGACCATGGTTAGATGAGCGTGAAAATGAAAACAATTAATGGTTACACAAAAATAGTAGTGGGCTGGGGTGATGCGTCATCACAAAACTATCCAGTTGTAAATTTATGTTTGCCTCATACTCATTATAAATTTGATTGAGAAAGTGTTAAATCATGGAGTAAAGGGGTCATTTCTCGACAGCATATCACGTGACCCAACACATGCATATAATGCATCGTACATGTATGTACACTCTTACTGTTATGTCATTGTGGAAACATCTGACCTCAGATCAGTAAAATTTGGCCTCGACTGTTGGGATAACTCGCCCCGCTCTAGGGCTCAAAAATAAAATGCTTTGAAATTGTTTTGTTTTATCGAAATTCTATGGCTGGCGATGAAAAACATCAGTATTTTATTGTTTTTCGGTATAGGCCTAGTAAAAATCCATCGGTATGGTTTCGACTTAAAAAATACCGTCACTACTCGGTTTTACCGAAAAACCGCGCACAAGCCTATTCTCAAACATGAAAAAAGAATGATTCCGAGTCCGAGTCACCAGAAAAGTGACTCAAGTCGGACTCTAGTCCGAGTCCGAGTCACGAGTCATAGAAGTCTGGTATACATATATAAACATAAATATAGGTCCAGTATACAAACCTATGACCAATAACAATATAGACTAGAGGTTAAGCTTTTGATGAAAACTCTGACATGGGTTTCGGATGCATTGATAATATTGGGCACTGATGTCCTAAGTTCTTTGTTTTGTGTTAAAAAAGTTATGATATATTGAAATATTAAGCTGAAAATGCACATTAATTGTAGTCATTGTATACAAAAGTTGCATTGTGTGTTCCTTAGGCGTCCAAGTAGTACTAACTCGTCCAAACGTAATTTTAGGCAAGACCTGGGCACAATTTCATGGCGCTGCTTACCACAGAATTCTGCGCTTACGGCGCCATAAAAAGCGTGTGATTCTAAGCGCCGTAAGCGCAGAATTCCACAGTAAGCAGTGCCATGAAATTGGGCCCGATCGACAGGACAGGATGTGGGTAGATGAGACTGTGACATTTCGTACACAGACATGACCCAATCTGACCTCTTCTTCCGGTCGAAACCGGAAGTTTAACTGAAAAAATATTCTAAAGCACTTTTATAGGGTCTGCTTGTGTTTCTACCAACAAACACTTGAGCTCTAGTATTTTTTTAAATTTATTTATATATAACTTCTGAGTTCGCCCTAATATTTTTTTTTAGAATATCTCAACAAGTATTGCATGAATTTTTAAAATTCAAAAAGCAAATGACAGAATGACATGTTCTACACAGCTTGTAATGAAATGGTTGAAATTCAATCATGCATGCACAATTGACAGTGATTTGAATAAAAATTCAGCTGAAAGTTGCAGTACAAAGCATTGCTTCAATGGCATGTTACACATGTAGTTAGGGTTAGGGTTAGGGGTTAGAGTTAGGGTTATGGTTATGGTTAGGGTTAGGGTTACCTACTTTACAGCTAGGGTTATGGTTATGGTTAGGGTAAGGGTAGGGTTAGGGTTACCTACTTTATAGCTAGGGTTAGGGTTAGAGGTTAGAGTTAGGGTTATGGTTAGGGTTAGGTTTACCTTCTTTATAGCTAGGGTTAGGGGTTAGAGTTAGGGGTTAGAGTTACGGTTAGGGTTAAGGTTAGGGTTACTTTGTTTATAGCTAGGGTTAGGGTTTGTGTTACCTTATTTATAGGGTTATAGGGTTAGTATTTTTTTTTTACAATCCGTATACTTAATATTTTAAGGATTAGAGTAAGGGTTAGGGTTAGGGTTAGGGTTACGGTTAGCTTTAGGTTGATATTTAGGGATTAAGTTAGGGTAATATTTAGCGTTAGGGTTACAGTTAGGATTTGGCTTAGAGTTATGGTTATGGTTTTGGTTATAGCTAGGGTTAGGGTTAGGGTTAGGGTTATCTTCTTTATAGCTATAGGGTTATAGTTATGGTATGGTTAGGGTTAGGGTTATGTTTAGCGTTACGGTTAGGGTTTGGGTTATAGTTATGGTTATGGTTAGGGTTAGAGTAAGGGATACGGTTGGGGTTAAGGTTACCTTCTTTAGGGTTAGGGTTACGGTTAGGGTTTGGGTTAGAGTTATGGTTATGATTAGGGTTAGGGTTGTGGTTAAGGTTACCTTCTTTATAGCTAGGGTTATGGTTATGGTTATGGTTATGGTTAGGGATAAGGTAAGGGTTAGGGTTAGGATTATTGTTAGTGTTACCTTCTTTATAGCTAGGGTTATGTTTAGGGTTAGGGTTAGGTTTAGGGTTACCTTCTTTATAGCTATAGTTAGGGTTAGTGTTACCTTCTTTATAGCTAGGGTTGGGTATATTTTTGGAATGGTTGGACAGGTAACCTTAACCCTTACCCTAACTATAACCATAACTCTAACCCAAACCCTAACCGTAACCGTAACCCTAACGCTAAACATAACCCTAAGCCTAACCCTAACCCTAACCATAACCCTAGCTATAAAGATGTCTGACACTTTCTCGATAACAGTACCTACCATTCATCAAAAATATAATAAAATCACTTAGGCTATATATTTATATATAAATAAATACAAAATAAATACTAGAGCTCAAGTGTTTGTTGGTATAAACACAAGCAGACCCTATAAATGTACTTCAGAATATTGTTTCAGTTAAACTTCCGGAAGGAGAGGTCATATTGGGTCATGTCTGTGTACGAATATCTTTTGTGTTTCATGAGATATGATTTTTTGAAATATTAAAATTTGATTTAGTGTAATTTGATATCTGATGGCGTCACCATGACGTCACAACTTTACCTGAAACTATAGGTCACAACTTTATTGACAACTACATGGTCTAAGTATGTGCCAAGTTTGAAGGATCTTTGAACTTTGCAACTATGTTTTTTCTGTTCGATAAGTTTCGCGAGGAAGAAGAAGCCAAAAAAAAACGAACAATTTAAAAGAGATGTTCGCGCTGTCGCAAGCGAACACACAATAAATACAAGGTTTACCCCTTGTGATTTTGATGAAAACAAAACTATATCAATGTAAGGAAAAAAGAAAAAACACAGACAGGACTCGAACTGGGATCGCCTGCACGGATGTCACATCCATCAGACCACAGTTTCACTTGACTGTTTGCAAGTGACTTTACAGATTGCCTATTTTTTGGGGGAAACCAAGTAAGTTTGTCTGGTCATATTAGAGTTGTGTCGGTAAATTTACAAGCAAAATATTTTTGCGCCCACCAACTATGATTTCAGTCGGCAAATTGGATCCACACACCCCAAAGAAAATGCCTTCGATACACCCCCTGGCTACACTGAACCTCCCCCAACTGACACCCTTTCTTGGCCGATTAATCCCAACATTTGTTATATGTTTTGAGTTGGAATAGGCCTCATTTGTGAAGTAAATTTTGATGGAAACAAAAATATATAAATAAAATGCTTACGCCTTGTGAGTTTGAGAAAAACAAAAATATATAAATACAAGGCTTACCCATTATGATTTTGATGAAAACAAAAACATATCATTACAAGGCTTACCCCTTGTGATTTCGATGAAAACAAAAATATATCAATATAAGGCCTATCACTTGTAAATTTAAACAAAAACAAAACAAAATATATAAATAAAATGCTTATACCTTGAGATTTTGATAAAAACAAACAAGGTGTAAGTCTTTTAGTTTTTTCCCCCTCTCTCTTCAACATCAATGCTTAGCCTTGTAGTTGAAAAATACTTCTTAAAATCCACGTCGTTTAAAAATTCTTAAAATTCACATTGAGTAAACCTTCTATGTTTATATATTTTTTAAATTTTAGTTGTCTTCAAAATCAGGAGTAAGCCTTGTATTTTTTTCCTAAAAGTAGTATAAGTTCCCACTGTCAACACGTAATAAGCCAAATCATCTCACTAAGCAGCAGTGATTTCGAGAAGTCCCCCGTCTCCCAATCTATGTAGTGGCAATAGAAAATAAAGCATGACATGTTTTTCCATTAACAAAATCATCAAAAGCACAATGAGTAAGCTTTAAAATCACAAGGGGGGTAAGCCATGTAGTAATTTGTCAGTATTTGTGGGGGAATGCAATAAAACAGCTGTATGTTAATAAGGGACAAAACGTAAAGTGACATGGTTTGTGAGTGAGTCAATTTATAACAAAATAATAGTAATAAAAATTAATTTCTGCAGAAATTTAGTCAGAGGTAATGACCAGACATTGGGGAGCGTTGAATCTTCTAGGCGAACCCAGCGTGATAATCACCTTAGCACCCTTCTGGGGGAATTGGCAGACCCCCGGTCCCTCCTTTACTTTCCCGCACCGTAACCAACTATCGAATAGGGTAGAGACACGGCGGCCCCCAAACCGTTGCTGCTGCCGCAGCTGCCGTGTCCCTGAATTAGGTCTGTTCTAGGGCTTCGAACCGGTGCGTCCCAGCTCTGGAAGCCCCGCGATTAACACTTCCAGTGGTCCGGCCAACAAGCTTCGCCATCTGGACCTTGTTGGTATTAGACAGGTTAAATTAAACCTACTTAAATAAAGGATTTGAATTGTATTACAACACAATAAAAGAAATAACACAGACGGGACTCGAACTGGGATCGCCTGCACGGCACGGCTGTTTGATATGCCTGTTATTGGTTCAAAGGAAAGCTACAATCCCTTGGTATTGCAATATTTTTACTTCACGTTTTCTTCACGTTTCTGATGTTGTCAATATTAAATATAAGTATATCATATTATCTGAATGATTATGTTTCGATGATTTGGGGGTGAGAAGTGAACTGAATGTGGATTTTGTTGGGTTTATTTCTTTGAGAGTCGTTGGACCAGTTTATTACCCATTTATAGGCCTACAATACTAAATAGATAATAAGTTTCACTAATAATTATATTCCTAGAGACAAAATCACATCAAAAATCACAATTTCATAAACAAACATATCTAGGAATTCCAAGGATTGTAAGTGCAAAATATGAAGTCATTGGCAGCTATGTTTTTTGCTGGATAGGTTTCGAGAGGAAGAGCTAGAGCTGTAGCGTTTGTTAGAACAAACAGATGGTGTTCGCGCCAACCTCCGGTTCAATCAAATTATCATCGAATATGTCAATCATTTTTTACAAAGGTGTATCATCTTTATCAATTTCATATTCAAAAGACCTATCAATTTTGCGTTAGAATGTGTTGAATTTGAACTTCCTGTTTAGACCGGAAGTAAAGGTCAGATCAGGCGATTTGAAAGTCATATATATGACACAATAAAACTTCCTCATTATAAAAAATAACGTTAGTACCTGATTTAGTTCAATATCTGAGATTGGAAAATAATCCCTTTTTAAAAATGCCGCTAGGGGTCGCTGTCGTTTGATGACGTCATCAAACATTTAAAAAAAAGATAAGATGTCACTAATCACTTTATTCACAGAAGTCATATTCAAATTTCCTATGGTTTTCCTTACGGTTTCGACCAGAAGGAGAGGTCAGATTGGGTCATGTTTGTGTACAAAATGTCACATAATTTAAGATCTGTAAGATGATGCAACAATTGTGTAAATATCTTTTGCGGTGACACCATGTGAAATTCTCAACTACGGTAGTAATTAGTTCTGAAAAGAACTGGAGGTTACAACTCGACGTTTCGATCAGTATGCTCTGATCTTCCTCAGGAGAATGCCGGACTCTGGGAAATGCTGCTGCTTAAGTAGGCTGCTGGAGGATCACGGAATGACTGGATGCTGGAGGATTAGTGCGTTGAAGTGTGCAGGCGGGAACTAATGGGACTGGGATCCTAGGGGGTACGGGTGGGGGAGAGGAGTGTGTGCTCACTGAACTGAATCAGTTTTTAACAAGCACAGGGGAAGGGGTTGGTTGACTTAGGATATAGGAGATCCCTCAGTCTGGGGTGGGCTGTGGACTTTGGATATAGAAGATCCTTCGGTCCGTAGTATGGTCGCCAAATATCGCTGATGTAGAAGCCGACTTAGTGTCCTGTGGAACAGTATCGTGTTTAACGATCATGGCCTCTCTGATGATATGATGCGTCTGGGGTGCCATGGGTGTGATTAGTTGAGCATGCCTGCCAGTCGATGTGGTGATCCTTGATGTGGGAGTGCTGACGATGGCTGACTTCTCAAAATATCCTCTCATCTGCGGCCGTGTACTCGGTGTTCTTTCAGTCTCGTAGGGAGATTCCGCCCTGTTTCCCCGATGTAGACTTAAAACTTGCCACACTCACAGGGGATCCGGTATGCACCCGCTGTGATCCGGGTTTAATCCTTGTGGGTGTGTGTGTGCTTGAAGTTTCCTGGGGACAGAGTGGTAGACTTGGATGCCTGCTTGTTGGATGATGCGCTGAAGTTTATGTGACGTCGAACCGAGGTAGGGAAGACAAGTAGAAAGGGTTAGTAGCAGATTTCTTTCTGGAACTTTCTGGAAATCCTCGGGGTAAAACTAGAAAGTATCGCTGTGGTCGAGTGTCGGCGAGAGAGAGGCACGGGTGGAGGCGATCCTCTCACGGAGTAGGGAAGCGCTGGCTGAACGTAGGATGAGCTGCGGAGGCCCGGCAGGATGAGGTTAGAGTCTCGGCATTATGTTCTTCCTCCAAAAAAAAATCGACGGCTGCTGTTTGTAATGTATTAAATGTAGGCCTACAGGTGGTCGATCTTCGCACAGCACGTTCACCGGTATTTAAATTAGATAATGGCGTGATGCACGATAATTTAGAGTTTAACTAGTCCTTTTACCAATCTAACGAATGTATGTAGGTAATAGACTTCTAATTTACGCGTTTTCATTGAGAGAAAAAAATGTGATAGCTAAAATGGCGCGTTGTATTCGTCAAACTATGGTCAAACTAGATTCAGCAAACGGCTGACTGCTAATAAATATAATAAAAAAGGTTAGCCTATTGGGTAACTTTATCTGAGAAGACTTGTTTAAGTTTACTGTACTCTGACCCGGCGGCGCGCGGCGGCGCAGGGTAGTCACGTTGTGGTATGGTTGTGTACATTTTGTTGTCGAATTTTCTTCCTATTTCAGAAATATGGCTGCTGAGGAACGTACCAAGGTAATCTTGGGGCATCTTAAGCCTGAGATCGCTCCAAGGGGTGACAATGCTGCCGTGTTAGGTGGTGACAATGCTGCCGTGTTAGGTGGTGACTTCGAGTGCCGGAGTTTTTGTACGGGGAGCGGTGCCAGCGACGCAAGTGGTACGGGAGAAAGAGCCGAAGGGACGGTAGGTAGTTCACTCTAGTCTAGTTAGCCAGCAAATACAATTGGGTGTCTTTTGTCGAATGTCGTATCCAACCGCCATTTTTAAAGGTTTTTTTTAGGAATTTTGTTGCAACCACTAACCAGTTAAAAATGATACTATCGATTTTTGGGGGTACAGAAATCGAAAACTATCTTTAAAATCCACTTTTTTTAATGATGATTTTCGGACTAATTATTTCCCTTCTAAAAAAATGCTCCCCTTCAAAAAATAGAAGTATCCTATAGGCCCTAGTTGCCACTACACATGTACAATGACCGTATTGGTCACTAACGGTAACGGGGGAGTTGCGCAAGATCAAACTGACATGACTCGTATCCGACTGCCACCTAGTAAGGTCACTAGAACATACAAGTATGGATGATGATGGACATATACTTATTTATTTCATGAAAAATAAGGCATTTTTGGTAAACGATGACTTCCTCAGTCAAGTCAGTCTGATTTTGTCAACTCCCCTGTGACCAACACGGTCATTGTACATGCGCAGTGGCAACTATAATAGGATCCTTCTATTTTCTGAAGGGGAGGATTTTTTTAGAAGTCCGAAATCCATCATAAAAGTGGATTTTAAAGATAGTTTTCGCTTTCTGTACCCCCAAAAATCGATGGAATCATTTTTTATCTGGTTAGTGGTTGCAAAACAATTTAAAAAAAGCCTTAAAAAGTGGTGGTCGGATACGACATTCTTTCCAATCGAAACGTAATATGTGCACACATTGGTAATCCACGCATTCTTTGCACTACTTCTGTTCCAAAGCAGGCTCACCATGTGTGTAATTTAACCTAAATTCCTTAAGGCAGAAATTAACTTTGTTAATAAGACTAAAGTTGAGTCTTTACAACAGATATGTTAAATGCAAGTCCCAAGCTTTCTAATTTCTTGCATAAATCCTTAAAGAAAAGGGTGGTCAATGCATTTCCAGTTGGCTTCTGATGATCATTGGAGCCAGCACGTGCGGGCGTGGTTTATGTTGGAATTACCTCACACTTGCATGTACCAACAGGATTACTGCCCTCGTCCTCGATCAACATGTGCCCACAACAGCTCATGCAGAGTGAGAATAGAGCCAACTTCACCAAGGACAAACTGAGGTAACCTTAGGGATATGAAAATGTACTCGAGCGAAGTTTGGAATCAATATTCCCTACTGTGCACATTCTGTTTTCCATAGTCTGCTAAAATCACGATCCCTTTGAATCATTTATTTCAATCTTTGTGTTATCATAGTGTACAAGTCGAAGTCCTATCCAGCTCACAGAGTGCAGTGCCAGCACAGACAAAGACAAAACAGCAAGGATACCTAAATGCAGGTAGGCCTACATGATTAATCACTGTCCTTGGGTATTGTAATTTTTTCTTTACATGTTTGCACTAGGGCTGTGCCGGGTAGCCGGGCATCCGGATACCCGACCGAAATGGTCATTACCCGGTTCCATTTTTCGGTTCCAATTACCCGTAAACGACTTTTTAAAATTCGGACTTAACATTTGAGTGGTGTGAACAGAAATCTGTGACTCTTGAACAATGTAATGTTTACACTTTTACAGACAATTATCTTTAAATTCAAGAGATTGCACTCCAATAAAGAAAAGATCGATTTAAGTATAGTATCCTCTGTATTATAAAAGTCAATTTGTTACCATTTACAGTACATGTTCTCGGCACGTTTTCAACAAAAATGAAAACGGGTATCTGGGTATCCGAAGTTTCCTGATTTCGGGTATCCGGTTCCAAAAATATCCGAAAACGCACACCCCTAGTTTGCACCATATCAGGCCTAGAATTTCACTGGTGTAAAGTTGGTACAATTAAGGGGTGTGATTAGTCCGGATTTTTCCGGTTTTCTGGATGTTTACAAATCACAATGTTATGATCCTCCGGAATTTAAAGATTTAAGCAATAAAGGAAAGAAAAGCAAACTCTCAGAACTATAGATTTCACCCCAGTGCTGTTAGCAAAACCAATACTGCTAGCAAAATTTACATGGATTTTTCAACACTGCCCAATCACAACCCTGACAGTTATCAGTCCTGATAAATCATTTCACCTGAAGTCCTCCCATCGTAATAATAATAATAATAATGTGTGGACTTATATAGCGCACGTATCCACCAACTAAGTGGTGCTCAAGGCGCATTCTTTTTTTTTTACGTGCATTACACAACACACGGGACCTACGGCTTTACGTCCCATCCGAAGGACGAAGCAATTATGGTTAAGTACCTTGCTCAAGGACACAAGTGTCATGACCGGGGCTCGAACCCACACCCTGCTGCTGGCAACACCAGAACTTGAGTTCGGTGCGCTAGACCGCTCGGCCACGACACTTCCTAGAGGGAAAAAAAGAAATTGTTAGTTCAAATTTACAAAATGTTGCTGCCCTACAACATTTTGTAAAACATAAAAAACATAACAAAATACATATCAGGGTTTGGGGTTTTTTCTCGAAAACATGAGCGCCTATTGGGATAAAACTATTTGGATGTAAATAAAAATACCCACATTAAAAAATGTTAATTGTAAAATAGACAATATCCTCACGATCAGAGCAGACTTTCAACAGGGCGTGGGATCACTGTCCTAGTTTAAGATGAATACAGTGACTGAAAATTACTGGCTCATTTTTGCAGCAGCAATGGTTCTGTGGCCGTATGATGTGGGGTATTATTTTCAGTCACTGAGTTACATGTAATCTAA
Source organism: Zoroaster sp. YZ-2022 (assembly GCA_029582265.1). Classification (NCBI taxonomy): domain Eukaryota; kingdom Metazoa; phylum Echinodermata; class Asteroidea; order Forcipulatida; family Zoroasteridae; genus Zoroaster; species Zoroaster sp. YZ-2022. The sequence continues at coordinate 15,697,036 of CM055827.1, read as the reverse complement.
AACTAGCACTCCGATTCCATGCCCTGTTGTTCATGACGATATTGTCCCTTTAAGTTGATGATGGTACTATTTATCTTCCATACAAATATTTTGCTTTCATTTTAATTTAAGAAAAATTAAATTATTGCCAATTAGTTTTATCTGGAAAAAGTAGTCTTCCCTAAATTATTTTTATTAGACTAACCTTCCTACTGTTTGACCATTTGAAACCATTCAAAATTTCCACTTACCAAAATGCCCATTGGTTTTGTACATACATGGTGATACCATTTGAACAGTGTTGGTAGCAAGCTTTACTACCATTCAAATCCATTCAAATGCATCGAGGGTCCATTGATTCACCACTTAGAAGTATCCAAACAAGGTTTTGTATTAGCTATAGGCCTACTACCATTTGGAAAGATCCAAACAAGGTTTTGTATTAGCTGACCTACCATTCAAAACCATTTGGGGGAATCAATACTGTACACAGTTATTTCACCATTCAAAACCACAAAAGCGAATGGTTTCAAATGGTGGATCAACTTGTATGAAAAAGGTACCAGAAGTAGGAGGGCTAAATAGCTCTAGAGGCATATTCATAGTAAGCAGTAAACTCCTAGCATTACCAATGTACCTTCCATCTTCTAATACTTCCATTTGTGTATTTTTTTCAATACAGGCAGGAGGTGTTGAAATGGAATGGATGGGGTTACCGAGATTCAAAGTTTGAAATCGACAACCAAAAAAACTTTTCCTTCTCTGGAAGCAGGTAACTGTTACCGTGGTTACTGGCCCCTTCTGTCCCATTCCCTCAATACTCAATTCTGGTTGTCTTGCCTACCTACAAATGATTGCCACAATGTAGTGTACCACATTGTTATCCCTGTAAAATAAGAATAACTATGTGTTGAGCAAATTCCATTAAACATTCACACTTGATTCAAAATCAAAAAGAGTAACCATAATGAAAAAACAAAAACAGTTCTGTCAACATTACAAATGATGTTCCTTGTCTTTAAGATGCGTCAGTTATTATTAGGGTTTTCTTTATTGTAATTTCTAATCTCCATTCCTTTATCCCATGAATTGCTGTTGAACTTGACCGATCTTTATCAATATTGTGATGACATAATAGGTACAAAATCGCCGGTGCCCTACCACACTTTAAATCATGGATCGAGGGAATAGAGGGGATAAACATGGACATGAAGATTGAACCTCAGGTGAGAACAGGAAAGATAATAGTGCTCAGAACTACACAAAGTCTGTCAGTCGTATAATAATCTATTATGTGCTTGTTTGTTTGTTTATTTCTTCTTTAACCTGGGTAACTCATTCAGTGGATAATACAAGTAATCCTCTGTTCTTCCATGAGGCCCAGGGATCAATACATACCAGAGACACCGGGGTAAACCCCTACTCTTGCACCAAGTGTCATTATGGGGTCTTTAACTTGCACTGATGTTTTATAGTACACGGGATCTACGGCTTAACGTCCCATCTGAAGGATGAAGCAATTATGGTTAAGTGTCTTGCTCAAGGACACAAGCGCCACGACCGGCCAGGCTGGGATCCGAACCCACATTCTAATGCCACCAGAACTTGAATCCGATGCACTAGACCGCTCGGCCACGACACTCCCTGTGCTTGTAGTTCAATGGTATTGTACTCAAATAACAGTGGATTTGGGACATTCATGATGATGTATTCCACAGACTGTGGTACAAGGTCTCAGTTTTAAGCCAGGAGATATGGCATCCACTATCCATATTCTTTGAAAAACATGGTGTCTAATGTTATAGACAATTGGCACACTTTATGTTGGTAATTGTAAGACTTCTGAAAATAGTAATATTACTGGAATTTGACGCATTGATTCTAACCATAACCTATATACCGAAGTCTGTGATGTGACTGTAAACTATGAATTGTATTGCCAAAAGTTAAGTACTGTACATGTATGTCATAACTAGCCATGAAGCAATTTTGATGTGTCACTATTTTCATTGGTCTGACATGCATCTTGTTACATACAGTAGAGCAACATGGGTCTGATGGGGTGGGTCAAATGACATCAGTTGAAGTCTGCCTTTGATGTGTAATCAATCAAACAGATCAAAAATGGTCAGTCAAAAAGGTCAAGCTGAATCTATTTACAAAATAGATTGATTGAATGAATTAATGTAACATAAAAACAGTTACATGTTAAATGTAATTGGTAGACAATTGTGTAGGTTCACAGAGTGTTCATGTAACTCTCACAAACAAGATAACATCTTTCATTCATTGGTGTCCTTATTTTACTCTGTACAAAGTCTTGATATTGCCATGTCTACAGTATAACATCATTCTCAGGCCTGTCAAATGGTGGATTCAGTCAAACAGATAAAGGTCAAGCCAAATCTATTTACAAAATAGATTGATTGAATTTATGTAACATGTAAACAGTTACATGTTAAATGTAATTGGCAGACAATGTAACTGTCACAAGCCCATACCCAGAGAATACTAAGCATACAAGATAACATCTTTCATTCAATGGTCCTTATTTACTTGGTATAAAGTCCTGATATGGTAAGGTCTAGAGTGTTACACCATTCTCAGACCTGTCAAACAGTGGATTAACCCTCCTACACATGGAGGCCACTCCCAACTACTAATTGTCCAATATGTTGTACACATATCGTTTGTGCATACAAGCCACACTAACCCTTTTAAGTAATCTTGTATATAATGAGGCCACTGGAGACCACTGTAAAAAAGCTATCATTGGGATTTTCAGCAGTTATTTTGTAAACACAGACTCTCAATAGTAAGCCACCACCAGCCACTGAGACAGGAACATATACTGAACAGCAAAAGAAATGCAAGTCCGAGGACAGCAAAAGAAACGCAAGTCCGAGGTCTTGTCAAGTTTTCAAACAGAAGACAAACCATTTTGATTCTAATCACTCATTTAATGAAAAATGCTTTCAATTTGTGAGCTGAAAGTGACTGTTGAAATTGTTGCAATTTATAATAGTATGCCCCTGCAATACATCAATCACAAACCACTAAAACCAACAGACATATGAGGTATTATGTTACTATGCAGTATAGCCATTAGGAGCCACTGCCTTCCTTAGCAATGGCTTGGAGTGGTCTCAGTGGTTTGTTCATAAATTTGCACTGATAGTAGGAGGGTTAAAAAGATAGGAGGGTTAAAAAAACCCACTAAATACCCGCAAATCCTCCAAAATCCTTCTCTTGGTTTTGCTTGATTGTGGTGGATTCAGTACATTATATAGCCCAGTGAATAGAGTATGTAGCCATGTGTACCAATTCCATCAAACTCCACCGGCTGCTTTTGTTGGATTATGACTGTGCATAGCCAAGCCGTGGATGCTTTGCATTTGCCACTGTACCAATTCCATCAAAGTCCAACAATTGGGGTACCTTTTTACTGCATGTTGATGGATTTTGGCGTATTTGGGATTGTTTCTACCCAAAATGCCCAGGGGGTTAGGGCTTTATTAAAAAAAAAAAAAAAGTTAATGGATCCTGCATGTCTGGGCAAATGTAGATGTGCTTTGAAATGTTGTTAGTAAAAAAATATATAATCTTAGTCAAACTGCAGATCTGGGGAAACGTATGATGAATTTGAAAGATTAAATGTCAACCTGCATCAGTCATTACAATAAAATAAAGTATAAATCATAGTATTTTAGTACATGTATCTGGCTCCATGCATATTAGCAGCAGCACCATATACATGTACATGCATATTAAAATTAGCACCAGACCCTTTGAGATTATGAAGTGTGTATCTCATATGTGACATGTTACAACGAAATTAGCGTAAAATCGCACTATACCATTTCTCAGTGAAGTGGGATAAGTGAAAAATCAGAGGGAGGTCTAATTTTTTGGTTATTATATTTGCAATTTGTAAATCTCCTTATATCGAATTCCAAATTTTCAGTTCGACCAGACAATTAAAAACCTCAATTTCAGGCCAATTCCGTTGGTAGCTTTTATCGCGTTCTTACAAACAACTTGAAACAAAGACGAAAACAAAGCCGCAAATCCCCCTCTGGTGGTCTGGGTGATCGCTGTAATCCCAAGTGTTATATATCATTAGAAAGCTCTTGTTCTACTGAAACCAGGAATACCAATAACTCAATTATTTAAATTTCCGACTTTAAGCTCATTTTGTGGTGACAGGTGATTGTTATCAGTTATACTGTCCTCATTGTCAGGTTGTGAGTCCCAGATTCTTAAGCACTCAGACCCTGCCAATCATCAACTGGATAATGTTGCACTTTGAGATTTTCAGAGCGCTATTAGACGTAGGTCAAATTAGTAACAAGTAGGGCTCGTATCACAGTATCGTTATTTGGATCTACATGTAATCTGCAGCTCTATGCTAGTGTTATGTTTACATTTGATGTCTACCTACTACATACACATGTACTTGTTAAAACAAGCTTTTGACAATTAATTTGTGAAACGTTTATAAGGAAATGGTTAATTTTTCTGATGAAAAACAAACAAAATATGTCATCTTTAATATTTTATTAGGGTTTCAGAAACATCTGAAATCAATAATTCCAGATTTTCAGACCTGTACATTATACTTGTTGCGCAAAGTCAGAGATTAAACTGCCTAGCTATACACTATCAGATTATTTGCACATACATGTACCATGTTACAAAAGTACGGAAGCGTAGTACTGCCACATGAATAAAAAAATATCTTGCTCTTATACGTGTAAAGTTATCGTGTACGTACATGATAGTTATCATGTACGTACATGATAGTTATCGTGTACGTACATGATAGTTATCGTGTACGTACATGATAGTTATCGCACGTGCATGATAGGTTATCGCACGCATGATAGTTATCGGTAACGCATGATGGTTATCGTGCACGCATACGATAACTTTGGACTTATCGTGTACGTACACGATAGTTATCATGTACGTACACGATAGTTATCATGTACGTACACGATAGTTATCATGTACATACACGATAGTTATCATGTACGTACACAATAAGAGCGAGATTGTTATTTTTTATTCATGTGGCGGTACTACGCTTCATACAAAAGTGATAATCTGGTGCAATAATTAAAAACTTTTCATAAAATTTTAAGGTGTTGCAAGCTGGATTTGACCAACTAGTAAATTATTGAAAACCGTGGTTATTTGTAATAATTGTTTCCTCAATTAAGTCATCCAAATAAAAGGTAGTAGCTTATATGGTTTGTTTTGGCTGTATCAGAACGGTCAACCTTGTTCAACCCGAGACCTACAATGTTTAAATATCCAACAGTCAGTTATTGTGACTTTATAACATTAAAGCACAAGGAAAGACATTTCCTAGCAGTGTATATATGTATTCTTGGATCATAAGTACAATTGGAAAGACATAAATTGCAGAGTTTTCTTTTGAGTCTTATCAATAAACTATATCAAGTTGCTTCTTGACCGTGGCACAATGCTATGGAGAATGGGGAATGATGACAGGGTAGGGTAGGGCGGAACGTCTCTCCCCCTCCAAAACAAAATAACAGCCACTGATTGTCACCCCTGATTGCCACTAGATCAGTTATATGGCCATCTTTGAAAAAATACCATTCAACCATTTCATATGTACTCAGGAAGAGATTCGACCGGAGAATCTACCAAATGTAATACGCAACGAGGACTTCATTGATGCTATCCAGAAAGCAGGAGTGTCATTTTCATTTGATCCTCATGACCGATTATTCCGTGCCCACGGTAACCTTTAATTTACAGATTTTCTTATTTTTTTTTTAATACAAATTGGTGTTGATAAAACTTTCTCCGTAACACCTTGTTCTTGTTTTTCTGGAGAAATAATTATTGTTTTTGTTTTAGGCCCAAAAAAAGTCTCTATTTTCTGGTCATCGGTCAGCTCCAAAGTCGGTGCAGTGACGCATTTTTGTTTTTGTTTTGGCTGCAGTTGGACATCGTTTCATAGCAAAAACAAAATCAATAATGTTGATGCGCGGGTCAGAGACGATGTGTGCGGAGACCAGATACCGGAGACCTTTTTTGGGAGGGGGGCCTTAAGTAGAAAACAAATAATTATGTGTTTCCCAAAAAATCTTTGATGGGATTTGTGTTTTTGAACAGAATTGCTGTTTATTTTATATTTGCATTAATACTTTATTCATTTCTGCTGTTGATGTTTTTGGGGGGCATTTCTAATCTTACAAAATGTTTGATGTTTTTTTTGTTTTTTTTCTTTCACAGGTCACACATTAACTGAAATATTTGCTCTCCGTGAAGGAAACTTTGAACGTATTCCCGACATAGTTTTATGGCCAAGTAAGTTTATCTTACATTTAATCATCATCACCACCCATGGAAACCCAACATACAATAATGAATAACCATGATGAAGAATATAGCATTCTAAAATGTTTCAACAGGAAGGTACAATGTTACAGGCCTGTGATTTCTCAGAATTTTTAACAAATCTCCTTTTGCATCAAATATTTTCTTGAAAGAGAAGTATCCACCAAGGAAAGAAAGAAGTTGCCTGTATTGTGTCCAAACCTCTAGTTTCTTGTTGGTGGGGATGTGGAGAGTCTGTAAATCCTCCAAAATTAAACATCCAGGAGGTTCAGGGGGCTTTGTCCTCTAGACCAAAGGGAGACCCAGGCCCGCTACCCACAGGAGGTTCAGGGGGCTTTGTCCTCTAGACCAAAGGGAGACCCAGGCCTGCTACCCACAGGAGGTTCAGGGGGCTTTGTCCTCTAGACCAAAGGGAGACCCAGGCCTGCTACCCACAGGAGGTTCAGGGGCTTTGTCCTCTAGACCAAAGGGAGACCCAGGCCCGCTACCCACAGGAGGTTCAGGGGGCTTTGTCCTCTAGACCAAAGGGATACCCAGGCCTGCTACCCACAGGAGGTTCAGGGGGCTTTGTCCTCTAGACCAAAGGGGGACCCAGGCCCCGCTACCCACAGGAGGTTCAGGGGGCTTTGTCCTCTAGACCAAAGGGAGACCCAGGCCTGCTACCCATTTTTCAGGATTTTGTACTTTTGTCAAATCACACCCATGAAATTGTTGGTTAAGTACCTGTTTGTCAAATTAATTAACCCTCCTACTGTTTGACCATTTGAAACCATTCAAAATTTCGACTTACCAAAATGCCCATTGGTTTTGTACACACATGGTGATACAATTTGAACAGTGTTGGTAGCGAGCTTTATTACCATTCAAATGCATTCAAATGCATAGAGGGTCCATTGATTCACCACTTAGAAGTATCCAAACAAGGTTTTGTATTAGCTGTACTACCATTTGGAAAGATCCAAACAAGGTTTTGTATTAGCTGACCTACCATTCAAAACCATTTGGGGGAATCAATACTGTACACAGTTATTTCACCATTCAAAACCACAAAAGCGAATGGTTTCAAATGGTGGATCAACTTGTATGAAAAAGGTACCAGAAGTAGGATGGGTTAACAACGTATAATCTAAAAGCTTACTTGGTGTGAAATACTGAGTAATTACATGTAATACTGCTTCCATACTATAGAAAAAAAGGGAATATTATGTTGATTTACAAACATTTGCCAGCCGAAACTGAAGAGCTAACCTTACCTGGTACTCTTACGAAAGTACCCTCCAATAGCAACCTTTAGTACTGCTGGAGTAACGCACACATCATCATCATCATCAGACGGCAACTTTTTGTAAAACATGAACACATTAAATATACATGTTACAGTTTTTCATAGATTTCTCAAACACATCAGTACCTATGATGATAAAACTTGCACAGGTTTACAACAAAAAAAAGTCTCCTGTTTCTTGTTTCCACACGCGTCGCCTCAGACCCGCGCATCAGCATTTATTAGTTATATTTTTGGGGGGCTATGAAACGATGTCCAATTGCAGCCAAAATTGCTGGATTGACTGGAATTCTGCAGTGCTGTGTTTTAAACAACTTTTTCACATAGGGGTATGAATATTTGCCCGATTTGTGAGGCCTCTCTTAGCCACCATACTTTGTGTATGGGAAATTTGGTCTGGTTCCGATAACCGTGTATACACTGTACATGTATTTCACTGGTTGGCAAAAAAAAATAAAGATTACCCCCCAAAAAAAAAACAATGTTGAAGTCGATCTATGACCAGAAACCAGACTTTTTGGGGGGCCTTAGTTTTGTTTTATAGTTCGTGAAAACAAGCTGGGATTAAATTAACTTTTATTTCCAAATACCAGTGTTGTAACTTGTAGAGTGTACATGTACATGTACCTTCCCTTTATCTTGGTATGTTTTTTTATGTTTTTAAAAAATTTTTTTTTTTTTCAGGTAGCCATGATTGTGTTGTCAAGATCGTGGAGTTGGCTTGTAAACACAACATTTGTGTCATCCCGTTTGGAGGTAAGAGTGAAACATTTTGAATATTTTGTATTTCTCTATTATCACTTTTGTGTAAAACAAATGTTAACTGTTTTTGGTGTAACTTATTTATTTTGAATTTTGTATCACTATTATATCACAGGGTCAAGTGATGCTTAAAGTGGAGCAGGGACAAAAATCTGTGGCGTTCAACATGGAAATTTTCATACTTATTTTCAGGCTTATAAAAATATCATGTGACCAACCTGCACAATTTTGTTTCTGCCAAGGATGTAATAATGTCAGAACTGTTTGTTTGTAACTTGAGTTAGAAGTGCAAGTACATGCAGATGAAATTCATTCAATCCAATCCAACGACACACAAAACCTCTCCAGTATTTTGAGATTTTAGCCTTTTTTTTCCAGGTGGGACAAATGTGACCAAGTCAGTACAGTGTCCTGTGGAAGAAAAACGAATGATTGTATCATTAGACATGTCACAAATGGTAAGATTCACAGCAGCAGCTCATTATTGTATTTTGATCTGTAGGAAGACCATACTCTGTGGTTTAATAATCCCTTATCTTTTATAATGATTGTCTACCTGTGAATTGTACACCATTGGTAAAATCTCTGTAAATGCATCCATACATTTTAAAAATGAAGAGAAATGTACAGAAATCCATTTTGAAATATCAGTTATGAAAGCTTGTTTATGCCACATCTTATTTTTTTTTTTAATTTGTTCACTTGCCTGCAGATGTGAAACATTCCATTCTTTGATTGGAAAACACTGCTGATTTGTTGAATTTTTGTATTGGTTTATCATCAGAAACGTATTCTTTGGGTGGACGAGAAGAACTTGACAGCTCACATAGAGGCTGGAATTATGGGATTGGATCTAGAAGAAGAGGTGAGGAATGCTGAACTCCCGGTCACCTAACTGTTATGAAATCCTTGTAAGACACAAACATTTGTGTCAATTAACCAGTTCATGTCGGGAATATATATATTTTTTTTTCCGGTCCCCCGTGCGGGTTTATTTTCAGTGAAAAATCTGAAAAAATTTCTATCCATTAATAATTTTTTTTGTCAATGAAACTAAGTCCGGACACCCAAATAAACACCTTTACTCATTTACATTTCGAGAATTAAATGGCTAGTTTTTTAATTACGGTTGTGTTTATTCAGCACAATTAGACCGTTGGCAAGCTCCGATGCAACGGCCTATTATTAGCGACCAGCGCCCGGTCAAACAGACGGCATACCCGGAGAGAGAGGAAAGGCCTCGTAAACAATGGATATAAATCCGTCTTTACAAATTCTTGGCTGGTACTTCAAAGGAACATGTCTTGGATAAAGGGATTATGCAAAAATCAACAAAAAGAGTGAACTCGTTCATTGTTTGCAGTGGCTTTTGTCCGGGGCCACCGAACCGTGACCCCATGGACTCCGAGAAACGATTGCGTGTATAAAAGTCAGCCGCCACGACGGCACGCCATGTGTGGCATGTTAACAAGTCTCCCGGTAACACACACAAAAATCGGAATGCGTGTTTAGACGCTCTCCGATCCGCTGTACACAAAAACATTGCATGTATACACGGCCTCCGAAGCGAACTGGTTAAGAACTCCATTGAATGTCACTGAGACAATTGTTTCTATTGCATCTTGTCTTCGTCTACGTGCCCCTATGTTCCCATAGGCATTCTGAAGTTGGAACTGCCCTTTTGCCAGGGAAAATTTGCCTTACCCCATCAAGAGTTACAATTTAAGACCTGGTTAAGGTTCATATCAAACTTTCAGATGCTCTGTGATTTTTTGTATATTTAAGTTTATTTTTATTTATTTATTTTTTTATTATTATTTATTGAGAATATAAGATTCTTAATTTCAATACACTCCTGAAATTAAATGGGCTGATGGTGATTGCCATCCACAATGTTATAAAATAATTACTGTGTTTGATTGATTTTCAGCTGGAGTTCTGTGGAAGTACAAATATTTGTATATTTGTAGTTATATTCAGATTTGAGGAGATTTTGCTGCTTTTCAATAGGAAGAATTTTATTCTGCTTTGGTCAATTCCATAGTGCATGACTGTCACCCCATAAACCCATCTTGCAACATGTCCAATAGATACATATCCTGAAAATATTGCCAAATACAGCCAACTATTTTTACTTTTATTGGATCAGTAGCCGACACAAGCATGACGCACAAGACACAAATGCATCCTTGTCATGGAAATGACATTGTTGTATTCATATAAATTTTTAATTTGAATATATTGCTACATCATCAACCCCTGATATGTTTTCTTGTGACACATCGTCCTTGATTTCAATCTCACAGCTTGGTAATTACGGTCTGTGTACGGGCCACGAACCAGACTCAATGGAGTTCAGTTCACTTGGAGGCTGGGTAGCCACCAGAGCGTCTGGGATGAAGAAGAACGCCTATGGCAACATTGAGGATTTGGTGAGAAAAACAAATGACATATTAGAAGAGACACCTCATGTCTTTTACCCTATCATTTGTATTTTTTTAATTTTGATTGATAAAATTATCCTCAAAGGAAAACTGATATTTTCTTTTAAGCCTCCCCCCTAAAAAAGTTGCTGTTTTCTGGGCCCAGCGCACATCACCTCAGCCTCACGTGTTCACATTTTCACATTTTTAGTTTTCTTTTTTTTTATGAAACAATGTCTAATTGCAGTCGAAATTGCTAGATCGATTGGAATTCTGCCGCGCTGTGTTTAAAACAAATTTTTCACAAAATGGTATGTTTGCCCCATTTGTACAGCCTCTCTTAGCCAGCATACTTGGTGTATGGAAAAGGTTAACATGTATCACTTAAAAATAGAAGAAAAAAACATTGAAGACTTTCAGTCACCTTACCTCACCTATCCTCTTTGGGCCGTGTGGCCCATAAGGCTACAGTGAACTTCGCTCCAGCTTCCCCGGTTTCTAAGAGCTTACATGTGCACTAATTGTTGTTCAACTCAGTGACTCATCGCACCCATTAGATACTCCTGCCCAGTTTGTCATATCTCAATTCCAAGAGCTTACATGTGCACTAATTGTTGTTCAACTCAGTGACTCATCGCACCCATTGGATACTCCTGCCCAGTTTGTCATATCTCAATTCCAAGAGCTTACATGTGCACTAATTGTTGTTCAAATCAGTGACTCATCGCACCCATTAGATACTCCTGCCCAGTTTGTCATATCCCAATTCCAAGAGCTTACATGTGCACTAATTATTGTTCAACTCAGTGACTCATCGCACCCATTAGATACTCTTGCCCAGTTTGTCATATCACTGATGTTTGACTGTTCCTCTTTTATTTCTCAGCTTGTGCATGTTAAAATGGTCACACCACGAGGCGTCATTGAAAAGAACTGTCAGGTATTGCCATAGCCTACTTTGAAAGAAACATAAATAACTCTGTTCAACTACTAAAGTTCTCTAGAGTAGTGATCTCTTGAAAAAAAATCATTTTAAGACTTTGAATACAGTGAATATACATAATAAGTAACTTAATCTAAACATGACAAAATTAATTTTAGTATAGATTTAATTGTCTAGTTACTGAGTTTGCAAATTTTGTTTTTCTTAGTGGGGTTTTCAGCCACTATTGTTTAACGAATGCAAATGGGATACCTACCGTAATTTCCGGAATATAAGCCGCGGCTTATACGTTGATTTTGACACGGTAAAAGTTGCCTGCGGCTTATACGCGGTGCGGCTTATACGCCGAGGTATGAATCTTGAAGAACAAAACACAATGCACAATTAAGCAAAAATCGTTGGTAAACAGACAGAAACAGAAACCTAAAAGCCTTTATTGTTCATAGCGAAAATGGTCTGGTCATTGTCAGTTTTAGTGAGCGGACCTCGATACACACAGATTTATTCAAAACTTCTGAAAAAACCGTTGCAACGTTTTAGCGCCAGCGACATCAGAATCCACGACGTAGATCGTAGTCTATGCCATGCGTGTACCAAAGAGCCAATGGGAAAATTCGTTATATCGTAGTCTACGGAAGGAGCCAATAGGAAAATTCATTACGCGTAGCAGGCGATGAGTCATCGTTTCGTTGGTTGCCGTTGTAGTGATTACATGTACGTTGTGCAGAAAGCAGGCAACCAGCGGGACTACGTTCGACATTCCCGAATGCCGTAAATAATTTATAGTGATACGGCCGGGAACGGAACAGAAAAATAAAAATGTCGCAGAAAGCTGCAGTGCAGAAATTTCAAGATAAATACTCAGAAAGCTATACCCAGTTATGGCTGCCTCCAAACTTGGGGAACTTCACAAATTTTGTAAAATATGCAGCACGGATTTCTGCATTAGCCATGGTGGCCTTAACGATGTCAAGAAACACGTGGAGTCGAAGAAACATCGATCCCACAAGCAGTGCCGTTGATTCCTGTACATGCACATGTATTTCGGACATGCGTAAAATGTGCAAAACTTTACTATTAGTATTTACAAATTTTCACTTGTCAAGGTTGGCAGGTATGCTATTGTGTCTCTTTCAATACATTTTGACTCGAACACAACACAATGACCCCCTTTGTGGCGATGTACAGTGAGTGGCGTCCGGCGGGCCTCTGTGTGTGCGGCTTATACGCGGTGCGGCTTATATGTTGATGCATGAATCTTGTTTTGGTGATTTTGGGGTAGTGCGGCTTATACACCGCGCGGCTTATATTCCGGAAATTACGGTAATTAAAGGTAATTTTGTATAATGATTGTTTCCCGAAAACAAATTAAAAAGGTTATCACACAGTTTAAATCTCTGATTAACGTCATCATTTCCGTCTGTATTTTAGGTACCCAGAATGTCCACCGGTCCAGACATTCACCATATCATCCTGGGGTCAGAGGGTATTCTTGGGGTTGTGACAGAGGTCACACTCAAGGTGCGTCCCCTTCCACCGGTCAGACGTTATGGCTCTGTGGTATTTCCTGCTTTCCATCAGGGCGTTGAATTCATGCGAGAGGTCGCTAAACAGGTGAGGCTGTAATCTTTGTTTTCTTACTTTGTTTTTGTTTTTAAGAATAATATTTCATTTCATATTTCATTTCATATTTCACATAATGTCCCAATGCGCTTTTAATACATTATTACTATTTTTTTAAAGATATGTTTCTCCTGTGTTTCATTGGAATATCGATAATTTCCCGTTTGAAAGAACGCAAAAAAATACTTCAAAATTAGATATTTCACAAAATAGGCGTCAGAAGCTTGGTTTAACAGTAAAAAAGTGCCAAAATTAATTTGTGATGGGACCCTCATAAATTAATTTCATATTACTGTAAAGTCATGTTTCTTACGATTGCTTTGAGAAATGTGGCATTTTGCAGCATTTGTACTCACTTCGTCAACTAAAATAGCAGTGTTCCAATGAAAAATAAAAAGCGCGTTAAATAATGATAAACACTGGCGATAAATCTTCAAAGACAAGGTACACTACATGTAGGTAAAACTTGTAGCTTTGCATGGTGAGGATGATAAGTAAGACTAATTGCGGTGACACCATGTGGAATCTCAATTGATTAGTAATTAGTTCTGAAAATAACTGGGGGTACAACTCGACGTTTCGATCAGTATGCTCTGATCGTCCTCAGGAGAATGGCGGACTCTGGAAAATGCTGCTGCTTAAGTAGACTGCTGGAGGATCATCCCATGAATGGATGCTGGAGGATTAGTTCGTTGAGGCGCGCAGGCGGGAAACTGAGACTATGAGACTAGGATCCTAGGGGTTGGGGGAGAGGAGTGTGTGCTCACTGAACTGAATCAGTTGTTAACAAGCACAGGGGAAGGAGGATGGTTGACTTAGGATATAGGGGATCCCTCAGTCTGGGGTGGGTTATGGACTTTGGATATAGAAGATCCTTCAGTCTGTAGTATAGGTCGCCAAATGTCGCTGATGAAGAAACCGATGTCCTGTGGCACGTCGAGTTGTACCCCCAGTTCTTTTCAGAACTAATTACTACTCAATTGAGATTCCACATGGTGTCACCGCAATTAGTCTTACTTACACTACATGTATTTGTAATGTTGGTAAAATATCGCCGCCTAAATCATTTTTTTCTTTGTGTATATATACATATGTGCACTGCTTACCAGATTATTGGCTGTGGCCACCAGTAACTTACCATCTCTTGTGTCTAGTTGTGTGACCCATTTGTGTAAAGTTTGAAGTGATTCTGTACAGCCATCTATGTTTGGGTCAAAGATCTGTAAAACATTTGCCCGGCCATGCCCGCCCTGCCGCTTGTGATATAAGATTTCAAAAATGTTGCCCAACCGCGTCACCACTAAATCTTCTTTTTTATACAGTCATGTATGCGCACTGTTGCTTATACCAGTATCATACTGGTTACTCTCTTTGAAGTTTATGTTCCTCATAGCTTAATAATACTGTGTCACACTTAAAGGGACAGTGTCGTCACGATCAGAGCAGACTTTCAACAGGGCATGGAATCGATGTCCTAGTTTAAGATGAGCACAGTGACTGAAAAATTACTGGCTCATTTATGCAGCAGCAACGGTAATATGACCTGATCATGTGGGGAATTATTTTCAGTGACTTGAGTTAATCTTTAAAAAATCACTCCGATTCCATGCCCTGTTGATCATGATGATACTGCCCCTTTGAATTGTTTTGTTTTTTTACTATTCACAGCGGTGTGCCCCTGCATCCATCAGACTGATGGACAATGAACAGTTTAAGTTTGGTGAGTAACTTTTCACACTCACTACTCTGTCGGAGCAGTGTCTTTAAGTTTTGTGTTAATTATTTTACAAAATTTTGATTTTAATGCTTAAAAAACTTTAAAGAAAATATAATAATTTAAATAAAGGTCCATTTTGGGTAATGTCTTGTTTAGTCGGTCAGAATTATTCAACATTTAGTTGGTCACAACTTTCATTTAAACAAAGATTTTGTTATCAAAGTGCTGAATTCTAAAAATTGAGATAATTTATCAGACTGAATTTATATAATTTTGCATTTCAGATCAGATATTAACAACAAAGACATTAGCTGTAAAAAGATGTCATTTATGGCTTTACAAAGTGTTGATGAATACATTTATGCTACTTTTTTCATTTAAAGGGACAATATCGTCACAATCAACAGGGCATGGAATTAGAGTGCTAGATTAATTCAACGACTGAAAATATCCCCAAATGATGAGCTCATATTAATGTTGCTGCTGCATAAATGAGCCAGTAATTTTCTGTCACTGTATTCATCTTAAACAAGGACACCGATTTCCATACCCCGTTGAAAGTCTGCTCTGATCGTGACGATACTGTTCCTTTTAAGCTGTATATATAGGAAACCTTTTTCCCTACATAATAAAACAAATTAAGGATCTACTGTTTGTATTCTCCAATAAGAAGGAACTGTAGCTGATATCAATTATTTGTCATGAATAGGTCAAGCCCTAAAAGGCCCAGCATCATCGATGTGGACTTCACTGATGGACAGCATGAAGAAAGTCTATGTTACTAAGGTAATGAATACACAGAGAAAGATGGAACCTGAAATATGATGCAAGGAGATCATGGTGTAAGGGTACTTTCCTTGCCTTCCACCTTAGTGGACCCGGGTACGAATCCCACTCGGACCCAAGCTGCCATGTGGATTGGGTTTGTCCCTACATGATCTATTAACCCTAACTCCCTAGGCCCATTTGCTTACACATAACTTGAATCCTCCAAAATCCTTCAGTAGTAAAGCAAGCACAATGACCACTACGATTGTATGCAGATGACATGTATGCACACATGTGTTGCACACATGTACATGGCCCAGGGCCAGCGACCCTCCCTGCATGCATGGAGCAATAAACAGCGTCCACTGAGCCAAGCACTGACCTTGCAATAATTACGACAAACCTGGATGTACATGTACCATGGCGGAAGGAAGGCAAGTATGCCTAATAACCTCAATCCTCCAAAATCATTTTTGGACAGACCAACATGTACCATGTAACCTCATGAATCCTCCATTTTCATCCAGTGTCAAATATAGCCTGATAACCTCAATCCTCCATAATCCACCAAGCAAATAATCACATCTGCCCTCAATCCTTCACAACTGCAATTTCCACATAACCTCAATCCTTCAAAATCCTTCATTTTGGCAAAGAGGATTTTTGAGGATTTGGGAAGGTTAGGGTTAAAGAAAACAGGAATTGCTATGTCAAATTTAAGTAAAGACTGTTTGCTGTGACACCATGTAGAAATTCTCTTTTCTTTGTAACCACTACCGGTTCTTTTCAGAAATATTTACTACTCAAAAGAGAATTTCTACTTGGTGTCACCGCCAACAGTCTTAACTTATCCAAATTTACAAAAAGTGAAACAAAAAGCTTTAAAAAAAATCATGTAACAGGTTTTTGTTGTTTTCTCAAAAACTTCAGCACCTATTGTCATGAAAGGTTCAGGTTAGATTTAATTATATATTTCTTGAAAGCTAGAGGGATGAAATGAATGTAAGTTTCCAAATTAATACTAATGTTGTACCTTCCGTTATCTGTTGTTGCAGCTGAAGCGATTTGATCCCGATTTGATGGTGGTCGCTACGTTGCTCTTTGAAGGATCTAAAGAGGTATTTCATAAATTGTTTAAATGTGTTTAGAAAAGTAAAACAAAAAAAAACCATTGTCTGGCCATTTTGTTACAAAGATGTAATAATGGAACAACGTTTGTCATGCGGTCTTTAGAAACCCATAGAAATCGTAGGATTTTACCAAACCTATTTGAAACCTGTAACTTTTAAATTTTACCTATTAACCCTCCTACTGTTGCTGTACTTTAGTGGGAAGTTGCTATAGAGGTCAAAATCAGTCAAATGCCTGTTTTGACTGTTGACCCAAACGTGCACACAGGGGGCATTTTTGACTGGTTTTTACTGTCCTTTTGACCACCCTGAACAATACCAGACAATGCTTTTACCAGTCAGAAACGGTTGACTCATTTTGACCTGTAAATGTACTTACTACACGTAAGGTTTGACAGTATTTGACTTTTAAGTGCACTAGATATACCTTGGCAAGTATATCAACATTTTGACTGATTTTGACCCTTGTAGTAGTAGGAGACTTAAAGGGTGTTACTATAAGAAGTATTACCTCATATCTTTATACTAGGATGTTGCAGCCGAAGAGAAAAAAGTCTACACCATTGCTTCTCAATTTGGGTACGTTTTATTCCAACTCTCATTTTAACATTTTTGAACACTTTATTTGGGTGCAATTCAACCGATGCTCTAACTGTTAGTGAATACACACAATGTAAAGTTATGAAGGTGTACATAAGAAGAATGTCATTGCTAGATCCTCGTTTGATGAATACCAGTTATTGGTGATTTGTTGGTTAAAAAGTATAAAATATGTGAGTGCGTCCATACTTGATAAGAATCAAGATATATGTTCAGAAATGAACATGTGAACATTTCAGTTTATTTCCTTATGTGGAATTTTGTCTCATATTCAAGTCAAAATTGATTTGGGGAAATTACAGCAATATTTCAAGGGATCGTTGATACCAATATTAACTTTATACCCAGTATGTTATATGTAAAACTACTGTAGGATCAATTATGGTTTGTTTTATTACTAATAGTGTACAGTGGCTTTAGGTGTGCCTCCCAGTCTGTAATGAAGAACATTGCCAATGTCTTTGAATTGTCTATTTCTTTCAAACTTTTATTCTTCAATTTCTTTTGACGTCCCTGCTTATTGTCGTTTAAAAAATTATTTGCTATTGTTTTTGACAACAGTAGAAGACCTTGATTTCATGTCCATTTGTGGGATTTTTATTTTATATTTTATGACATCATGATTAAGATTGATTCTAATAAGTGATAATTGAATTATTAATATTGATAATGACAGTGGACTGGCAGGAGGTGAAGATAATGGACAGAGAGGTTACAATCTGACTTTTGCGATCGCCTATCTCAGAGTAAGTACAAATTTTCCCCCTCAATCCAGGAGTATTTTACAGTGTAACAAAATGTGCATTCACTTGATGGACTGTGTATACGTACATCTATTGCTGAAAATGTACCCAACAGATGTGTTGATACCGCTACAATTATTGCGCTTGAATAATTCAATAGTCATTTTAAATTTATATGCAAACCAGAAATGTTTCTTGATGTATCTTGTCATGTCACCCTCCTTCTTTTTAAATGTATTCATACCCCTTCCTAACATGGGCGGATCCAGAACATTTTTTATGGGGGGGGGGGGCTGAGAATCAAAAACAATTATTTTTCAGTACTACAAAAATTACAATGAATTATTCAAAGGGAGAGAAAAACAAAGCACACTGTGGGAATGGGAGTGCGTTCTCCCCTCCCCCCCCCCCCCCTCTCTCTCTTTTTCTCTTTTTTGTATTTTATTTTATTTTTTAATTTTTTTTTAAAACGATTTTAAGGGGGGGGGGGCTACAGCCCCCCTTAGCCCCCCCCCTGGATCCGCCAATGACTGACCTTAGCCCAGGTTGGACTTTCACTTTCGTGTACACAGAGGCGGAGTCCATTTTTGGGCTTCCTCTGTTTTTGGAACACCTTGCTGGACTTAACATTATGGGAAAAATGCAAGCTAACTTGCCAACCGTATAAAAAATAGCAAATAACTGACATAGCAATGCATTGCCATGGTAAAACTGCACCAAATTGTCTTGCTTACCTATGAATGACGCTTATGTATGTCTGTGTATACATGTATTATAATAGTCCAATTTCATAGAGCTACTAACCAGAGAATTTGCTAAGCAATATAAAACAGACAACCAGCCAAAATGCATACATTTTGTTTGAAATTTGGGCTGGTAAAAAATGAAATCCGCTAAGCAAGTTCTTCTGGTAAGCAGTTTTTATCTGCTAAGCAACTCTATGAAATTAGCCCCAGATATTTTCTGCTAAAGTTAGCATGGACAAAATTGTGTTTACTTTGACTTGGCCCTGAAGATGTTCAGTAATCACTGGTGAATTTTTTCTTCTATTTTCTTGTTGTATTTCTCTTCCAATATTTCCTGAGCAATTTGTTATTTTCACCACAGGATCTTGGTTTGAATTACTATGTTATAGCAGAATCATTTGAAACAACGGTGCCTTGGGATCGGTAAGATCATAGAATTTTGTTTTATTAGATTCTTGCCTTGGTAGACATGATATACCGAATAGAAGTTCCTCATACCAGGGTGGGGGAGGGCGTGGGGAGGTGAAGGGTTAAGGAAGAGGATATGTAGGGCCGGGGTGGAAGGATTGTGGGTGACATTCTTAGTAATAATAAAGGCTGTTTCACACGAGACCATTTTAACAAAAGACCTTGGCAATAAATGGCATCCATATTAAAAAATAGCAAATCCCAGTCATGTGAAAGCTGTTAATAATTACCATGGACCATCATTATGGAGTGTCGTGGCCGAGCGGTCTAGCGCACCGAACTCAAGTTCTGGTGTTGCCAGCAGCAGGGTGTGGGTTCGAGCCCCGGTCATGACACTTGTGTCCTTGAGCAAGGTACTTAACCATAATTGCTTCGTCCTTCGGATGGGACGTAAAGCCGTAGGTCCCGTGTGTTGTGTAATGCACGTAAAAAAGAATGCGCCTTGAGCACCACTTAGTTGGTGGATACGTGCGCCATATAAGTCCACACATTATTATTATTATTATTATTATTTATAACGGAGATCGAGACCACCTCCAAAAAATGATGTTAAAAATGCTTGTGTGCTCGGTGCTCATGTAAAAAGGGCTTAAGACCCTGGATGGCAACTGGCATTTATGACTCTGTGGAAAAGGGTCAGGACCATCCATAGGGGTTGGTTTCAATGCTATTTTGTTTGGGAGGGGGGGGGGGGGGGGTTAGGAGGGGGGGGGGTTAGGAGGGTAGGAGTTACCATGGAGTCACTAGGAACTTTATTCTGTTTCTATTGCTAAGACTGGGTAGGATTATTTTTTTTCGTAGACTGGGTAGTGCTTGGTAGTTTTGCTTTGTTTCTTTTACCAAGTTTATTAGGAAAACAAACTAGCGATGAGTCATAATGAAGTCCAGGCAAAAAGGGGGGGAGGGGATGTATATAGGGTTAGGGTTAGTGGGAGCATGGTGGGAGCATAGAGCTATAACAAGGAGACATGGGGATTAGGCAAGATTTATTATAAACATGACGGTAGTGAGAGGTCATAAAAACAGTGACAGGGGCAAAGGGAAACCCATTCTGTGCTTTTGTTTTTCTTTTGTAATTAATCTTAAAACCCTTGTGCCCCACCATATCATTTCATTTTTTCATGATGGCTTCATCGAGGTTAACTGCACATGATGCTATGCAAGGTGTTTTCCAAGATGATTCTGATATAAGTATTGATTCGTCTGACGAGCGAAACTATATTTTCGGAGACTAGTTTTAATGAAGAAAGTGAGGATGAGGAGAGCGAAAACAGCAAAGTTGTCCCGCCACCTAAGAATAGACCAGCGCATATTACTCCGAATGGACAACCTGCCCAGCCCAGCCAGCATCCCACCAAACCCTTCGCACCACCGACCCAGCCCAGCCGTCCACCTCTGCCCAGCCACCCACCCCTGCCCAGCCAGCAGCCCACGGTCGTTGTTGTGCTCGTGCCCATCAGGCCATGCCACCCCAGCCCAGCCACAGCCACAGCCCAGCCACAGCCACAGCCACAGCCACAGCCACAGCCACAGCCCAGCCACAGCCGGCCAGACAGACAAACTGTTGCTCCAAATGGTACCATATGGACTGATCAAGTAGCCCAAGGAACAAAGACTGCAGCAGCAAACATCAATGACGCACTGGGCCCGAAAAACGTGAGTAGGGACTCATCAATATTGCATCTATTTGAGCTGTTCATTCCCGTCACCATGATGCAAGTCATCCTTGACCACACCAATGCCTATGGGCTATCAAAGCGAGGGCAGCAGTGGATAAACATCGCCATGATTGAACTGCGGTCGGCAATCGGGCTACTGATATATCTTGGACTCACCAAGTCTGGACATGAAACGTCCAATCTTTCTGAAGGCCAGGAATGTTTTCTAGGCTAACATGCCAAGCTACCATGTCTGGTACAATGTTTCAGGACATACTCATGCTCCGTTTTGATGATCGGGCAACACGAAATCAACGGAGGAAGGATGACAAGTTTGCGCCGATCAGGGAAGTTTTCGAAATTGGTGGCATTTAGGGGTAGATGCCCATTCAGACAATATATGCCCAAGAAACCTGCCAAGTACGAGCTAAAATTTTGGGCATGCGTCGACAGTGAGAGCCACTATGTTTGCAGCATGCAGCCGTATATCGGTAAGGAGGACAACAGGCGAGAGACTGAACTCGGAGTTGTCAAGGACCTGGTACAGCCCTATTTCGTAACTGGATGAAATGTCACTGCAGACAATTTTTTTTGTCAGCAAGGGTTTGGCCGAGTACCTACTGACCCAAAGATTGACAATTGTTGGAACCATCAAGGGCAACAGACGTGAAGTTCCCAAAGAAATGCGAAAGGAGAATGTAAAAAGCAGGGCGGAGCATTCATTGAAATTTCTCTTTACTGGAACGATGACACCTGCTTTCAACCATGCACCAGGATGACACGGTCAACCAAAGTACAGGCAAACCTGACATTATTCACTACTACAATGATACCAAGGCTGGTGTGGAATACAGTAGATCAAATGTGCAGTCTGTATAACAGGGGTGTAATTTGTCCGGATTTTTGGATTTTTACATATCGCAATGTTGTGATCCTCTGGATTTTAAAGATTTAAGCAATAAAGGAAAGCAAAGCAAATGCTCAGAACTATAGATTTCACCCCAGTGCTGTTCACAACAGCGGCCCCAATACACCCTAGCAAAATTTACGTGGATTTTTCAAAACTGCCCAATCACATCCCTGGTATAATTGCTCCCACATAACACATAACCAGATGCGAGCGGCCAATCCAGTAGGCATGCAGAGGCACACTACAATGGCGATGACCTACCTGGGATACAACGTAGATCATCATCTCCATCTACCACAAGACCCCAACAGTAATGCCCCAGCACAGCAAGGCACGTGCTACATCTGTCTACGAGGACAGCGACGATGAACGACGAATGCCACTGCTTTGCATGCATGCAGCACTCCAACAGCTGGACGACGACCCGTACCTCTTGCGTCAAATGCTATGTGAACTCGTTTGTAAATTCAACAAAATGAACATTTCATTCATTGGCTGTGTGAACTCGTCTTTTTTTTTTTACGAAACGCGTCGCAGGGTTAAGAGAATGAGATAAATGAGAAAAATGTGAAACAACATTCACCATTTTTATAAAAAAAAGTAGAACAAAAAATTTCTTGTGTTTTTTCTGAAATGAGAAACAGAATAATTTTGTTCAGGATGATGGATACCTTTACCAAGTTAGTTTTCAGATAATAATTCGCTTATTTTGGTAAACAGGTAATTACCATTGTTGTACCTCCCACTATAACCCCACAATCACTGAGTTTCACAGGCCTGTGATTTCTCAGGATTTTTCCTGATTTCATGATTTTTTTTGTTACAAATCTCCATCACTTTGCCTATAAGTTTTCTCAAAAGAAGAGAAGTAGCCATCAAGGAAAGAAAGAAGTAGCCTGTATTGTGTCAAAACCTCTCGTTTCTTGTTTGTGGAGAGTCTGTAAATCCTCCAAAATTAAACATCCAGGAGATTCAGTGGGCTTTGTCCTCTAGACCAAAGGGAGACCCAGGCCTGCTACCAATTTTTCAGGATTTTTTACTTTTGTCATATTACACCCCTGGTTTCACTATATTCTTCCATCAATAGTATTTTATTGAGAAAATACATTATGTAGATCATGGTTTGGGTGCATGAGCATGGTGACTTTCTCCAACCGATGTGTCTTGCACAAATTCCGAACATAAGGAAAGTATTTTTTTTACATTAAATTATTTTCTGCAAAATTTTTCATGCATTTTATTTTATTTATCTTTCTTTTTACTTCAGAGTGATTGATCTGTGTCGCAATGTGAAAGAACGTCTGTACACTGAGTGTAAGAGACATGGAATTCAATACCGCCCTCTAGCAACATGCAGGTAATCAAGTGCCCCCCCTTCCGTGGCTATGCCGCTGTTTGGATGTATCTACAGGAAGTATATCAGTCATGTAAAAACCTAGTCCATGGCATTACCTAAACAAAAAACAAATGGATCTGGGCCACTAATGACATCGTATTCTACCAAATGATACTCAAGTTCTTAAAAAGAAGCAGTGTATTCTTTGAGATCTATACAAATTTGCTGAATTTGTATACATGAACATTTGTCATAACTGACGTAACCATCAGTCAGTATACATGTACATTTGTCATAACTGACGTAACCATCAGGCAGTATACATGTACATTTGTCATAACTGATGTAACCATCAGGCAGTATACATGTACATGTACATTTGTCATAACTGACGTAACCATCAGTCAGTATACATGTACATTTGTCATAACTGACGTAACCATCAGTCAGTATACATGTACATTTGTCATAACTGACGTAACCATCAGTCAGTATACATGTACATTTGTCATAACTGACGTAACCATCAGGCAGTATACATGTACATTTGTCATAACTGACGTAACCATCAGGCAGTATACATGTACATTTGTCATAACTGACGTAACCATCAGTCAGTATACATGTACATTTGTCATAACATGTACATAACCATCAGTCAGTATACATGTACAGCATAACTGATGTAACCATCAGGTACATTTGTCATAACTCGCAGTACTATAACGTCAGTATACATGCATTTGTCAGACGTAACCATCAGTCAGTATACATGTACATTTGTCATAACTGATGTAACCATCAGTCAGTATACATGTACATTTGTCATAACTGATGTAACCATCAGTCAGTATACGCATTTGTCATAACTGACGTAACCATCGGTCAGTATACATGTACATTTGTCATAACTGATGTAACCATCAGTCAGTATACATGTACATTTGTCATAACTGATGTAACCATCAGTCAGTATACATGTACATTTGTCATAACTGATGTAACCATCAGGCAGTATACATGTACATTTGTCATAACTGATGTAACCATCAGGCAGTATACATGTACATTTGTCATAACTGACGTAACCATCAGGCAGTATACATGTACATTTGTCATAACTGACGTAACCATCACCATACATTTGTCATAACTGATGTAACCATCGGGCATACATGTACATTTGTCATAACTGATGTAACCATCGGCGGTATACATGTACATTTGTCATAACCGACGTAACCATCAGTCAGCATACATGTACATTTGTCATAACTGACGTAACCATCAGGCAGTATACATGTACATTTGTCATAACTGATGTAACCATCAGGCAGTATACATGTACATTTGTCATAACCGGACGTAACCATCAGGCAGTATACATGTACATTTGTCGCAACTGACGTAACCATCGGGCAGTATACACATGTACATTTGTCATAACCGATGTAACCATCAGGCAGTATACATGTACATTTGTCATAACCGACGTAACCATCAGTCAGCATGTACATTTGTCATAACTGTAACCATCAGTCATACATGTACATTTGTCATAACTGGCGTAACCATCAGGCAGTATACATGTACATTTGTCATAACCGATCTAACCATCAGGCAGTATACATGTACATTTGTCATAACTGACATCGTCAGCATATGTACATTTGTCATACGTAACCATGCATGTACATTGTCATAACCGATGTAACCATCAGGCGTATACATGTACATTTGTCATACTGGCGTAACCATCGGCAGTATACATGTACATTTGTCATAACGACGTAACCATCAGTCGGTATACATGCATTTGTCATAACTGATGTAACCATCAGGCAGTATACATGTACATTTGTCATAACTGACGTAACCATCAGTCAGGTATACATGTACATTTGTCATAACTGATGTAACCATCAGTCAGTATACATGTACATTTGTCATAACTGACGTAACCATCAGGCAGTATACATGTACATTTGTCATAACTGACGTAACCATCAGTCAGTATACATGTACATTTGTCATAACTGACGTAACCATCAGTCAGTATACATGTACATTTGTCATAACTGACGTAACCATCAGTCAGTATACATGTACATTTGTCATAACTGATGTAACCATCAGTCAGTATACATGTACATTTGTCATAACTGATGTAACCATCAGTCAGTATACATGTACATTTGTCATAACTGATGTAACCATCAGTCAGTATACATGTACATTTGTCATAACTGATGTAACCATCAGGCAGTATACATGTACATTTGTCATAACTGATGTAACCATCAGGCAGTATACATGTACATTTGTCATAACTGACGTAACCATCAGGCAGTATACATGTACATTTGTCATAACTGACGTAACCATCAGTCAGTATACATGTACATTTGTCATAACTGATGTAACCATCAGTCAGTATACATGTACATTTGTCATAACCGACGTAACCATCAGTCAGTATACATGTACATTTGTCATAACTGGCGTAACCGTCAGGCAGTATACATGTACATTTGTCATAACTGACGTAACCATCAGTCAGTATACATGTACATATTGTCATAACCGACGTAACCATCAGTCAGTATACATGTACATTTGTCATAACTGACGTAACCATCAGGCAGTATACATGTACATTTGTCATAACTGACGTAACCATCAGGCAGTATACATGTACATTTGTCATAACTGATGTAACCATCAGTCAGTATACATGTACATTTGTCATAACTGATGTAACCATCAGGCAGTATACATGTACATTTGTCATAACTGACGTAACCATCAGGCAGTATACATGTACATTTGTCATAACTGATGTAACCATCAGTCAGTATACATGTACATTTGTCATAACTGACGTAACCATCAGTCAGTATACATGTACATTTGTCATAACTGATGTAACCATCAGGCAGTATACATGTACATTTGTCATAACTGACGTAACCATCAGGCAGTATACATGTACATTTGTCATAACTGACGTAACCATCAGGCAGTATACATGTACATTTGTCATAACTGATGTAACCATCAGTCAGTATACATGTACATTTGTCATAACTGATGTAACCATCAGGCAGTATACATGTACATTTGTCATAACTGACGTAACCATCAGGCAGTATACATGTACATTTGTCATATAACTGATGTAACCATCAGGCAGTATACATGTACATTTGTCATAACTGATGTAACCATCAGGCAGTATACATGTACATTTGTCATAACTGACGTAACCATCAGGCAGTATACATGTACATTTGTCATAACTGACGTAACCATCAGTCAGTATACATGTACATTTGTCATAACTGACGTAACCATCAGGCAGTATACATGTACATTTGTCATAACTGACGTAACCATCAGGCAGTATACATGTACATTTGTCATAACTGACGTAACCATCAGTCAGTATACATGTACATTTGTCATAACTGACGTAACCATCAGGCAGTATACATGTACATTTGTCATAACTGACGTAACCATCAGTCAGTATACATGTACATTTGTCATAACTGATGTAACCATCAGTCAGTATACATGTACATTTGTCATAACTGACGTAACCATCAGGCAGTATACATGTACATTTGTCATAACTGACGTAACCATCAGTCAGTATACATGTACATTTGTCATAACTGACGTAACCATCAGTCAGTATACATGTACATTTGTCATAACTGACGTAACCATCAGTCAGTATACATGTACATTTGTCATATAACTGATGTAACCATCAGGCAGTATACATGTACATTTGTCATAACTGACGTAACCATCAGGCAGTATACATGTACATTTGTCATAACTGACGTAACCATCAGTCAGTATACATGTACATTTGTCATAACTGACGTAACCATCAGGCAGTATACATGTACATTTGTCATAACTGACGTAACCATCAGGCAGTATACATGTACATTTGTCATAACTGATGTAACCATCAGGCAGTATACATGTACATTTGTCATAACTGACGTAACCATCAGGCAGTATACATGTACATTTGTCATAACTGACGTAACCATCAGGCAGTATACATGTACATTTGTCATAACTGATGTAACCATCAGGCAGTATACATGTACATTTGTCATAACTGACGTAACCATCAGGCAGTATACATGTACATTTGTCATAACTGACGTAACCATCAGGCAGTATACATGTACATTTGTCATAACTGATGTAACCATCAGTCAGTATACATGTACATTTGTCATAACTGATGTAACCATCAGGCAGTATACATGTACATTTGTCATAACTGACGTAACCATCAGGCAGTATACATGTACATTTGTCATAACTGACGTAACCATCAGTCAGTATACATGTACATTTGTCATAACTGACGTAACCATCAGTCAGTATACATGTACATTTGTCATAACTGATGTAACCATCAGGCAGTATACATGTACATTTGTCATAACTGACGTAACCATCAGGCAGTATACATGTACATTTGTCATAACTGACGTAACCATCAGTCAGTATACATGTACATTTGTCATAACTGATGTAACCATCAGTCAGTATACATGTACATTTGTCATAACTGACGTAACCATCAGTCAGTATACATGTACATTTGTCATAACTGACGTAACCATCAGTCAGTATACATGTACATTTGTCATAACTGATGTAACCATCAGTCAGTATACATGTACATTTGTCATAACTGATGTAACCATCAGGCAGTATACATGTACATTTGTCATAACTGACGTAACCATCAGGCAGTATACATGTACATTTGTCATAACTGACGTAACCATCAGGCAGTATACATGTACATTTGTCATAACTGACGTAACCATCAGGCAGTATACATGTACATTTGTCATAACTGACGTAACCATCAGGCAGTATACATGTACATTTGTCATAACTGACGTAACCATCAGTCAGTATACATGTACATTTGTCATAACCGATGTAACCATCGTCAGTATACATGTACATTTGTCATATAACCATCAGGCAGTATACATTTGTCAACTGTAACCATCAGGCAGTATACATGCATTTGTCATAACTGGCGTAACCATCAGGCAGTATACATGTACATTTGTCATAACCGGCGTAACCATCGGTCAGTATACATGTACATTTGTCATAACTGATGTAACCATCAGGCAGTATACATGTACATTTGTCATAACCGATGTAACCATCAGGCATACATGTACATTTGTCATAACTGATGTAACCATCAGGCAGTATACATGTACATTTGTCATAACTGACGTAACCATCAGGCAGTATACATGTACATTTGTCATAACTGACGTAACCATCAGGCAGTATACATGTACATTTGTCATAACTGATGTAACCATCAGGCAGTATACATGTACATTTGTCATATAACTGACGTAACCATCAGGCAGTATACATGTACATTTGTCATAACTGATGTAACCATCAGTCAGTATACATGTACATTTGTCATAACTGATGTAACCATCAGTCAGTATACATGTACATTTGTCATAACTGACGTAACCATCAGTCAGTATACATGTACATTTGTCATAACTGACGTAACCATCAGTCAGTATACATGTACATTTGTCATAACTGATGTAACCATCAGGCAGTATGTACATTTGTCATAACTGACGTAACCATCAGGCAGTATACATGTACATTTGTCATAACTGACGTAACCATCAGTCAGTATACATGTACATTTGTCATAACTGATGTAACCATCAGTCAGTATACATGTACATTTGTCATAACTGACGTAACCATCAGTCAGTATACATGTACATTTGTCATAACTGACGTAACCATCAGTCAGTATACATGTACATTTGTCATATAACTGATGTAACCATCAGGCAGTATACATGTACATTTGTCATAACTGACGTAACCATCGGTCAGTATACATGTACATTTGTCATAACTGATGTAACCATCAGTCAGTATACATGTACATTTGTCATAACTGATGTAACCATCAGTCAGTATACATGTACATTTGTCATAACTGATGTAACCATCAGGCAGTATACATGTACATTTGTCATAACTGACGTAACCATCAGTCAGTATACATGTACATTTGTCATAACTGACGTAACCATCAGTCAGTATACATGAACATTTTGTCATAACTGATGTAACCATCAGTCAGTATACATGTACATTTGTCATAACTGACGTAACCATCAGGCAGTATACATGTACATTTGTCATAACTGACGTAACCATCAGGCAGAATACATGTAAATTTGTCATATAACTGATGTAACCATCAGGCAGTATACATGTACATTTGTCATAACTGACGTAACCATCAGGCAGTATACATGTACATTTGTCATAACTGACGTAACCATCAGTCAGTATACATGTACATTTGTCATAACTGATGTAACCATCAGTCAGTATACATGTACATTTGTCATAACTGATGTAACCATCAGGCAGTATACATACATTTGTCATAACTGACGTAACCATCAGGCAGTATACATGTACATTTGTCATAACTGATGTAACCATCAGGCAGTATACATGTACATTTGTCATAACTGACGTAACCATCAGTCAGTATACATGTACATTTGTCATAACTGACGTAACCATCAGGCAGTATACATGTACATTTGTCATAACTGACGTAACCATCAGGCAGTATACATGTACATTTGTCATAACTGATGTAACCATCAGGCAGTATACATGTACATTTGTCATAACTGACGTAACCATCAGGCAGTATACATGTACATTTGTCATAACTGACGTAACCATCAGGCAGTATACATGTACATTTGTCATAACTGACGTAACCATCAGGCGCATTTGTCATAACCATCAGGCGGTATACATCATTTGTCATAACTGATGTAACCATCAGGCAGTATACATGTACATTTGTCATAACTGACGTAACCATCAGGCAGTATACATGTACATTTGTCATAACTGATGTAACCATCAGTCAGTATACATGTACATTTGTCATAACTGACGTAACCATCAGGCAGTATACATGTACATTTGTCATAACTGACGTAACCATCAGGCATACATGCACATTTGTCATAACCGATGTAACCATCAGTCAGTATACATGTACATTTGTCATAACTGACGTAACCATCAGGCAGTATACATGTACATTTGTCATAACCGACGTAACCATCAGGCAGTATACATGTACATTTGTCATAACTGATGTAACCATCAGTCAGTATACATGTACATTTGTCATAACTGATGTAACCATCAGGCAGTATACATGTACATTTGTCATAACTGATGTAACCATCAGGCAGTATACATGTACATTTGTCATAACTGATGTAACCATCAGTCAGTATACATGTACATTTGTCATAACTGATGTAACCATCAGGCAGTATACATGTACATTTGTCATAACTGACGTAACCATCAGGCAGTATACATGTACATTTGTCATATAACTGACGTAACCATCAGTCAGTATACATGTACATTTGTCATAACTGATGTAACCATCAGTCAGTATACATGTACATTTGTCATATAACTGATGTAACCATCAGGCAGTATACATGTACATTTGTCATAACTGACGTAACCATCGGGTATACATGTACATTTGTCATAACTGGCGTAACCATCAGGCAGTATACATGTACATTTGTCATAACTGATGTAACCATCAGGCAGTATACATGTACATTTGTCATAACTGATGTAACCATCAGGCAGTATACATGTACATTTGTCATAACTGATGTAACCATCAGTCAGTATACATGTACATTTGTCATAACTGATGTAACCATCAGGCAGTATACATGTACATTTGTCATAACTGATGTAACCATCAGGCAGTATACATGTACATTTGTCATAACTGATGTAACCATCAGGCAGTATACAT
This sequence comes from Zoroaster sp. YZ-2022, assembly GCA_029582265.1. Classification (NCBI taxonomy): domain Eukaryota; kingdom Metazoa; phylum Echinodermata; class Asteroidea; order Forcipulatida; family Zoroasteridae; genus Zoroaster; species Zoroaster sp. YZ-2022. Next base: position 15,665,628 of record CM055827.1, on the reverse strand, counting down.
GTACATTTGTCATAACTGGCGTAACCATCAGGCGGTATACATGTACATTTGTCATAACTGATGTAACCATCAGGCGGTATACATGTACATTTGTCATAACTGATGTAACCATCAGGCAGTATACATGTACATTTGTCATAACTGGCGTAACCATCAGGCAGTATACATGTACATTTGTCATAACTGATGTAACCATCAGTCGGTATACATGTACATTTGTCATAACTGATGTAACCATCAGGCGGTAGCATACATTTTTGTCATAACCGTAACCATCAGGCGGTATACATGCATTTGTCATAACTGATGTAACCATCGGCGGTATACATGTACATTTGTCATAACCGATGTAACCATCAGGCGGTATACATGTACATTTGTCATAACTGACGTAACCATCAGGCAGTATACATGTACATTTGTCATAATTGATGTAACCATCAGTCAGTATACATGTACATTTGTCATAACTGACGTAACCATCAGTCGGTATATGTACATTTGTCATAACTGACGTAACCATCAGGCAGTATACATGTACATTTGTCATAACTGGCGTAACCATCAGGCAGTATACATGTACATTTGTCATAACTGGCGTAACCATCAGTCAGTATACATGTACATTTGTCATAACTGGCGTAACCATCAGGCAGTATACATGTACATTTGTCATAACTGGCGTAACCATCAGGCAGTATACATGTACATTTTGTCTTAACTGGCGTAACCATCAGTCAGTATACATGTACATTTGTCATAACTGGCGTAACCATCAGGCAGTATACATGTACATTTGTCATAACTGGCGTAACCATCAGTCAGTATACATGTACATTTGTCATAACTGACGTAACCATCAGTCAGTATACATGTACATTTGTCATAACTGGCGTAACCATCAGTCAGTATACATGTACATTTTGTCATAACTGGACGTAACCATCAGGTCAGTATACATGTACATTTGTCATAACTGGCGTAACCATCAGTCAGTATACATGTACATTTGTCGTAACTGGCGTAACCATCAGTCAGTATACATGTACATTTGTCATAACTGGCGTAACCATCAGTCAGTATACATGTACATTTGTCATAACCGGCGTAACCATCAGGTCAGTATACATGTACATTTGTCATAACTGATGTAACCATCGGGCAGTATACATGTACATTTGTCATAACTGATGTAACCATCGATCAGTATACATGCATTTGTCATAACTGATGTAACCATCAGTCATACATTTGTCATAACTGGCGTAACCATCAGGCAGTATACATGTACATTTGTCATAACTGGCGTAACCATCAGGCAGTATACATGTACATTTTGTCATAACTGGCGTAACCATCAGGCAGTATACATGTACATTTGTCATATAACTGGCGTAACCATCAGGCGAGTATACATGTACATTTGTCATATAACTGGCGTAACCATCAGGCGGTATACATGTACATTTGTCATAACTGACGTAACCATCAGTCAGTATACATGTACATTTGTCATAACTGACGTAACCATCAGTCAGTATACATGTACATTTGTCGTAACTGACGTAACCATCAGTCAGTATACATGTACATTTGTCATAACTGACGTAACCATCAGTCAGTATACATGTACATTTGTCGTAACTAACCATCAGTCAGTATACATGTACATTTGTCATAACTGATGTAACCATCAGGCAGTATACATGTACATTTGTCATAACTGACGTAACCATCAGTCAGTATACATGTACATTTGTCATAACCGGCGTAACCATCAGTCAGTATACATGTACATTTGTCATAACTGGCGTAACCATCAGTCAGTATACATGTACATTTGTCATAACTGGCGTAACCATCAGTCAGTATACATGTACGTCATCAACTGTACATGTAACCATCAGTCAGTATACATGTACATTTGTCATAACTGATGTAACCATCAGTCAGTATACATGTACATTTGTCATATAACTGACGTAACCATCAGTCAGTATACATGTACATTTGTCATATAACTGACGTAACCATCAGTCAGTATACATGTACATTTGTCATATAACTGACGTAACCATCAGTCAGTATACATGTACATTTGTCATATAACTTACGTAACCATCAGGCAGTATACATGTACATTTGTCATATAACTGACGTAACCATCAGTCAGTATACATGTACATTTGTCATAACTGACGTAACCATCAGTCAGTATACATGTACATTTGTCATAACTGGCGTAACCATCAGGCAGTATACATGTACATTTGTCATAACTGATGTAACCATCAGGCAGTATACATGTACATTTGTCATATAACTGACGTAACCATCAGGCAGTATACATGTACATTTGTCATATAACTGACGTAACCATCAGGCAGTATACATGTACATTTGTCATATAACTGACGTAACCATCAGGCAGTATACATGTACATTTGTCATATAACTGACGTAACCATCAGTCAGTATACATGTACATTTGTCATATAACTGATGTAACCATCAGGCAGTATACATGTACATTTGTCATATAACTGACGTAACCATCAGTCAGTATACATGTACATTTGTCATAACTGACGTAACCATCAGTCAGTATACATGTACATTTGTCATAACTGACGTAACCATCAGGCAGTATACATGTACATTTGTCATATAACTGATGTAACCATCAGTCAGTATACATGTACATTTGTCATATAACTGACGTAACCATCAGTCAGTATACATGTACATTTGTCATATAACTGATGTAACCATCAGGCAGTATACATGTACATTTGTCATATAACTGATGTAACCATCAGTCAGTATACATGTACATTTGTCATAACTGACGTAACCATCAGTCAGTATACATGTACATTTGTCATAACTGACGTAACCATCAGGCAGTATACATGTACATTTGTCATAACTGATGTAACCATCAGGCAGTATACATGTACATTTGTCATATAACTGACGTAACCATCAGGCAGTATACATGTACATTTGTCATATAACTGATGTAACCATCAGGCAGTATACATGTACATTTGTCATATAACTGACGTAACCATCAGGCAGTATACATGTACATTTGTCATATAACTGACGTAACCATCAGTCAGTATACATGTACATTTGTCATATAACTGATGTAACCATCAGGCAGTATACATGTACATTTGTCATATAACTGACGTAACCATCAGTCAGTATACATGTACATTTGTCATAACTGACGTAACCATCAGTCAGTATACATGTACATTTGTCATAACTGACGTAACCATCAGGCAGTATACATGTACATTTGTCATAACTGATGTAACCATCAGGCAGTATACATGTACATTTGTCATATAACTGATGTAACCATCAGGCAGTATACATGTACATTTGTCATATAACTGATGTAACCATCAGGCAGTATACATGTACATTTGTCATATAACTGACGTAACCATCAGGCAGTATACATGTACATTTTGTCATATAACTGGCGTAACCATCAGGCAGTATACATGTACATTTGTCATAACTGGCGTAACCATCAGGCAGTATAAATTTACATTTGTCATATAACTGACGTAACCATCAGTCAGTATACATGTACATTTGTCATAACTGACGTAACCATCAGTCAGTATACATGTACATTTGTCATAACTGGCGTAACCATCAGTCAGTATACATGTACATTTGTCATAACTGATGTAACCATCAGGCAGTATACATGTACATTTGTCATAACTGACGTAACCATCAGTCAGTATACATGTACATTTGTCATAATTGATGTAACCATCAGTCAGTATACATGTACATTTGTCATATAACTGACGTAACCATCAGTCAGTATACATGTACATTTGTCATATAACTGACGTAACCATCAGTCAGTATACATGTACATTTGTCATATAACTGACGTAACCATCAGTCAGTATACATGTACATTTGTCATATAACTGACGTAACCATCAGGCAGTATACATGTACATTTGTCATATAACTGACGTAACCATCAGTCAGTATACATGTACATTTGTCATAACTGACGTAACCATCAGTCAGTATACATGTACATTTGTCATAACTGACGTAACCATCAGGCAGTATACATGTACATTTGTCATAACTGATGTAACCATCAGGCAGTATACATGTACATTTGTCATATAACTGATGTAACCATCAGGCAGTATACATGTACATTTGTCATATAACTGATGTAACCATCAGGCAGTATACATGTACATTTGTCATATAACTGATGTAACCATCAGGCAGTATACATGTACATTTGTGACCCGCTCCGTCGAAATGAGACTTGTCCCCCAGATCTGACATTCATAGATATGTATGCTAGGTTAACAAGTAACTCACGGGCTTTCCAATGATACAAATGTTATTTCCGTAGCTTATTCCATTCCGGAATTATCGAGCGATGAAGACAACCATCACTTTGCGGCCTGTTTCGTTTTTGAATTTGGCGCTTGAGAAAATCAACATTAAACTTGGTCCAAACACAGAACAAGCCTTGTGAGCTATCGTTCGATGTACAACTCATGAATAATTAATCAGCCCTTGTACCAAACACCGGTTTGTCCACACCGCCGCGTATTCATTCCGCCTGCTGTGTGGAGTCGCGGCGTATACAGTGCATGCACTAGGTATAGGCTAGGTGTATGCAGATAGCCAGCTTCTGCGGGCGGCGGGGCCCAGGCCTAGACTCTGGTCTGTATAACCGGCTAAGCTGGGCCTAGAGTTGGCCGAAAGATCGTGCGTCATTAAGCGTGGCGTCATTCATTTTCTGGTAACCGCATGCTCAGACAACTGGTTGCTTACTGTTGTCCAATCAAAACTGTATTTCTTCTACCTTGCCGATGATTCGACTCGTTGGCTAACAATTTATTTTGCGGCTTAAAACTACTATTAGAGCTCCATACTGCTTAGTCATTGCCACAACAGTGCGCGGTTGAGGTCATGACCTTTCTTTTGATACCAAACACGTCGTTTAGCGTTAACGGAAATACTCGTGTTGCTGTCTCGAAAACAAGGATATTTTGACCTGTTTGGATTTAACGGAGGCCACATGAAAGACAAACATGATACAGACATTGTCCAGAAATCGTCCTTTTTTATGGATTTATTAATATTTTTATGAAAAGGTAAGACCACCATAAGATTGATCGAGATTTTATCAAACTAAAAATATAAAAACCTAGAAATCGATATGCAATGTTTTTCGATTTTTTTTTTTGGCGAGCACAAGTTCAGAGTCGAATTACACGGAAACCTCCGTTGGGGGACAAGTCTCATTTCGACGGAGCGGGTCACATTTGTCATATAACTGATGTAACCATCAGGCAGTATACATGTACATTTGTCATAACTGATGTAACCATCAGGCAGTATACATGTACATTTGTCATAACTGATGTAACCATCAGGCAGTATACATGTACATTTGTCATAACTGACGTAACCATCAGGCAGTATACATGTACATTTGTCATAACTGATGTAACCATCGGTCGGTATACATGTACATTTGTCATAACTGACGTAACCATCAGTCGGTATACATGTACATTTGTCGCAACTGATGTAACCATCGGTCAGTATACATGTACATTTGTCATAACTGGCGTAACAATCGGTCGGTATACATGTACATTGTCATAACTGATGTAATGATCAGTCAGTATACATGTACATTTGTCATAACTGATGTAACCATCAGGCAGTATACATGTACATTTGTCATAACTGATGTAACCATCAGTCAGTATACATGTACATTTGTCATAACTGATGTAACCATCAGGCAGTATACATGTACATTTGTCATAACTGATGTAACCATCAGGCAGTATACATGTACATTTGTCATAACTGACGTAACCATCAGGCAGTATACATGTACATTTGTCATAACTGATGTAACCATCAGTCAGTATACATGTACATTTGTCATAACTGATGTAACCATCAGTCAGTATACATGTACATTTGTCATGACTGACGTAACCATCAGTCAGTATACATGTACATTTGTCATAACTGACGTAACCATTAGGCAGTATACATGTACATTTGTCATAACTGACGTAACCATCAGTCAGTATACATGTACATTTGTCATAACTGATGTAACCATCAGTCAGTATACATGTACATTTGTCATAACTGATGTAACCATCAGGCAGTATACATGTACATTTGTCATAACTGACGTAACCATCATGCAGTATACATGTACATTTGTCATAACTGACGTAACAATCAGTCAGTATACATGTACATTTGTCATAACTGATGTAACCATCAGTCAGTATACATGTACATTTGTCATAACTGATGTAACCATCAGGCGGTATACATGTACATTTGTCATAACTGATGTAACCATCAGGGCAGTATGCATGTACATTTGTCATAACTGATGTAACCATCAGTCAGTATACATGTACATTTGTCATAACTGGCGTAACCATCGGTCGGTATGCATGTGCATTTGTCATAACTGATGTAACCATCAGGCAGTATACATGTACATTTGTCATAACTGATGTAACCATCAGTCAGTATACATGTACATTTGTCATAACTGACGTAACCATCGGTCAGTATACATGTACATTTGTCATAACTGACGTAACCATCAGTCAGTATACATGTACATTTGTCATAACTGATGTAACCATCAGGCAGTATACATGTACATTTGTCATAACTGATGTAACCATCAGGCAGTATACATGTACATTTGTCATAACTGACGTAACCATCAGGCAGTATACATGTACATTTGTCATAACTGATGTAACCATCAGTCAGTATACATGTACATTTGTCATAACTGATGTAACCATCAGTCAGTATACATGTACATTTGTCATAACTGATGTAACCATCAGTCAGTATACATGTACATTTGTCATATAACTGATGTAACCATCAGGCAGTATACATGTACATTTGTCATAACTGATGTAACCATCAGTCAGTATACATGTACATTTGTCATAACTGACGTAACCATCAGGCAGTATACATGTACATTTGTCATAACTGATGTAACCATCAGTCAGTATACATGTACATTTGTCATAACTGATGTAACCATCAGGCAGTATACATGTACATTTGTCATAACTGACGTAACCATCGGTCAGTATACATGTACATTTGTCATAACTGATGTAACCATCAGTCAGTATACATGTACATTTGTCATAACTGATGTAACCATCAGTCAGTATACATGTACATTTGTCATATAACTGACGTAACCATCAGGCAGTATACATGTACATTTGTCATAACTGACGTAACCATCAGGCAGTATACATGTACATTTGTCATAACTGATGTAACCATCAGTCAGTATACATGTACATTTGTCATAACTGACGTAACCATCAGGCAGTATACATGTACATTTGTCATAACTGACGTAACCATCGGTCAGTATACATGTACATTTGTCATAACTGATGTAACCATCAGGCAGTATACATGTACATTTGTCATAACTGATGTAACCATCAGTCAGTATACATGTACATTTGTCATAACTGACGTAACCATCAGGCAGTATACATGTACATTTGTCATATAACTGATGTAACCATCAGGCAGTATACATGTACATTTGTCATAACTGACGTAACCATCAGTCAGTATACATGTACATTTGTCATAACTGACGTAACCATCAGGCAGTATACATGTACATTTGTCATAACTGACGTAACCATCAGTCAGTATACATGTACATTTGTCATAACTGATGTAACCATCAGGCAGTATACATGTACATTTGTCATAACTGAAGTAACCATCAGGCAGTGTACATGTACATTTGTCATAACTGACGTAACCATCAGGCAGTGTACATGTACATTTGTCATAACTGACGTAACCATCAGGCAGTATACATGTACATTTGTCATAACTGATGTAACCATCAGGCAGTGTACATGTACATTTGTCATAACTGACGTAACCATCAGGCAGTATACATGTACATTTGTCATAACTGATGTAACCATCAGGCGGTATACATGTACATGCATTTGTCATAACTGGCGTAACCATCAGTCAGTATACATGTACATTTGTCATAACTGGCGTAACCATCAGGCGGTATACATGTACATTTGTCATAACTGGCGTAACCATCAGGCGTATACATGTACATTTGTCATAACTGACGTAACCATCAGGCAGTGTACATGTACATTTGTCATAACTGACGTAACCATCAGGCAGTATACATGTACATTTGTCATAACTGATGTAACCATCAGGCAGTATACATGTGCATTTGTCATAACTGCATGACGTAACCATCAGGCAGTATACATGTACATTTGTCATAGCTGACGTAACCATCAGTCTGTATACATCCAGTATCATTTGTATGTGTTTAAGCTTGGGCGATATCGATTTTTGTTTTTTCATCCACGATATATCGGCAAACATATATCGCGATTTTCGATAATATCACAATTATTTTTTTCATTCATGCATGATTGCTTTAGAGCTGATAACCACAGGTACATATATGTACCCCTCTACAAGTGTCACAATAAATCACAAATTCGTTTGCACAGCGTGTATGTACTTCTGAAGTAGTTCGCCTTTGTTTCTCACGTCCAAAAGCTGAATAGACTGTTCTAATTTTGTTTCCCATGGATCTCCTGACTTGACTCACAATGGCGATTTAAAAAAAAAAAAAAATTATTTTATTTTATTTTATTTATTTATTTATTTTTTAATCGCGATATATTTTTTTATTTGCGATTTGCCAATATCTCGATAACTTAACAAGGTTCTCGATATCGTAATCGAATAAAAAAAAAAAGGTATCGCGATATTTGGTATTATCGTGTTATCGCCCAAGCTTATATGTGTTCATTTTAAAAGACCAAAGATCATTCAACAAATTCCACATACCCCTGTAATGAAAGTTACAGATTTCCTAACCAAACTGCTATTTCTTGTATATTTTATCCGTCTGACTAGAGTGACCCAGACGTATGATTCTGGAGCCTGCGTGTATTTCTACTTTGCCTACATGTATCGAGGTCTTTCTAATCCCATCGAAGTATACGAGGAGATTGAGGCAAGTTGATTAGTTTCAGATCCTAACCATTGTGTGTACAATTGTGAAAATGCACCCTGTCTCCGAGTCTAGGGCATTTTTTGTTTATATTGTCTGTATATGCTAGAAGTACTTGATTCAGCAACAACTCTTCCCTGGTAACCATTTACACTTGTGAGTGTCATGACCGAGCAGTCTAGTGCTTCGGATTCCAGTTCTGGTGCTGTCAGAATGTGGGTTCGAGTCCCTGCCTGGCTGGTCGCGGGGCCTGTGTCCTTGAGCAAGACACTTAACCAAAATTGCTTTGTCATTCAGATGGGACGTTAAGCCGTAGGTCCACTGTAGTAGATCATTAAACTAATGCACGGAAAAGAACCCAGAAAACTTATCGTGGAAGAGTAGGGGTTTACAGGTTTCCTCAGGCTTCCGGCTACAGTGCTTTTGAGGGAGCCTTCATTTCATTACAAGAAATGTATAATAAAAAATAGTAATAAATGGAGACAATGGTGCACGTTATACCAATGATATGCTATTGCCCCAGCAAGAACTGCTGTTTGCGTAACAGGTAATGACACAACCTGACCATGTGAAGTCACACAGCAATGCCTGATAAAAGCGGCCATCATTGAGCCTATAGGGTAATCCGCAGACCGATATATGCTGCCATTCCTGCATTAGTAACACATTATTTAGCACAAATCCTTCAGTACGCTGTTGTCAGGCATTTCGTCATATCACACACACCTCATCATTAGTCGAAGTAGCACTAGGCTGCTTGGAAAACCAATGCTGGACTTAGCGTGTGGTCGTACTGCAGTAAAGGCGGCATTCAGTGAATACAAAGCTTCCTTCCTACATTATATTTGATATTTTGTGTGGCCATGCATACTAGGCATCCTGTATGTGTTGCTAGGCCGATATTAATGACAGTTTGTTAAACTTCTGTAGGCAGCAGCAAGGGACGAGATCTTGGGAATCGGAGGAAGTTTATCTCATCACCATGGGGGTAAGTTTAAAATTGTTTTGCCTTTTGCCAACCTTGTAAAATGCTTCAAGCTGTCAAAATGTGCATTTGAGAGCTGTGTTTTGATGCTCACAGAAACATCAGCATGAACAAATTCTTGTTTATAGTCTGTACTACAGCAGACTATTGACTATTGGTATTCTTAAAACAATTTCATTGTTAAAGATCTTGCTAGGTTCAAAACTTAAGGCCACTAATTACTTTTTTGGCAATTTCATTGTACAGAATTTTGCACAAAACTAACTTAGTGAAAAATGAATGATGGTATCCAGTATCTCTTGTTATCTTTCTGTTATTGCATATATTTATTTCCAATTCACACAATATATTTTCCGCTTTTTTTTTTTTGGTCTTTAGTCGGTAAGTTGCGCAAACAATGGATGCCAGAGGCCATCTCACAACCGGGCGTGGATACCCTGCATGCGATCAAGAAACATCTCGACCCTCAGAATATCTTTGGAAATGACAGTCTGCTCTGAACAAAAAAAATTTCCGCTTTTGTCAAACACGAACGAATAGTTTAGATAATCTTTGAGAAAAGGATAGAATTGTTTTTAGGGTGTCGAGGGATTTATTGGGATAGTTCAGAGCAGGGGAGTTATAGTGGGTAACACGTGTCTGTGCTTGAAGTTGAAAGTTTAAAGAGTTTAAAGTTTAATGTTACAATTGCAAACCACCTCATACACTGCAACCCTGTAACAAAATTGTGCTGAAACCCAATATCAAATTGTTTTTTGTTTTTTGTATTTCTGGGAGAGCTAGTCAGAAGATAACCATATTTTTTTATTATGAACATGTACATGGACAATATCGTCAGGATCAACAGGGCATGAGATCGTAGTGCTAGTTGAAGATTAAATCGGTGACTGAAAATAATACCCCACATGATAAGGTCTTATTACCGTTGCTGCTGCATGAATGAGCCAGTAATTTCCAGTCAATGTGTTCATCTTAAACTAGGACACCGATTCCATGCCTTGTTAGAAGTCTGCTCTGATCGTGATGATATTGTCCTCTTAACCAGTTCGCACCGGGAATAAAAAAGTTTTTCTGAACCCCTGTGGCGGGGTTATTTTTACCGCACAGACACGAACAATGGTGCTCACCAGAGCGTGACCGAGGAGACCGCGTCTTCCACCGTATGCTTATGGCTCGTTGCCACGTCGACTGGGAATCTATACAAAATTCCCGAGAATCCTGTGGCGTGTTTAGACGCTCTCCGATCCGCTGTCCCAAAAAAAATGTGCGTGTATACACGGCCTCCGACGCGAACTGGTTAATAATCAGCAGACCACAAAATCATGTTGGGGAAACATGCTTTTTAGTAAGTTTTTATTTGTGCAGCTGAAAGATGAGGATCATGTTATCTTCAAAAAATTATATTTAAATCCTTTTATTCAATAACAGTACTAACATTGTTGGTATTCTTCATCATTACATATGTATATTTATCCCTCCTACAATCAGTGCAATTTTTGAAACAACCCATTCAGGCCACTCCAAGCCATTAGCTGTTGCCAGTGGCCTCCTATGGTTAACCCTTCTGTGCACTGTCACACCACTGAGATTGCAGGGTAAGGTGGTCTCCCACTGATACATTGCAGGCCATACTAATATGTTCAAACATTTACAGTGACCTTGGGTGGCACACAGTTGATTTTGTAAGATTACTTGGAAAGTACAGCAGGCTTGTACATGTATGTACTGAAGGTTGCTCAAGAACAGAATTTAGTGGATCTGAGTGGCCTCCATGTGTAGGAGGGGTAAAGGATTGTACACCATTGGTAAACACCTACAAATGCATCAATTAGCAGGGCATGGAATTGGAGTGCTCGTTTTTACATTAACTCAATGACTGAATAAAATATCCCGTGAGATAGGGTCACATTACCGTTGCTGCTGCATTAATTGAGCCAGTTATTTTCAGTCACTGTTCTTAATCTAGAACAGTGATTCCAGGCCTTTTTGTAAGTCTGCTGTGATCGTGACGATATCGTCCCTTTAATAAAAATGAAAAGATATGTATAGAAACCAACCTGTGAAATGTCTCATTTCAGTGGTTCATTAGGAAGAAAATAGTGGAAATTTATCCATACCTTTTTGCATCCCTCATAACGTGTAAAACAGATTGCGGTCGTCATCCATTTCAAATTTGTATCACATTATCAAAACAAACTGACAACATGTCAGACATGATAATTTCTCAGGATGTTTGGGACCATCACCAACTTCATATCAAGTAAGTTTTTAGATTATAATTCAGTGATTTTGTAATCGTACAATTACCAATGGTGTACACTCCATTTAAAGGGACAGTATTGTCACGATCAGCATGGAATGGAATCGGAATGCTAGTTCTAGATTAACTCACTGACTGCAATAATACCCCCACATGATAAGGTCATATTACCGTTGCTGCTGCATAAATGAGCCAGTAATTACATGCCCTGATGATCATGATGATGCTGCACTTTACTGGGAAGTTGTTATAGAGGTCAAAATCAGTCAACTGCCTGTCTTTGACTGTTGACCCAAATGTGCACACAGGGGCATTTTGGACTGGTTTTTACTGTCATTTTGACCACCCTGAACAATACCAGACAACGCTTTTACCAGTCAAAAACGGTTCACTCATTTTGACCTGTAAATGTACTTACTACACGTAAGGTTTGAGAGTGTTCGACTTTTAAGTGCACTAGATATACCTTAAGAAGTTGATCAACATTTTGACTGATTTTGACTGATTTTGACCCTTGTAAGTTGTAGTAGTAGGAGGGTTAATGCATAATTATACAGTTCATATAAATTTATATTATACGAATTGACTTTCAGATATATTTAATTTTATACAGTGCATTTGAATAAGATGAGGATAAAACAAATGTTTACCTGAGGGAAAACAAGGTGTAGACATAAAGGAGTGTAAGGCTACATATTTAAAGGGAAGGTACATGTATATTTGGCATAAATATATAATCTGTCAGCGTTTCATCACAATATAGGGGCAGAGGCAGTTTAATAACTGCCTTGTTCTGGACTAGTTACCCCTCCCAGTCCAATTTGCACTGTGAAGAGGCTGGTTATTAACTTGTCTTGTTTCAGTGCGAGGGGCTGGTTTCTTCAGTGTGGAGTCGTAACAACTCAATGACTTAGTAGCCCCCACCTTGGAGTGGCCATTGGCCTTGTGTGGGGCGAATTGTGTTTTAAAAAAAATATGAGCTCACTTTTTTTTCTTTCTTTCTTTTAGAAAACACCACAAATAACTGTTTTATGAAACTATCTATAAATTCAATAAAATTCCTGATTTATTTTGATAAATCTAATGTTCATCATCATCACCTGATTAATCTGCCACCTGCTCAGATTAAATGAACTTTAGCTTAGGCATCACTCATGCTTCTCGGGCAGTGATTAAATATTATAAGCACTTCAAACAAAATGATTTCTGAGGATGTTTGATATGTGTACCAACTTTATACCAGGTAAGTTTTTAGACAATAATTTGTTATTTTGTAATCACCCAAGTTGTACCTTTCCCTTTAAGCAGAGAAAGAAAAACCAGACATAATGAAATGACAGGTGACCATTAAAGGGACACTATCGTCACGATCAGAGCAGACTTTCAACAGGGCATGGAATCTTTGTCCCAGTTTAAGATGATTACAGTGACTGAAAATTATTTGCTCATTTATGCAGTAGCAACAGTTATATGACCTTATCATGTAGGGTATTATATTCAGTTGCTGAGTTAATCTAAAACTGGCACTCAGATTCCATGCCCTGTTGATCATGACGATATTGTCACTTTCAAAAAAAGCTGCCGACCTCGTAATGCTCTGAAAACCCGAGGTTAAATTTGAGGTAAACTATCGATTAAGATGTACATCTTTAAGTAAATTTATATGAGTTGTAATTTAATTACAAACAATACAGTATTGCTTAATTTTTTCAAACTATTGCTCAAAATAATCCTGTACATTATACATTCCTCATTGTTTAAAATAAAAAAGCCAGTGATGTAATGTTTTTCATTTCTGAAACATAAAAACAAGTTTGCCAAGATGCATAACAATATAACATGTATTTAAAATAACATAAAATCTTTGTATTGCTTTATACAGGATAAGAGAATACATTTTTAACCCATCCGAGTCTTTATCAAATAATAGTCTTGTATAGTGCCAAAATTTGTCAGAATTTGACGCTCATGGGCACTTCACAGAAATATAAAACCTTTTAAAAATACAAACAAATTATCATTGTCAATTAGTGACAACAAAAAAACTATGAAATTCTATTGTTTTCTATAGTTAATTTTGCATAACTGTTTTATAAGAACATGTGTTTCTCCATAAAAAATTCATTATTAAATACGTGCATTAAGTGGTAAATATTAGATAATTGCATATAATTGTGTACACCAATAAAAAAAAAATGAACCAAAGATAGTTCAACCAGTCTATTGTGACAAGTTTGTATATGAAAAAAATTCAGTTTTCGGGTAAACTAAAGACATTTGGTAAAATATCCTTTCATACTAAGAAAGGGGGATGTTTGATACCATCATCAACTTTACACCAAGTAAGTTTTATGTAAAAATGTGATCATTTATGTGTTTCAAGATTCCTAACTCCCTAGGCCCATTTGCTTACACATAACCCGAATCCTTCCTAACTCCCTGGGCTCATTTGCATACACATAACATGTATGCACACATGTGTTTCTAATATGTGATACATGGCCAGGGACCCTCCCTGCATGCATGGAGCAATAAACAGTGTCCATTGACCCTTGCAATCACTACAACAAACATGGATGTACATGTACCATGAAAGTATGGCAAGTATGCCTAAAAACCTCAAGCCTTCAAAATTCACTTTCACTTTGGGAGGGTTAGTTTTATAATAAAAAAAGAAAGAAAATGTTGCATTTATCATGCATCTGTCATTCATTAAATTACTCCATTGACCAAACCATCTCAACCTCATGATTCCAAATTACAGTCTTATACTGTATAGTCTTCTACATAAATCATTTCTATGTACATATATTATGTGTTGCAGCTCGAATATATAAATAAAGGGGTTTTAAGTAGTGATGAACACATCATCCTCGCATGTTTATAAAACCTTGATCCATCGAATGTGCATACTAATACAATGTACACGGAGACACAATTACAATGTGTCAATATTTGTTCAAGATTTTACATTGGCGTGGCATTATCTTGTCGGTCAATATATTCTCATAAATTTATATTAGCATTTTATGTGGAAATGATCATCATTAATAAGATGTTTAAACCACAAAATAGTATTCAACTATTTGAAACATGTCTTATCAATAATATTCTAAATGTACACAAATTCAACTCTGATGAAGAAATTTAAGTGCAGTACAAAAGTCGTTTTAAAAATCTATCAAATACAAACACAGGATGTCCCCCACAAATAGGGACATGGGTTTTTCGGGAAAAATGTGTGACCTTCCATCCCCCCCTCCTGCAAAATCCTATTGATATTTAATCGCTAGTTAAAATTTGAAACTAGAAGCACACAGCATTAACTAGTCTCCATACCAGCATTGCTCTTAGTCTTCTTGGCCAGATATGCAGGGTAACCATTGCACGCGTCGGTCATTGACGTCATGAAACCAGGTACTCCAGTCTGTGGGGGGAAAAGGTAAATGTATTTATAGGACCAAAAAAAAAGTCTCTGGTCTCCGAGCGTGTCGCCTCAGACCCGCGCGTCGGCATTTTTAATTTTTTTTTCTTTCTATGAAACAATGTACAATTACAGCCAAAATTGGAATTCTGCCGTGCTGTGTTTTAAAACAACTTTTTCACAAAGGGTTGTGAACGTTTGCCCGATTTGTGAGACCTCTCTTGGCCATCATACTTTGTATAATTATGGGAAATTCAGTCCCCGTGTATACAATGTATCACGTTTTTCCCCTGTATTTCCCAAAAAAGATGACCAAAAAAAAAAAAAAAAGTGCATCACCGTACCAATTTTGAAGCCAACCGATATCCAGAAACCGGAGACTTTTTTTTTTTGGCCCAAGCCAAAATCCCCCAAAATGTGTCATGGTTATTTTCATGCCAACATTTTTTATTTTTCTGAACATGGATTGACCTCTCAGATAAATGTTGTGTGCATGTTGTCATGGCAAAATTAGTGTCCGTGACATCACAGGTGAATCATGTTATTCTAGAGACAGGAGTGCTCACTGATATGGAAATCCAAAGACTACAAATAAACTACAAAATTATCTTTAAATTTGAATCCATCTGTGAACCATTTACTAGTTACCTGGCAACAGGTAAGAGTATGATAGAATTGTTATTTTTCAAACATTAAAAGGATAATAACAAATTAGAACTAAAATTGCTTACTTTTGCAGCCCAGTTGATAAGCCATGTTGGAATCATTCCTTTTGGGTTGTCATAGTAATGCATGAATGCTGTAGATTAAGAAGAATAAATGAACAAAATAACAATCTTAATGTAATCATCATTTGAAACTCAGGAAATTCCTGCATTTTAAATCAAACATCCCTTGAATATTTGTGTCTGAAGTGCTATTATTATTGATATAAATTTAGTGAAATAATTTCCTTAATGAATTTCTGTCATCTGTGGACATTTTCGTCTTAGGTGCCACATTGGAATGAATACGACCAATCTGCACTTTCACTATTTTTTCCATAACGATGTAATGTTCGAATAAGCTGATTCACTGATGGGTTTTTATAAATAGCTCTTGAAGCATTTACAGACATTCTTCCAAATGTACGTATGCTGGATTTTCTTGTTCGTTAAGAGTAATATAACTTTCACTTTTAAGAAAAAATTATGACTAGAATAAAAATGACTTGTGATTTGATTTGACTTGATTTGTAATGAAATTACTTCTGACTTGACTTATAGACAAATGACTTGTCAATTGACTCGGCTTGATGTGACTTTAACTTGTGAATTGACTTTATTTGTAAAGAAATGACTTTTTACTAGACTTGACTTGTAAAGAAATGTCTTGTGACTTGACTTGTAAAGAAATGAATTATGACCTGACTTGTAGGGAAATGACTTTTGACTTGGTTACAACTCTAGTTGTAAATACTAGCCATTATTCGCACCGTGCATGAGGTGTTGAGGGCACATGTTGTTAGACCACTGTGGGCGAAAGGGCAGCGATAGTGCGTCGCGTTTGGCGTATTTTGCAGTTGATGTGCATATGCATGGAATATCTCCAGCGAATTCATCACTAGAAGGCTACGATGTGCCCTGCGTGGATAAGCCATATTGATGTTCTTACCTTTAGTGCCACCATTACCATCTGACTTGATTGCCATACTCTGCATGAAGTCATCTACACGTATGATGCCCGACTTGGGCGGGTGTGATGCAAAGGGAACACTGCGTCCCATGATCACCCAAATATGCTCGTCGTTAATGTCAAACTCTCTTGATTCACGTATAAACACGTACTTTACCACAGGTCAAGGAATGTCTCGCACAACATATTCCACATCCCCTAAACCCACAGTTTTGAATCAGTCGAGATTACTGAGGAATCCAGTGGGAATACATTCAGGTTTTGTTTGTGGAATTCATGAAAGAGTACTCTTTCAGTTATAACGTCAACTTTTTATTAACCCTAACCTTCCCAAATCCTCCAAAATCCTCTTTGCTAAAGTGACGGATTTTGGAGGATTGAGGTTATTAGGCATACTTGCCTTTCCATGGTACATGTACATCCATGTTTGTTGTACTGATTGCAAGGTCAGTGCTTGGGTCAGTGGACACTGTTTATTGCTCCATGCATGCAGGGAGGGTCCCTGGCCATGTACATGTATCACAGATTAGAAACACATGTGTGCATACATGTTATGTGTACGCAAATGGGCCTAGGGAGTTTGGGTTAATGACATTACCTCAGATAAAATAATTCCTAGGGAAGATTGATACCATCATCAATTTTACTGTTAAGTTTTACATTCATATCAGACCAGTTGGATTATCTTTCAACTACCAATTCTGTACCTCACATTTTATTTTCTACCAGCGCAAGTTCAGGTTAAAATGGGAGGACTTCAGTAATCTTACATTATCATTAAAGGGACAATATCATCACGATCAACAGGGCATGGAATTGGAATGCTCGTTTGAGATTAACTCAGCGACTGAAAGTCATACCCCAAATATAAAAGTCATATTATTACCGTTGCACTGCATAAATGAGCCAATAATTTTCAGTCACTGTGTTCCTCTTACACTAGGACACAGATTCCATGTTGTGTTAAAAGTCTGCTCTGATCATGACAATACTGTCCCTTTAATGTGACAGCCAATGACTTGTGTTGTTCAAATGCAATTTGAAGGAAGCTTTCACCTCATGATTTTACCCACTGTCAAATGAAAACATAATTATTTCAAATAATCAGAAGAAAACAAATCCCAAAGATACGAAAATGTTAAATCCATGTGAAAGGATACATCTCTTGAAGACATTGGGAACGGGTAGTTGACCCTCCAGTAAATGCCCTGTCTGTCGCCCTCTGTGACAGTACACAATTCTGCAAAAAAATAAATAAATAAAAAATAAAACTAGAGCTCAATTGTATTCGTGAACGAATACCCAGCTGTTTCGCTATTTTTTATCATATTAACTTCCACTTTGAGCCGTGAGGACTTTTGAAATGTTATGACATCATTGAATGGATTGTGATACAAATAATTAGCTACAAGATGACACAAAGATTGTTAGTTAATGTCATATAGTTTATGAGATATGATTGTTTTAACAGAAAAAACTTCAAACTAATGTAATTCAAAAACCGATGACGTCATGATGACATAACCTGTTTTGTTGACTAAATTGGCTCATAAGCTACAATATCATGTATCACTTGTATCCATGTGTCATTAGTAAGTGTAATTTATATAATGCACCTCTTTTAAAAACATGTCGCTAGAGGGCGCTCTTACATATAATGACGTCATCAAACGTACATTGTGATAGAGTACACGTCAGTGATAATGTCATACACAAAAACCATATTTGACATCTTGTACCACGGTATCTGTAGAGCTCTAACATTGCTATATTTGAACTTCTGGTTTCGACCGGAAGCAAACGTCACAATAAGGTCATATTTGCACGAATTGTTAAGTGGGTAACGACCTACAATATGGCTCAAAGATCATAATTATAGCTATTGTGGTTCAAAAGTTATCAATTTTTTAATAGTTTTTCAATATTAATCTTTAACTTAGTGTAACTTGACACCTGATGACGTCATAATGACGTAATTTGTTTTGATATTTAAGTTGATTCATAAGCTACAATATGACATATCATTTGTGGTAATGTGACATTGGCAAGTGTACAAGTAAAAATAACGTCTTTTTAAACCTGTCGCTAGAGGGCGCTCTTGCATATGATGACGTCATCAAACCTACTATCCAAAAGAGTACACCCTACTGATGATTACATACACAGAAATCATAGCATTATTTTTTATCATATTGGCTGTAGAGCTCTTTAAACTTGAACTTCGGTTTGGACGGAAGCTAAGGTCAAAATGGGGTCATATCTGTGCACGAAATACGGAGTGGGTAACGACCTACAATATGCCACATAGATGAAATTAATAGCATATGTGGTTCAGGAGTTATTAATTTTTTAATGTTTTTCATTATTAATCTTTGATTTAGTGTAACTTGACACCTGATGACGTAATTATGACGTCATTGCAATATGCACACTATTGCACTATATTGCCTTTGGTCCCCTTAAGTTTCATTGCAATCGCATTTATGTAACACTGCAAAAAGGCGTTCAGAATGAAACATGTGTTATTGCAATGCACTTCCGGTACGGAAAGCGCTGAAAAATTAAAAAAAAAAAATTAAAAAAATTTTTAACAAAAACAACAGCTGTTTCGCTGCGCTTCGCTGCGAAACAGCTAAAAAATAAAAAGTTTAAACCTAACCCCTTGTTCAAGATCTGTCAGTTGTTCAAGTGTGATGCATGCTAATCCAGCAATTTTGGCAATTGGACATCACTTCACAGCAAAAAAAAATAAATGTTTAATTAAAATGCCGAAGCGCGGGTCTGAGACCAGAAACCAGAGACTTATTTTGTTTGGCCCTAACCATCATTACACAAAATGCTACAGTAAAGTTTTGCATTTTCGTAAAATGACTTTGCTTGTGTGTGTCCATGACCTACCTCATCTAACATAAAATGAAGTTTCTGAAGCTGAACTGTAGCAAAAAACAGGAGACCTGTTTTTCATTGTGGGGTGCCATGGTCGAGCGGTTTAGTGCATCGGATTTGTGTTCTGATGGCTGAGTCGTCAGAGTGTGTGGGGTCAAAGCCTTGCCGCGACCATGGTGCTTGTGTCCTTGAGCAAGACACTTTACCATAATTGCTGCGAGGGCCGAATTGAACCCAGCCACTGGGGATGTACAAGCCAGTGCATGCTTAGTGCCGGTCCCAAGCCCGGATAAATGGGAGGGTTGCGTCAGGAAGGGCATCCGGCGTAAATCTGATGCCAAATCAAATATGTGGATCATGATCCGCTGTGGCGACCCCTAACGGGAGCAGCCGAAAGAGGACAACAACAACCTGTTTTTCATTATGATTTTAATTATTATTATTATCTCAGGAAATCTTTCAGGACATTTCCAAACAGTGCGCTGAAACTAGGGCTCGTCCCTCAAAAAAACTTCCACTGATGGCTACTTACTGTTGACATAGCTGTCCCACTTTTTGCGATACTCCAAATCAACATACACCTGAGCACATATCTCTGGACTGACACCAACTAAAATCCCAAACACTTTATATTCATAAAGGCCTGAGTTCTAAAACAAAACAAAAAATAACACTTTGTAAGAATATTTGTTTTTCAAATGTTATCATTTATAATCCTTCAAACCAGAACACAAATATAGTAAAACGTTTGTAAACTTTTCAAGGTATTATGTATGTAAAATAAACTGTAAAAGTAATTTTTTAAAGCATATTTCATTGTTTTGGAGAAAGTGGTACCTCAACATTATTATCATGTTGAGCTACAAGCAAGTAAAGAATGTCGTACCCAACTGCCACTTTTTAATTTTTATTTTTTAAATTTTTTTTTTCAACTATTAACCAGTTAAAAAATGATTCTATCGATTTTTACAGAAAGCGAAAACTATCTTTAAAATCCACTTTTATGATGGTTTTGGACTTTATTTCCCTTCTAAAAAATTCTCCCCTTCAGAAAATTGAAAAATCCTATTATAGTTGTCACTGCGCATGTACGATGACCGTGTTGGCCACTAATGGGGAAGGTGACAAGATCAGAATGACATGACTGAGGAAGTCATCGTATACCAAAAATGCCTGATTTTTCATTAAACAAATATTCTGGAATAATTTGAAGTATATGTACATGTCAATCAATCAATCAATCATCAGGCATTTGTAGAGCGCCGTCACTCTAGTTGCCTATTCCGAGGCGCTTGGAGAAGTGAAGAAAAAAATAAAAAACGAGATTTCACAGAATTTCATGAGGAGATGAGATGTGCAATGGACTAATTGTAAGCAGATTTGAAGAGATGTGTCTTAAGTCGGCTTTGGAGTGGCATGGAGTCAAGTGTACAGAGTTGATAGGGGAGATCATTCCATAGTTTTGGTGCACCAGAAATGAAACTTCTATCACCCGATAAAGAGTGTGTTCTTGGAACGTTTAACAACAGTTTGTTTGAGGATCTTAGATTAGGACGAGGATGGTATGCACACAGCATGTCTCGTATATATGCTGGGGTTAAACCGTGAAGTGCTTTCCAAGTCAACAGTAGGATTTTGTAATTAATTCTTCGTTTTATGGGTAACCAATGTAATGCTATAAGTGTTGGGGTAATATGGTCAAATTTTCTCCCCCTTGGAAAGAACACGTGCAGCAGCATTCTGGGTATATTGGAGCTTCTTCAGAAGATACTGTGATAAGCCAAACAGTAAAGAATTATCGTTATCCAACCGGGATGTGATTAAGACATGCACAACTATTGCTGCAGCATCATCTGAAAGCACTTTCCAAATACTTTGTACATTCCTGATTTGGGCGTACACAGATTGGCAGACTTTCTAGACATGTGAATCCATTGATAAAGTGTTATCAAACATGACTCCAAGGTTCCGGACAGATGTTGAGGCATTAATCTGAATGTTGGCCACCTGTATTTGATTTTATACCTGAATTTTTTATGTTGATATTTTGAAGACATAATTATGAGCTCTGTTTTTGAGTCGTTTAATTTTAACTTATTTGCATTCATCCAAGATTTGATTTCCAGAACACAAGCTTCCATGCGGGCTTGTGCTGACAGTTGATCAGGAATACTATTCACATCGAAAGGAAGGTACAATTGTGTGTCATCCGCATACATATAATGCATATGTACACCATGTTTTTGTGCAATCGCAGAAATTGTACATGTACATGTATATATATCCATCATCATACATGTACATAACCTGTGAGCAGTTTACATTATTGGTTATAATGAAGGAGAAAAAGTGGCGGTTGGATACAACATTCTTTCCACAAGCAATTGTACATAATATTTCAGGACATGTGTTGTGTTGAACTGCCAAAAACATGTAATGTTATTGGTAATGAAGGTTATTTCAAACACCTACCTGTGTGGTAGCATAGCCAGGACTTTCAGAGTGGGGGGGAACAAAACTCAAATGAACCAACAAGTGGGGGAGGCCTCCCCCTGCATCCCTTTGGCTATGCCACTGCCTACAGGTTCCTTCACATGCTAGTTAACTCACCCCTGGCAAACTCACCCCTTACAATCTCACCCCTTACAATCTCACCCCTTACAAACTCTCCCCCTGGCAAACTCACCCCTTACAATCTCGCCCCTTACTATCTCGCCCCTTACAAACTCTCCCCCTGGCAAACTCACCCCTTACAATCTCGCCCCTTAAAAACTCTCCCCCTGGCAAACTCACCCCTTACAATCTCACCCCTTACAAACTCTCCCCCTGGCAAACTCACCCCTTACAATCTCGTCCCTTACAAACTCTCCCCCTAGCAAACTCACCCCTTACAATCTCGCCCCTTACAAACTCGCCCCTTACAAACTCGCCCCCTGGCAAACTCACCCCTTACAATCTCGCCCCTTACAAACTCGCCCCCTGGCAAACTCACCCCTTACAATCTCGCCCCTTAAAAACTCTCCCCCTGGCAAACTCACCCCTTACAAACTTGCCCCCTGGCAAACTCGCCCCTCGGCAAACTCTCCCCTGGCAATCTCACCCCTCGGCAAACTCTCCCCGGCAATCTCACCCCCCCCCATACAAACTCGCCCCCATAATTTTGTGATGCATTTCTTGCCGCTATTGAGACTGGTTTAATATAAAACCAGAGAGTAAATAAAACATTATAAAGGCAGGATGTATGGCGACATAACTATTTTAATGAATTATTAGGCGCTATTAAGACTGATTAAACATAGGGCCTATACAAATAATTTCAATGGGTGATTTATTTAACAAAAATAAATATTACGCCTACATGAAATAATTCAACAGTTACAACTAAAATACATAAAGATAAAAACTAGCTATTTAACAAAACACTTTAAATTTATTTCACTATGTACTGTGTATACTATGAATATTTAAAAAGTTGAATTTTGTTTATTTAATTACATTTAATTACATCTGTATTTTGTACACAATTACCTATTTTTTAATTTTACTTTTTAATTTATTTTACTCAGTTTCTTGTTAAGCTAGTTTCGTATTTATTCTATTTAATTTGTAACTGTAAATGAAATATTTATTTTTGTTAAATAAAATGTTAATTTAAATGATTTTTATGTCTGATTTACTCTCCAGACTCAATAGCATCAAATAATTTACCACAGAAGTATAAGACTTAAAATAATTGGATTCATTAAAATAGTTATGTCCCCGTATATCCTGCCTTTATTATAATAATGTTTTAATTACTCTTCTTATATTAAACCAGTCTCAATAGCGTGAAATGCGTAAAAAAATTACAGGGGGCGAGTTTGTAGGGGCGAGATTGGCGGGGAACGAGTTTGCCGAGGGATGACTTTGTGAGGGGCGAGTTTGCCAGGGGACGAGTTTGTATCGACAGGTGGCGAGTTTGTCAGGGGGCGAGTTTGTCAGGGGGAGAGTTTGTCAGGGGGCGAGTTTGTCAGGGGGCGAGTTTGTCAGGGGGAGAGTTTGTCGGGGGAGAGTTTGCCGGGGGTTGACTGGCATCCATACTCTAGTTTCAAGTACACTGTAAATGTACTGTACATAAACATGCAGACTTGGCCTAATGCCTTAGCATTAGCATTATGTCCAAAAACGCTTACTGAATGTAATCTGTCTTCACAAAAACAACAACAAAAATTTCCAATTACCCCCATTACAATCTGCGATCCCGTCTACATACTGTTTTGTACAGCCCCATTCTAGGGCCAATGCACTGGACTCCCTCCGTATCCTTGGCCCTAGCTAGCGCCACATGTACAAAAAATGAGCGATTTTTCTTTATTTTCAACTTTTGATCTGCTAATTATTACAACTTAAAACTTAGTAATTAGGTAACCTTGCCCAAGCAGACACTTTTGGCATAAAATCTGTTATTCTGGGATATCTCACTTTCATAAAATTTTCGAAACATAATAATAATATTCAATTTCACCAAAATTACTTATCTCACAACTGCAAATGAAAAGGGTCTGTTTGACTCTTTGAGCAATCTTATCTAATCACAAAATTTTAGATTGTAATATTTAGCAGATTAAAAGTTGAAAAATCGCTCATAGTTTTTTGTACATGTGGGGCAAGTGTAGTGTATTGGCCCTAGAATGGGGCTATGCTGTTTTGGATCATAGAGCAATGAGAGTGGAAGAATTACGGAGGAAACGAGGCGCAGTTATATACATGATTGATTTTATGCACACATTAGTCAGACACCAATTAGGCGTTATTCAGTTTATCTATTTACCTCACGGTATTTGCGGTAGATCTGTACACCTGACGACTCAACAAAGAATTCATATCCATCGATGTCTGGATTCTCCAGCTCACGACATGCCTCTTCGAATTCCTCATCCGTGATGTCCATTGTCGAGGATAAATTCTCCTAGTCCTGTCAATCGCTACCCTTAGGCTTAGCGTTAGTGACAGGTGAATGGTGTTCCTGTGGTAATCATAAAAACCAATTTTAATGAGGTTGTTATTAAAGCACGCCCTCTCTTGCCCTAGTTTGATCAGTATACATTTTTTGACGATAGACATTTTTAAAAGACGAAATCTCAGTGTCTCAAATATACATTATTATTATTTTTTAATTATTATGTTTTATGACTGGCGTCCTCTCTTTCTCCAGCTGACAATGTATTGTAACTCTATTCTCTCAGAATTGTACAATCTTCATATTACTAGATTAAAAATCTTGTATAGACTATTCTGAATGGACGGACAGATGCTGCCTGAGCTCTCCGGTAAATGTTCCCCAGTTCAGTTATAAAACTTACGAGGTCGCAATCTGGCAATAAAACCGATGCCACTTTTTTGACTCGTGCAATCAGTGCCATTACGGATTTCTCTCACCCAAGCCCAGATTCCACATCCTTTTCCTTGTTTACCAAATATACACCACTAAATAGCCAGCATGATACCTCTAGTAATCCTTTTTTAATTATACCCAAATGATGGATTAATCTCCCATCCAAACAATCTCACAGGCCTTTTGCCAGAACTACATTTATGCATTCAAGAACAGGTCTTTGAACACTTCCACATGAAATAATTATAACAAATCGGCCTACACGGACGTAGATCTATAAACATATATAAATGATTGTGATTGCATTAGGCCTTTTATTCGGGATACCAAGTACAATTTGCACATTAGGATTTTTTAAATTCAAGTTTTGATACCTTTTCCCTTTATTCTAGACCTTTTGGAAATGTTCCCACTCCCCCCAAATACTGTAATAGATAAAATTATGTGTAAAGTTCCAGCGTTCGCCGCTGGTTTGGATTAGGCCCCCACTTTCAAAATCATTCCGCCGCCGTTGGACTGAATTAATTTGGCCCCTTGCCAATCTTCTCAGCTACAATAAGCCTTATACAATATACAACATTCTGGGTCTACATGAGATACGGTTTCCTTGTAGCCATAATGGTTTTCACATCACCATGTAATTAATTCATTTTTAATTCCAGTAATGTGCATCCTGGAGCGTTATATATACTTGCTTGATGACTATGCCAGTAATAAAACAATCCATCAACAGGTGATATAAATCATATGATACAATATAAACACTATAAGCCAGCCAGTTTACCAAGGGTAACCACTATGTCAATTGATAAACAGTGGACCTTAGGCCCAAAAAAAAAAGATGTTGAGTTGCCCTCCACCGACCGACCCAAAAGTGCTGAAATCTCGGGTCGGTTTTTTTTTTTTTTTTTTTTTTTTCCTCCGTCATTCATAGGCCTATTTATTAATGAAACTTACCAATTTTCTTTGTATAAAACATAATACGTTTGATTTGTGAAATTTTCCACTTTTTTACCGGTAAATTTACCGGTACCCAAGACTCAATCTACATGTTTTCAAATCGAATGGCCCCGGCCCTCACATGGTGCACTGCCTTCGCACACACTGTGTGCCAATGACTGCGACTCAAATCTACACGTTTTCAAATCAAATGACCCTCACACGTTGTGCACTGGCTCCCCGCACTGTACGTGTGTCAACGATTGCGACTCGATCTACACGTTTTCAAATCGAATGGCCACTCACATGTTGCATGTTGAGCATTGCACGCAATATGGATGAATTTGCTGTGTCAATCACAGCGAAAAGTACAACAAAAATGCTTGGGATACTTTTATTTTGAAGCAAAATTCCTTGCTGATAGGTATACAAATGAAAAACATGGTATGTGGTTACAGTTCCAAAGCATTTCAATCTTAAAATGACAGTCAAGTAGGGGGGGGAAAAAAAAAAAATCCCGACCGACCGACCCCTTCAAATATTTTCACTGGAGGGCAACTCAACAATTTTGTTTTTTTGGCCTTATAATAAAAGAGACTGGTTTTATACCATCGTGATGATACACTGAACAAAACTCATGTGGTAAGTCTTGGTGCTAGAGACTCCATTCATTCAGTCTGTTGGGCTTTTGTAATACGAATTGGTTGATCTAGCGCGATATATAATATGTGCACATGTAATCACCAACATTTCACCCAAATTGATCACCAATCTAAGGCTGACCAAATATAATATAAAAGACATTGGCAACAACCAGTCTGAACCGGAATGAATAGACACTAAATAAGAATAGTGGTCTAGTACCAAGACACTTAATAATCAGCCTGATACTCTTTTACTGACATGTACATTAGGCAGGGCCAGATTAGCCATTGGGCCGGTGGGGCCGGGGCCCAGGGGCCCTTGGCTCTCAGGGGCCCTTCGGGAAACTGGACCGCGCGGCGCGATACTGGGTTTGAGGCCCTGACAAGGGCTCCTGGGGCCCGGCCTTCAGGCCCCCCCCCCCCCAGGCTGGAGGTCCCTGCTGGGGACCCCTTAAAGTGGGCCCTTTGAGGACCACTGCTACACCGTACTGTGAAGCAGTGGTCCTCAAAGGGCCCACTTTGAGAGGTCCCATTGAGGAGGGGCCTCAGGGGGGCCTTGAAAAATGATCGGCCCAGGGGCCCTAGTGGGGGTTAATCCGTCCCTGACATTAGGTGATCAGCCTGTTGACCTTCAAGCATGCAATTGGAGAATTTTAATCTCCCAAACTATCATAGTAGGCCTATGTCTTATTTATATTAAACCCTTCAAAACCTTATCATGTTTATATCAATCTACACATATAATGCTAGAAACCAGAATTCACTAATAAAAATCGACATGACACCAAATATACTTTCAGAACTGGTAAACCTTGTTTCCTTTACCAATTGTGTACAAGGGTTGGATATAATTATACTGTACTACATTTCCACTGTTCATTTTTTGATACAACATCTGGCCATTCTCAGATTCATAAGCTATATCCAGCTGATGTGTCTCTCAAAGTCAACATTTATTATGTTAATAATGATTGTGGTCTTCAAGTAGAGAGTGTATGTCATGATCAATGTATTATTTATAGCTCACGGGGTTAATATTAACTATCCTATCCCGATTGGGAGATTCTCTCAATGAGGATACAATTCGGGAAACCATTTAGTGCAAACGACACCTTCTGCTGTATTATTATGTATCCTCATCATTCATGTGTTAACTATACTGGCTCTTCTAGATTTAATGAAGAAGCGAGGACATACGGCACTACGGAGGGGAGGGTGAACTGGAATGGCCATATTTGCAATCAAGGATACAGGTAAAAAAGAAAACTTAATTTGGGTGATTAGTACAAATTTAGCTCTTGCTAATCTTCTCAGCTACATTAAGCCTTACACAATATACAGCATACTGCATACGTCTATGAGATACAGTTTCATTGTAGCCATAACGGTTTTCACATCACCATCAGTACATAATGTAATTAATTCATTTTTAATTCCAGTAATTGAGCTTCTTGGAGCGCTATAGTCTTGCTTATTGATGACTATGCCAGTAATAATTACAATCCATTCAACAGGTGATATAAATTATATAATGCAATCAAAATGCTATAAAGCGAGCTAGTTACCAAGGGCAACCATTACGTCAATTGATAAACATTACAAGAAAAGAGATATCAAGACCGTAATTCAAACAGTATCCATCATATGATAAAAACAAAACACTATGGTAAGTCTTGTTGCTATGTACAGAAAAACAGATCTGTTGCTATAGGGAATTCATCCATTCAGTCTGTTAAAGTTGCTCTTTTCCAATACAAATTGTTTGAGTGCGACAAAACCATCATGCCATTCTCCCACGTGATAACCACCTTAACACACCCAATTTATATTGCATTATAAGGGCATCTACAACAACCCAAAGATGATACAAAAGACATACAAATTGTTATATATGCTTAACTTAACAATAGATTGAGAATAGTCTAGGACACCTTTATAATCGAGACAGAAGCTGCTTCGAAATTGTTTATAGAAAAATATATTTAAATTAAATGTGTATATTCACATGTTAAAAGCCACAAATGTAGTTAAATAAAATTATTGCAATTTTGTTGGATCTATTTTCGTATCACTATTACTAAAATAACCCTGCGCGCACCACACGCACAGCGCACGTCATTTGGCGGTTGCAGTGGCAGCGGGTCTGCGATGTATTTCGCAAGATCTTAGCCTATACTCACGGTCTTTTTTCATGATTACAAAGTTTGAAATGTAATAGCTTTTTGTCAATACTTTCAATATTCACATGGTAAATGTGAGTAAGTAATGAAGCCCACACATGATTAACTCACTATCTGATAAGTTTACTGACATGGTAATTACAATAATAAACAAAGTTACACATCCAAAAGGATGTGCTCAAGTTCCGAGTGGAACAAGAAGCAACTCAAGAAACCGCTGGATGAGAGAAATCCGTAATGCGTAGCCAAAGAGTGGGGGGTAGGGATGTGACACACCCAATTCTTTTTGTTAATTCTGCATTTATGTAAACCGCTAAATCAATAGAAGCAGGCTTGCATTTTTTTTAAATAGTTTTTTGTATTTTTTTTTTTTATAATTTAGAGGCCACATCACAATTTTTGATGCCTCCTTCCCCCTTCTTCCAGTGGATTTTGAAGGTGTTAAATTAAAAACATTTCACCCCTCCCCCAACACATAAAGCCTACACACAGATTCATCATATAGATCTGATGTCCACCTTTTGACCTGCATAGGCCTATATATATATTAAATCATTGGTTAAAGCCACGATACACAGTTGGTAAAATGTCTGTAAATACATCCATACATAAAAACCAAGAGATATTACAGAAATCAATCCGTGAGGATTAATTTGTCGTTAATTAATTAATGAGAAAAAAATAGCAAAAATGCATACAGATTTTTCTTATTCATATTCCAACGTGGTAAGAATCTTGAAATATGTATAGAAACCAGCAAAGTGAAAGTTTTTAACTTATTTCATTGTGTTAACAAGAACAAAAGTGAAAATGCAGTTAGACTTATTCATTTCACGTCTCAGTTTGGGAATTGGTTTACTGCTATAATAATATAAATATTCTAAGAGAAGGATTCATACCATCATCAACTTCTGTTTTGTACCAAGTCGCCAAAACCAGTTGACTGAGACGCAACCCATCGGAAGCAACAGTAGTACTGTAACACATCGGTATACACACCTAACAACCCCAAACAAATAATCAAAGCTAACTATGGTGCAAATGAAGTTCGATCGACTATTTACACTAGCTCATTCTTCATTGAACACTACCTATTTATAATGTTTGCATATCTGAGTAGGAGACACTTCAGTTTTATGAAAATTATTAGTGAATACTGGATAACAAGTCCACGGTAGACGTGTGTTTGTGATCATAGTGCTATATAGCATACCAGTATCGCACCTCCAACCAGTGGACTATACCCATCGTGACGGGGAAGAGGTGAAAAGTTTATCTGCAGTTAGAATGATTTCGTTTGTCCAAGATGCGAGCAATTTAATATACTGCGTCACTATTTGTATTGCTCGAACCATACAGAGCATGCTCAGACTTTGTAAAGGAATGTACGTCAACATAAGTATCCATAATGTTCCATATGTGTTTAGTTCACAGCGTACACGATTACAAAATAGCCATACCCCGTCGTCAGCACGGCTAAATTTGTTTCTCAACATTGTTATGGCAATTAGCATTCGTGCAAGGCGCGGTCACTTACAGATCAGATACCTACGTTTGGGAATGCATGGGTCAAATAACCAAAGGATTGTTTGTTGGGCCTACAAAGTTTTAATAATAATGGATGTATGATAATAATTATATGTACAATAATAATTGTAAATACATAGGCCTAGGTAAAAGGTGACTATTTGAGTTTATACTATATATAATGGTTGGAACCCAAAACTGTGACATTCGGCTTGGTTCATACATTCCTGAGACACTAATGCATCAGTTCATTTTCAATTCTCACAGTTATTTTGAGTTAAATAGGCTCAAATTATAATCTAACTATAGTTTAAATTAAATGGCACCTTCTGAGTTATGTTGGTTACCATATCCAAGTAGGCCTTTTAGTTTTAGGTAAAACTTTATTATTTATATATTTATTTATAAATTTCATTATCATTATGTTTCGCAGTGTATTTTTAAAGAGCTTTAAAGGTATCGATTAATTGAGCTGAATGTACTTTTTACCTTTTATTTGGGCTACAAAATGAAGTAGAATCACTCTCAGCCATAACAATAGTTTAAATCAAACCACTATACACTATTGGTATAGTCTGAACCATATATATATATAATAATTTTTATTATTATTTTGTGTAAATTTAATGTTGGTATATGAAATATCTATATGATGAAACACCCCTTGAAATAATTTTGTCTAAGGTGCTATGATTTTAGAAAAATTAGTAGAATAACCCCAGACTAAATCCTTCTCTCTGAAGTGCACTCAATTGAGTCAAATTTTCAACGATAATATTTTACGTTAGCTTTAGAATGAGTAAAAAACATTTGTGAATATGTACACTATTCCCGTTAACAACAACTATTCCCGTTAACAACACAGCGAATTAATTGTTTAGATTAAATTTTAGTAGTTTTGAAATCGGGTCGCGATATTTATTCATTAGCGGTCAAATAATGACACCTAAGGTATAACAAAAAAAAGTACTTCTCACCCGTGTTTTCCACTATTTTTCCGGCAAATTGTTGTTTTCATCAGAACATTCAAAATAAAAGTTGGTATACTTTAATAGTAAATAAATTCTTAAATTCAGATGCATGTGTGTGTGGGAGGTGCTTTTATTAAAATGCCCTCTTGGCCTCTGTTTGGTTTCCCGTAACATGACAAGAAACATTTCTAGCCTGTGAAACATGGCTCATAATCTATCAACGGGACGCCCTGGCGGCTTTCCTAGCAACCAGCAAATACGTCACGTCCAGACACACATGGCGTGCCCATGCGCGTGAAGTTATTAATCTACCAGGTTGAGTTTCCTATTTTATAACATTAAAAACAGGTTAAGGTCATGCCGCGCACATCTCGAACATGGCGCAATACAGTACCGATAAGATTACTAGGAATCCAGACTTCAGGTTATTAATTGCGTATCGTGATGCGTACGTACATCATGAGCCAGTAACAGTGTATGTGATCTAGAAAAGTCCCAAACTGAGAAATGTTTTAAACTGACATTATTTTAAAGTGATCCTGGAACTCGGAATTGAGAATACAGACATTATTTCAGTTGTCAAACCACCCTTTCTTCTCGGAACCAACTTCCACTAACTCATTAGAGGTTGAACACGGTTGCTGTAGCAAACTTCATGTTAATGCCTGATATTTCTATGGACCTGTCCAATGATTGGCTCACCTGTGAGAAACGAAGCAGTTGAGGCTTCGTCCGATCAAAACTATTTTGTGCGACGAACGTCCTGTTTCAATATACAGAGGTAAGGAAAAGGGAAATTGTTATTTTTATTTGTGTGTTTTATTTATTTATTTATTTGGACAACACTGTTCATTACCAGATTATTAGAGTATTAAAACAAAACAACTTACCCGGTGTGAAGTTTGTACAAGTACCAGTCGTTCTGAGATATAATTACATCTGAAGCGCTTTCATCTTAATAGAGAAAACGTTTATAAAACATAAAAACATTTTAAAAACGTCGTTTTCTCAAAAACGCGAGCAACTGTTTTCTTGAAATGTTCATCGGTTACTTATAATTATGATATATTTTTATATGGGTTAAACCTTACCAAGTACCGATGTTGTACATTTCTATCTAACGGATTGAAGTGTGGATCAACAAGGTAGAGCATTGACTCCGTTTTGGTTTCGTTGCTCTCAACTTTTCGGTGAGGCCATGATTTCGACAAAACCCGACACTAAATTCATTCTCGTCGATTTATTTTATTTATTTAATTTTATTTATTCATTTATTTATTTATTTATTTATAAAGCCGAAAGCTCTGTTGCAGACGAGTCGAAATGTAGCTTACGCCTATAAGGTTATGATGGCGACCATAATATTCAGTACAGCTAGATTTACAAAGTAAATGATCGCACAAAGGGATCTCCGATTTCAAAGGAATCGGAAGATTTGTGACAAAATTTAACATCATATCTTCTAAAGCACGTACATGTATGTTCACATACGACACACAGTTCCAGAGGTCATGATACTTAACACTACTAAAGTTCGCCGTATAGCAGACGACGGCAGTGGCGCACCCAGGATTTTATTGGGGGGGGGGGGGCTCAATTTTTTATTTTTTTTAAAATCCAATATGGGGGAGAGACATGGCGGACCCAAACCATAACCGCTGGCGCGGCTGTAACCATGTCGTGCTCGTCAGTGAACCTACGGCACATGTTAAATGTTTCCTGGTGGTTTCTAGTCATAAAAAGAAGACATTATGACATGATTCAGACTCGTAGGGTTTTACCTTCCATAGAGGTGTCGTGGCCGAGCGGTCTAGCTTACCGGATTCAAGTTCTGGTGTTAGCAGGTAACAGAATGTGGGTTCGAATCACGGCCGTGACACTTGTGTCCTTGAGCAAGACACTTAATCACAATTGCTTCTCTCTACCCAGGGGTTAAATGGGTACCTGTGAAGGCAGAATTGGTTTGCTCTATATGCGCTAGAAATGGCAGCAATTGAGCTGTATACTCCCCAGGGAGCTGAGATGGTTTCAGGAATGATTTATGAGCCTTATGAGCAGGGATAATAATATAATGCGCCTTGAGCACACTTAGTTGGTGGATATGTGCGGTATATAAATCCACACATTATTATTATTATTATTATATAATTTCCTCCTCTTGATGTAAAGAACTTGAGCTAA
Source organism: Zoroaster sp. YZ-2022 (assembly GCA_029582265.1). Lineage (NCBI taxonomy): Eukaryota > Metazoa > Echinodermata > Asteroidea > Forcipulatida > Zoroasteridae > Zoroaster > Zoroaster sp. YZ-2022. Next base: position 15,631,450 of record CM055827.1, on the reverse strand, counting down.
TTGTTTCGTCTGCAAGATTTCTATATTTAGATATTTTCATTGCGCGGACGTAAAGTTTGTGATCATTCCGGGCAGAGCTAAATTTTCTCAAACACGAATTTGGCGGCAAAACCAAATCCCAATATTATCCAATCGGTGTTTGCTATACAGTGTCGCATAATCTTTGTAAATTAAAACCCGATCCTGGGCCATTGTGTACAAACTGGAAAGGAGTTGATTATAATGCGGGCGTGTTTAAATTTAAAAAAAACATTTACGAGTAACCTCAACGACAGTCAACGACCTCAACAAGAGAAACGGACAACAGAAAATGAAAATAAAATTAAGTAAAGCTGCTCCCTGATCAGGGTGCACCATGGCAGGGGGGGATGTCTAAAATGCTTGTTATATATACTGGTGGCCCTTCAAGCTTACATGCACATGCATACGCAACGCCGTAAAATATAATAGTGAGTGGAATAAATGGAAAACTTTTGGAGGGGAGCTTGAGTCTCCTGAGTCCCCATCCCTTGTACCACTGCCCTACTCCTTGCCGAACTCCTCTGTAAACAAGACTTGGGCTCAGATTTTGCTCTCTTTCCCGGCCCCTTCTTTAAAAAAATAATAATAAAACATCAGCGGGCCCTTGGGGGGGGGGGGCCGGGCTCGAGTCCCCCGAGCCCCCCCCCCTTGGGTGCGCCACTGAGACGACGCTAGGCAGAATTGTGTAATGAACTAAAATCATAATCAAATATGGTTTACACACGTTTTACATACAGGAAATAGTTAAAATTTTGTTTTTTATATATAGAATACCGGTATTTATTATATTTAAATATAATAAATACTTAAAATTGTGTCTTAATATTTGTAATACATATTTATTATATTTAAATATTTTTAACTCAGAACAAAACAAAACAAAACAAAACAAAAACAAAAACAATTTGCAAGATCAAAAATTTATCCCTTTTACCTAAATAAAACAGGTATACTCTTGTATTAATCAGCACATTATGAAAGAAAAAGTTTACAGATTAAGTTTAAAATTTAATGTCTAGGACATTTATCCATGGAAATTTATTATTACTTTATTACTATTATTATAAAAAATATATGGTTCAATTGGACAGTCCTGATAGACATGCACGCATCCAGGACGTAGCAGGGACGTAGTCATTGGAGCGATTATTGCGCAATCATGACAAGCGAAGCACTAAGCGAGATGTATAAAAGCATACGTGCTAGTCAACTTTATAACTAAATTCTGATGTTTATCAAAGAAAGAGCCGTCATTCTCGGCTTAATATCTTAAAAGACGTAACTAAAGGGTCACTAAAAGATAAACTCAATGAGTAAGAACTATTTTAATTAGCGTCCGTTGCTATGGCGTTAACCTAGTGTGCAGACGAATGGATTCTTCACCAACGGTCATTATTATGCATTGTATTTTATGATTAGTGAGGCATATTATGTTTATATATAAACTGACCTGTAAAAAAATTCGGTTGAGTAGCCTATGTGCT